>VXAX01007700.1:93860-173908 GCA_013399835.1 Leptocoma aspasia
GACACGAGCGTGACAATGCCATTGTGCCGGGGGGGGGGGGGGGGTATGTCGGTGTCCCGCCCCCCGCCCTGGACTCCTACTTTTAGGGCTGCGCAGAGACCCCCGGGACCCCATGTCCGAGGCACTTCGGTGGTTACTGAGAGGAGGACTTGTGAACCCCGCCCTCCGTTATCTCAGACTCCACCCCTGCCAGTGGCTGTCCCAATCCCACTATCCCCCAACACTTTCGTTTTGATGTCAGAAATCAAGGAGGATTTAGGGGACACTGAGTGATGCTGGGGGCTCGCCCCATGGCTGTTTCTTTCTTGTCTAGACTGGACTAGGATCTTCCGGATCCAGGGATAAGCAAGGACAAAGCATGAAGACTCTGTGTCCTGATGGGTAACTCCCAGCTGAAGCCACGAACCTGTCCTATCGCAGGGTTAACGCTGCTGGGGTTCAGGGAGGAGCTGGAGGTGCACGTGCTCCCCTCTTTTCACCCAAATCCCCCCTTCTCCCTGCCCAGAGCCATCCCACAGTGACAGCAGGAGGAGCAGCAGCCCTGATGGCAGAATCAGGTGTAGGGCTAAGGCTGAGTTACCAAGGTCTATTTATTTGGGGAGGGGGGAAAGGAAGCAGATGTATGTACATATACATTCAGTCACATACGTTTCCTCCCAGAAAAAGGCCCCGTGAATGTATATTACATGGGAAGGTCTCTGGTTATTATTATTGTTATTAATATTATTTAAAAGCTGGGGCTGTGCCCCAAAGTGCTTGTTTTGAGCCTAAGTGGCAATGGGTTGTCACTGGCCTCGGATGCAATGAGCTGAGGAGATGGGGACATGTTTGGTGGCAGCCACGTGACAATGTCCCTCAGGACACCTGAAGAACGTGGGACTCCATCTCTTCTCCCCCAGTGCACAGGGTCAGCATTCAAACCACAAACCAGCTGCTGAGATCTCCTAAAACCATGTTTAAGCCAAATGTTTGGCCCCGTTCCACCTTCCTTAGCCCCAGTCTCCTGGGCAGGCTGAGAGTGGCTCAGTGGTGTCCAGAGGCCCCAGGCGAGCTCTCCAGGAGAAGGAGGCAGAGCGGTGCCGACTCCTCCTCCCAATACAGCGTGATTGTATGAGCAACAAAACATGCACAGTGAGATTGAGTGCTCCCGCCTAGCCCGACCCTGTTCGAAAATGAACAAGTCCTCAGTCCCGCTGCCCACCACAACGGGGATGCTTGTCCCAGCCCATCCCGCTCCCACCCTCTCCCTCACTACTACTGGGATATTATTCTGTGAAAGGCAAATTATTTGCCCCGCGGCAGCTGGACAAGGAGGAAGGTGCAGGTGGTGAAGCATGTGGCTGCTCCCCAAACCACACTGGATATCCTTGGCTTGGTGGAGAGTGCGGGGTCCACGCTGCAGGCACAGCCCTGGTGGGGACCAAGCTGTGGCAGGAGGGTTTGGGGTGCCAGTTGGCCAGATACAAGCCCTGATCCCCAAAAATGGGCCCCCGTGAGCTGTCCTCCCCTGGGCAGGGTTAACACCAGGGGTCCCGCTCAGCCCGTCCCCGGCAGAGGCTGTCGCTGCGCTGCCAGGCACTGTCGATGAGGCTCTGGGCATCCTCACATTTCTTCTTCAGAGCAGCATCCAGAATGGGCTTGTGCTGGAGCTCGACCTGGAACATGGGTGTGGAGTGTCAGGAGGGGAATAGACACTTCTCTCTCTCGCTATAAAACCACCAAAAATCCACATGGGCAAGCTGCCTGTGTCATGGGTATGGTGACAGCGGGGCTGACCCGCATTCCTCCCACTCCCCCCACCAGCACTGGATGCTCATGGCTTGTCTTGCCAGGCTCTAAATCCCACATCCTGTGATTATATAGACCCAGAGGAGCTCCCTGGCTTCTCCTGCCCTTTGTGGGAAAGCTGGTTCACCTGACAGGAACAAATTCATCCCTCTGCCCTCCCTCACTCGATGAAGGTGTGAGGCAGCCCCACATGCTCACTTGGTAGATGTTCCTCCATGCGACATTCAGTGCTGACAGGAACCTCTCCAATTCCGTAGTGCAACTAAAATAAAGGACCCAGGGGGGCAGGAACTCCTTGCTGTCCTGAGCAAACTCCTGAACACCGAGAGAGAAGCCAGGGGTCAGCATTTGGTGCTCACCAAGCCCCGGGCCAGTGGGTCCCACAGCCCTGCACTCACCAGGATACAGTACTCCTTGCCGGCCTCCATGGAGATGGCAGTGACGTCCGTCAGCTCCGCGGTGCCCAGTGAGCGGAAGAAGCTGGTCTGGCAGTCCTCGTGGCACGTGAAAGCCTTCTTGTCCGTCAGCACCAGGCAGCAGGGGACACACGGCATCGGGGCAACACCCTGCGGGATCACCTGCATGGGGTGGGGAAGGGGAGGTAAAACCTGGCAGGATGGAGCCCCATCTCCATGGGGTGCCCTGTGGGGAAGCCCTCCTGGCTCAGGATAAAGCTGCCTGCTACATCCTGCCAGACATTCCTGCTCCCTTCGGCAGCGCCAAAGGGGCTCCGAGTAAAGGAGGGGGCTGAAGCGTCCACGCTCGGGGCCTGTCCCCAGCTCACCCCTTTGGAGACAGCCTGGCAGAAGTACTGCATCCAGTCTGCCATGTCCTCCTCGTTGTCGGCGCTCAGCTCCAGGGAGGGCCGGTCCGTCAGGATCACCTGGAAGGAGTGGGGCCGGTCGGTGGTGTTGGAACGTCGGCATCCCCCACACTGCTCGCCGCTGGGAGAGAGGGGGAGGATGGAGGTGAGCGGGATGGATGGGCCAGCACGAGCCTGAAAACAGCCTCCGACTGCCCTTCCTGAGCAGCACCTCACCCCTGTTCCCAACAGACACTCATTTCCCATCCGTGACATCCCCTGGGATTGCTCCAAGGACCATCTCCAGGCTCTTCATATTGCAGCAGAGCTGGAGTTGAGCACAGTGGGTCTCCCAGCAGGGCTCTTGGAGGGATACACCACTCTTCAGAGGCCAACGCCCCATTCAAGGAAGGAAATGAGCCCATTTCCAGTGGCATGCACTGGAGCCAAAACAAACAGGCACCTGCCCCCAGGCAGGAGCAGCCAGGATTCCTGCAGCATGGACCAGGTCATGTTCCAGCCTGGAACCCTTCCATAGACATCCCCAGTAGCTCCTGCTCCCCAGATCCCCATTGAGTCTGAGTGCTGTGTCCTGCCAGCCACTCACCCCATGTTGATGGAGAGCAGAGGGGTGACGTCCGTGCGATCTGGGTACTGGTACAAGATCCCGTTGCTGCCGTTTGGGAAGATGAGAGAGGAGGTAATTGGAGTCAGCTCAGCTCTGGTATCCTGTCTTTGGTCCCACAGCCACCCCTGCCCTGCCCTCCACCCACACAGCCCTGTGGGGTCACATTCCTCCTGCTGGGCACCCACAAAGAGTGGCTTTAGCCACCAAACCGGTGGCTTGGCCCCTTTAGGTGGCAAGATGAGTCCTCTCCACTCCCAAGCAGCTCTTGGGCAGCAAACTGCTCCCAGCACCTTCTCCCAAGAACCTAGCCCTGCCCCACAGCCCCAGTGCCCACCTGAGCACCACGAAGCAGGGCTTCCACTGCTCCTTGCCCAGGTAGGAGGTCCCTGCCTTGTAGTGCAGGATGCCGTCCTTGGTGACGGCGTTCTCCACAGAGGAGCAGCTGCTGCTGGCAGGTCCCAGCGCCTCATCCATGGGGTCCTCCCAGTGAACGAGGCCGTAGAAACGCACAACCACGCTGCAGGCCTGTAAGAACCAGGAGTCAAGGGAGTCTCCTGTGAGCCTTCATCACCCGCAGTGATAGTGGTGATATCCAAACTCACCTCACACTTGGTCTCCTGTGCCACAAACTTGGCAAGTGCCAGTTTCTCCATGGTGGCATCCGTGAGGATACTGGGGTAAGGGGGCTCCCGGCACCCTTTGATCATGGCTGACTTCAAGGAGACCAGGAAGAACCTGAGAAGGAGGCAGAGATCGCTGACAAGGCTGGGGCAAACAGCCCCTCATCTCCCTCATACCCTCTGGTGCCCAAGGGGCTCCCCTTAACCGTGGGCCTCTGGTCTTCCAGACCAAAGAGTCACAAAATCAACCTACAGACCAAAGGTGATGGGAGGCTGCAAAGTCTGAACTCCAGAAAGGAGATGGGTGACACTGGGAGGTGGTCACTCATCCCAGCACAGATCCCAGCATGACCTGATGGTCACCTCCCTGAGCTGCCAGCACACACAGAGACCTGGGGACATGCCTTGTAACTCAAGCCAAGCGACATATGTGACACATGGTCTGCATTGCCCAGAGTCCCAAAGCTCACACTGAGGGATGGGGTGACTGTTTATTCAGGGAAGATACTTTGGTTGTATCCATGCCTGAGGCATTTCCAGCTGTCAGCGGGGTTCAGCCAGTGCCACTGACATCAAATCAACCCCCAACCCCCTCACCGGTGGCAGGACTGTCATGAAGGGCTGTCTCTGGAGTCTCCCACTGTCCCCAAGTCCAAGAATTGCTGAGTTCCATGCTCCAGTTCCCCACTCACTCGGTGAGAGCCATGTCAGCAGTGTCGAGCAGGAACTGCTTCCTCCGGTTGGTGCACACCAGGGTCACCGTCTGCTGATCCAGCCCCACCTGTGCCACACAGCAATGCTTAGGGAAGCTAAGCACAGGATGAGGGGCAACAGAGCAGGGCTGACCGGGCTTCTGGCCCCAGGGAAAGGGTCAGTGGTCACTCTGCTGCCCATGCAAAGACATGAGTAAGGTGGGCACCCACAGAGGTGGCACTGCAAGGGGCATCACTGCCAACTCTCCCAGTCTCTGCCAGAACACTCCCCATGGACACAAACACACCCCACTGTGATGCTTCTGGGACCGTCACCCCTGGACAGGTGAGAGCTGACCCCCCCAGCCAGGCTCACCGAGATGTAATCCAGCTCGTTGTAGGACACGGCCTCCTCCACCATGTACGGCTTCTCCGCTGCCCCTGGCACAGACACAGAGAGCCACGTGAAGGGGGGCACAGCACCCCCTCTGCAGCAGCAGCAGCGATGCACCTGTAAACCGACCCATGTCCCAGGCAGCACGGAGCCACGGGACACGTGTCCCAGGGCTCCTGGGGACAAGTCAATCTGAGCTCCCTGCTGTGACCATGGACTCCAGGGAACTGGCAGTGAAGGCAATGATGGCCTAATCCATGGACAGGCCACGGATGGAGCCTCTGTCCCTGCCACTGAGCCCAGAGGCTGTCTGGGGATGAGATACCTTTCCGGATCAGGTACACGTAGCAATCTGTCAGCAGGACGTAGATCAGCTGCAGGTTCCCCTCCATGTGCCCCGTGCTCATTCGGATCATCTGCATGGAAAGAAAGGAGCTCTCAGCCCTGGGCTGATGCAGGCACAGAGCTGATCCTTTGACTGATGGAGACCCCTTACCCTGAACAACTGCTCTTCGTTCTCCCGAAATACGTGGATCATCAGCAGGAGGAGATGGTTGTTATCCACCCTGTGGAGAGAGACAGCAAAGGATGGACATGGATGTGAGGCTGGGTGAGTCCAGGAAGGGCAATCCCCTTCCTTGTTGAACATGTCCATGATTTGGGCACTTGTTAGCTCCCCAAGACCTTCTCTTCCTGACCCTTTGTGCCTCCTCTTCATCCTGGAGAAGGAAGGGCTTTGCCCCTCAAACGGAGGACAAAGGGAAAGGTGTCAACTTGAGCTCAAGATTATTTTGAAGATGCTCTCCCTGCTGAGCAAACCCATCCTCACCTGAACTCGGAAGGATGGGTCAGCTCTGAGGGGCTGCCCTGCCCTTCCTCCACCCCAGAGTCCTCAGCGCTGCTCGGGGAAGGGCTGGGCTGCTCCTTCTTGGGCTCACAGAGAGTCTGAGGGTTGGTGGTTTCTGTCTGGCTAGTTTGAGGTTCATCACTCGCCCTTTCAGACTCCTCTACTGCTCCAGCTGCTTCTCTCTCTCTGCTTTCTTCTTCTTCAGGAGCCTCAGGGCTACCAGAAACATGTGGCGGTTGGCCAGACCCTGGAGGGTCATGGTGGCCACCACCTGGTGCAGCAGCGTTTGGACTCTCGACGGTAAATCGGTAGAAGTCCATGGGGGCTGAAATCCCCTCGCTAAAGTCGCCAGAGGACGATCCATCCGGGGTCTCCCCTGGCGTGCCAGTCCGAAAGGGCTGCCCGGGGGGCTCTAGGGCGGCGTTCCAGCCCCCGGGGTCCAGCTGCCCGTTGAGCCTGTCCATGACCTTGCTCAGGGGCTGCCCCACGCTCTCCATGGAGGTGTCCTTCATCTCAGGGATGCGCAGGGCCAGTGGGCCAAGGGCAGCACGCTCCCCGCCCTCCTCTGGCCTGCCCGGGGCAGCCCCGTCCCTTGGCAGCTCCTCCCTGTCCCCCTCCCCATCCCTCGGTGGCTCCTCCCTGTCACTGAGCCCGTTGACACCGCTGTCCCCGCTGGCTTCGGGTGCTGCGGGCGCCGGGCTGTTCACGGCCTCCTCAGGCTTCACCTTCTTCTTCTTGCCCATCTTCTTCTTCTTGGCTAACCTGTGAGAGAGAAGAACGTCACCCACTGTGCCTGTTTAGACTCTGCAATACAACAGGGGTCCAACAACATTCCTTTGCAATTTTCCCTGTTGCAGAGAAATCCTTCTATCAAGAACATTGCTCAGTGTGCAGCCATGTAGAGCTCCCATCTCTGTGCCAGTTTTCATGAGACAAGGTATGGACACTTTTTCCTACCTATCTCAAAAAGAGGTGTCACTGCTGACACAGCATCTTGGGCTGTCTTTCAGCTGTAAAGGGATCACAAAGAGCTGAAGTGACATGGGAGAAATCCCTGGTTGAGATCAAGAAGCTGGGAAGGGAGGAGGTTTCTAGAGGTGGCAATGCCGTGTCCCCACCTGCCAGAAGAGGGAGATGCAGTTTGAAGCACACCGGGATGTGCTGTGGAACTGTTCTGGCACCCACAGCACCCAAACTGCTGCCAGGTCACCCCTGCTTGGGAAGCGAGCCCAGTGCTCCCCTTCCCTGTGTCTCCCATGTGGGATGATGTGTAAAACCGAGTTCCTCTGCTCCTTCCCTGGGAAAACTGGGCACAAGAACAAAGCACAGCCCTGCTGGGCGGGTTTGGGGAGTCCCCATCACTGGGTGTGAGCAGACAGAGCCTTGAGCTCTTTGTCTGGATTGAGGGCTCTGAGGGATCCCTTAAGGATCTCCCCTGCAGGAGTCAAACACCCAAACATTGGCCAGGAGCTCTGCAGAGGCATCTCCCGTGACAGGTTTGGCCTCAGCTCACTGACAAACAGGAGGAGGGACACGATGGGAGAGAAGATCCAGGCCCCACAGCTGGTGCAAAGCTGCCACCAGCTGGAGAGAGCTCAAAATAAATGCCCCTGGATTACTCTGAGGCCTCTGACACACACTCTGGCAGGGAAAGGGGGTGATGTGGAATCAGCCCAAGGGACCCAGCCCAGCCCCACCGGGCTGAATAGAGGCTGGAGCTCAGAGACTGTCCTTGCTGGGATAAAGAGGTGGCGCATCCTCAACATCTGCCACCTCCTCCGAGGCCAGCAGCCGTGTCCCTACCTGATGACCTCCAGCTCTGTGCAGCTCTCAGACTGGTCCGTTCCCTCGGGGGTGGTCTCTGCCTTGTCCCGGGTGGCCTTGTGCACTGGCGTGATGTCGGCGGAGGACGGCGCCTCGGCCCTGTCCTGGTTGAAGGGGTTGTGGCGCTGCGTGGGGCTCCTGGCCGTGGCCCTGCTGCCATTGGCCTCCGAGGCGGCGGAGCGTGGGCCGCTGAGCGTGTCCGTCAGCTCTCCGTCTGTGGGACAGGGGAGAGCGGCTCAGTGTGGCTCGGGCTCCTGGACACAGCCACATCAAGCCAAGCCACATGCTGGGGGGTCGGGGCACTGCGTGGCCACCATGCTGCTGGCAGTGCCAGCAGCTCCGGGCGAGGATGGGCAGGGAGGCCAGCGTGAGACCCTGCAGCCCCTCTGCAGTTCAGAGAATGCCTGAACACAACAGCTCGGTCACCCAGGAGCCAGCAGCCGATGGAGAAGCAGAGGTGGTGTCTGTGGGAGCAGTCTGAGGGGTCCTGGGGCCATTGCTCCTGGGCAAGGTGACAGCGAGCCACGAGGCTGCTGCTTCTCCCCTGCTAGGCTGTGGGAAGGTGCTTGCTCAGCTGGAAGGGCAGACATGGAGCCAGCCCATGGAGCAGTGATCCTGACAGAGCTGGCTGCTCTCCTCTGCTCACATGAGACATGTGTGGGGGCTAGAGTGTGCTGGAGAGGGAACACAGCATTCCCGGGGTCGAGGACAGCAGGCAGCACAGACAGGGCAGAGCACAAACAGCTGGGCTCATGTTAGTCTTCAGAGGAAAAAAGAGCAGAGGAGAAGGGCTGCAGGAGTCACGCTCAGACTATTGTTATCTATTATCCATCCAAAATAATGGTTAAAGGAAAGTTATCTGTGCCCTTCTCTCCTCCAACACCATTCCTGGTCTAGTGGAAGGCGTCCCTGCCCATGATAAGGGATTGGAATGAGATGATCTTTAAGGTCCCTTCCAACCCAAACCATTCCATGATTCTGATTCCTTTCCACAGCTAGCTAAAAAGACCCCTTGGGAAGAGAACCACAGCCCTGGCAGACTGATTTGGGGCGTAGGATTTGAGGAGGAAAATAAAACCTCTTGTAAAACTCTAATCTAGGCAGTTTGTGCTGGATGATTCCAAAATGTCACTTTATTCCCACTGGAAAAGCTGCCTTGGAGCAGGGAGAGTGTGAACTCTACTGGCGAAGTCAACCGGGTTTTAAATCCTCAAATCCAGAGGGATCTGCCTTCCCCCACCACCCCTGGGCCTGAGCCTCCCCCCAGCACCCACACTGGAGCTGTTGGCTGCACCTTGGGTTTGGAAATGCGGTTTGTACCCTCTAGGGACAGGTTAAACCACCTCTGTGACATCCCTGTGTGTGGGGTAAGAAAGAATGTAAGAGGGAGCGTGTTAGAGCCCGAGAGCAATCCACATGGAATTCAGGCAGATTTGCCCAAATAGTCCCCAAATATTCAGGTGGCACCATCAGGCTCCATCCAGCTTTGAGCTGCAAAGGATGGAGTGTGGGTGCGTTTCCTCTGGGGGTGAAGCAGAGAGGATGCTACTCCTGCACAGGGGCTGCATGTGGAGGAAGAACAAATTCCTTTAAACTGGGCAAGTGCTCTTTGCCATAAAGGCCAGAGGTAGCTGGTAAGTGGGTTTAAAAAGCGGTAAAATGAATAAAAGTAACAAATGTAGTGACCCAAACTGAGCACGGCCATGTGGTGGATATTGTGGCTTCATGGGAGTAGTTTTGACACAGGACAGGATCCAGGGGAAACAAAACCTCCCAAATTAATCCCTGAAAAATGCCCAAAATTAAAGGCAGCAGAATTAGTTCAGCTGTTTTCCAGGGCTTTCAGGAAACCAATGATGGTGGATCAGTTTTTCAATCAGCACCCTGTGTGCTTTACCCTAAAGAGGAAATCCATAGCGTGAGAGCAGCTGGCACATCCCACATTTTGGGCCTGTATGGAATTCCATCAGGACAGGGCAGTTGGTTGTTAAAGAAACAAACATGGGAACATGCAGCAAGCTCAGGGGGCAGCAACGCAGAGACAAAACCAAAATGCTATAAGAGATGAAGTGTCCCACCTTCCCAGTCTCTGCTGGGCATGGTCTGCATTGCTGGAAAGACATCTCCAAAATCATAATCTACAAAAATGAGGGACAAAACTCAGGATTAGACATACAGGTAGTGGGAAGGGAAGTGGGGAAAGGGGAGAGTGTGAAGGGGATTTGGGGAGGGAGATGGGAATAGGGAGAAACAAAACAATTGCCCACTGGTATCTGAAACACATGAGAAAATAGGGAATGTGGATGTGAATGGAAACCAGCTGCACTAATAGCTGTTCCTTCTGGAACAACCAGTGCTATGGGAACTACAAAGGGACCAGGGAAGGGTGAAGGCCCCATTATTCAAGCTGCTGGGAAGCTAAACCAGATAAACAGTGTCACCTAGGGCTTGATCCTCTCTAGGAAGCAATTTCATCTCTCAGAGCCTCAGTTTCCCCACTTCACACTTACCTCCCATAGATACTGTGATGTTTGACTCATGAATGTTTGCAAAGCCAGGGATCTGATTAGAGGGAAAAACTTGTCCTCTGATCCTACAATCCCCAGTTCCACCTACACTCCCAGGGTAGAGACATGCTCCTGTTGAAATGATGAGCAGGGTTACAGGGAAAAGTTAAATTCCTCCACACCAGAGGAGCAGCAGCAATTCCTGCCCTCCTGGGTCCTGGTCCAGCATTCCTACATCAGCACCAAACCCCTCTGTGCATGGGGAGACTGAGACACAGAGCACAGCCACTGCCTGGACACATAATAGGCTGAGATGATGCCAAACCCAAAATCCATCTCCAAAATCTCCTGGATCTCTACTCTAAAGCCCTCTTCTCTCAAGCTTTAAGCAGCCATCCACCAGAAGGCCGAGGACACTCAGTGATAGGGACAGACAGGAGATGTCTGGCACAAGACATGCTCTGCTGGGGGAGGAGCAGGAATACAAACCCAGGGATGCAGCACAACAGCTGCTTATGTCAAACATCTGGGGACAGAGAACCTTCCTCCTGTGATTTTTATTTCTAGGCTCCTCGTGCTGTCTCCAACTTCCCTGGGATGCTGGAGATTTGGCATGAGCAAATCCCTAAAATCAAACCCTTTCCTGAGTGCAGATGTGGTGAGCCCAAACCAGTGCTGTGCTTCCCAGTCCTTTGTTAAAACAACTCTAATGCCCATCCCAGGCTGTTCCTTCTCAGCATCTTTAATACCTGCAGGTTCTGACTCACTCATAAAAGGCAACTGGTGACCCTTGTCTTGAAGAAACCCATCTGTGTGTGGGCTCAGTCCCAAATTCCCTGCATCCATCTAACAGTTCATTCCATTCCAATTCTATTCCAGAGTCCCCTTTGCTCAAACTGATATAAAAACCAAGATAGGGCCAATGCATTTTGGATTAGGAACGGTATCAGCAGAGCTGCTGCTTCATGTGAATGTGGTGGGTGCAGGATAGGAGCTCCCTGCTCTGGCTGCAGCAGATTCATGGGGCAGACACAAGGTACGTGTCTGCCCAGTTCATCAGGAGCAACATCCAGGCCTCTCTGAAGGGATAAGGGGGTGAGTAGGACAATTTATCAGGCTGCTTAAGATGTATCAAGAGGAAAAACCAACACCTCTGAGACCACTGGCTGTCTTTCTCCCAGACTGAAGATACAGAGAAGACTCTGGAAACTACTCCCCTCCAGGGCCAGCACATGTGGGTCTCTGGACTGCGAAACAAACAGTTAGAAACCTCCCCTGCAGCCCTGTGTCCCTGCTGACCTGGAAGCCACATTGAGATACAGGCACGGCCTTCACTCTGTAGGGAGATTCCTCCAGTTCTTGCTAAAACCACCAGGATGGGAATGTGGCCTGGGATGCCTGCAGGGAATGTCCTCCTCTCACAGTCCGAGGAATACAATCAGCACAGAATGGTTTGGGTTGGAAGGGCCCTTAAAGCTGACCTAATTCCACCCCTGCCATGGGCAGGGACACCTTCCACTGTCCCAGGCTGCTCCAAGCCCCGTCCAACCTGGCCTTGGACACTTCCATGGATCCAGGGGCAGCCACAGCTTCTCTGGGCAGCCTGTGCCAGGGCCTGCCCACCCTCACAGGGAAGAATTTCTTCCTAATACGTAATCTAAATTTCCCATCTTTTTGTCTAAACTCCTAGTTTAAATCCATTCCCCCTTGTCCTGTCTCCCAAGGACGTAAGACAGGAGAGACTCCCAGCCTGACTGCTGGGTCTCTTGCTTTGGTCTCTTCCAGTCTAAAATCTGCTGCCTTGTCTGAAGGGGATGTAGGAAGAACACAGCCATGCCCACACTGTCCCCAGAAGCCACTGACCCTCACTGGATGGAGCAATGGCACTGTCGTCCCATTCCAGGTTGGTGGAGGTGACAGAGTTGAAGGAGTTGAGGGAGAGGCTGTCAGAGCCGTGCACGGAGCTGGGCAGGCGCTCCTCGAAGTCCAGCAGGTGCTGAGGCTTGTAGTAATCCGGCATGTACGGGGCCAGATCCAGGTATGGAGCATCCTGCAGGGCAGGGAATGCACTCACTCAGGCTCCAGTCACTGGCACTGGCACAGCTGAGGGGAAATGCCATCCCACCAGAACAGTGGGACTGCCCCTCAAGGTCCCTTCTCAGTGTTCATCTCAGAGGAAGCCCAGCGATTTTACCAAGGGTAAAACCAGTGGATTTGTGTGTTCTGGAGGGACACCAGGGTTTTGTACCACACTTGCAGAGTTTGGCTCCTTTATCCCCATCAATCTGCCCTGCAGCTGCCTTGTTCCTCCTCCAAACAGTGAAGAACTGAGCAACAGGAATAAATCCCATTGTTGGATTCCCAAAGACCTAAAAGTCTTTCCCAAAATCATCAGTGTCACGTTTTCAGCTGAAGGTCCACCCTGGACCAAGTGGAGGGATCTGTCCCACCCTGGACCTCCCCTGCTCCACATTCCCACTCTCCCAGAGCCAGCAGAACAGATCAAACACTCACCAAGTCCAAGTCAAAGCGGATGAACTCCAGTCCAGACACCAGTGTTAAGAACAAAGTCAGATGGTCATGACTGCAGACCAGGGCATTCCTGCCACAGGGAGGAACAAAAGAGCTTTACAGATGAGGGAAAGAGGAGGAGCAGCTACAAGGGCCTTTCTGTTTCTTTGGGGACATCTCTGAACTGCCAGAGATTAGCCCTGGAGCTGGCAGCCCACTCCTTGCCTCCATGGGCAGCCACTATGTGCTGTCCCCAAACTGAGCTACAGCCACATCTCCAGGTGTCCAGCAAAGCTGGGTGCCTGGACAGGAGCTCAGCAGCTCCTTGGAAATCATGGAAAAATATAAAGGGAACTGCAGAGTAAAAGCAGGAACTAGGAGAAGTGCTTGCAGGGCCTCATAGAGATAAGAGGACAGCGCGTTCACATCTAGGACCTTTAAATTAACCACATAAATCCCACAAGGGAAAAAAAATCAAACACCAATCAACTGCTTGTCCCCCACTGGCAAATTCAGGCTGGCTTCTGACAAGGAGGGATGTCAAACATTGCCCAAAGAATGAGCTGGGATACTCACTTGACATAGTACTTGTGCAGCAGGCTGAGGTTCTCCTGGAACAGCCTCAAGTAGCTCTCCAAGGAATTTTCATTGAGGGCAAGGTACAGCCAGGCCCGGCCTGGAAACAGAGCAGCAGAGAGATTTATCTGGAAACATCTGAGAAGTGACACAAGCCTAGAAATAGTCATGAATTAGTTAAAACCCCTCAGATCATTCATTCATATCATTTGAGGGAAGCAACTATGAGGGAAATAGACGGGGGGTGGGAAAATGCCAGTGAGAGATTCATGATTTGGAGTAAAATTGGTGAGAGACAGGTGAAGAAGTAGCCACACAACTGTGCCTCTCCAGCAAGATGGGAGCCCTGCCAGAAATGCCGGGAGATGGGAGAGGCAGAGGGAGAATTGCTGTGGATCAGCCCAGGTGAGATTTGACACAAATTCTGGTGCAGGGAGAGGTGACAGCTCTGCTCTCACCAGCACAGGCCCAGGACACAGCGGGGGTTTGGATAAGCAGGCACAAAGGATCTGGGCACAGTCCTGCGTCAAAAGCGGCCTCGATGGTCCCAAACATCTGCTATGGACAACTTGGAGCAGGGAAAAGGCAGAATCACACACAACTGCTACAGCAAGATGTAGGGTGAGAGGGGATGCTCCCATCTGCCAGGAACCCTTCCCAAGGGCATGGCCCCACAGGACTCCATCTGCTAGGAACCCTTCCCAAGGGCATGGCCCCACAGGGCTCTCATCTGCCAGGGACCCTTCCCAAGGGCATGGCCCCACAGGGCTCTCATCTGCCAGGGACCCTTCCCAAGGGCATGGCCCCACAGGGCTCCCATCTGCCAGGGACCCTTCTTGAGGCCACAGCCTTGCAGGACTCTCATCCTTCCCAAGTGCTATCTTCTGCCAGGAACTCTTCCTGAGGCCATGGCACCACAGGACTCCCATCTGTCTAGCACCCTTCCTGAGGGCACAGCCTCTTGGGTTTCAGGGCAGCAGAAGCTGGGCTACACCTCAGCCCCTGACCCCGAGGCACAGTGACATTATTTGCCTCATGCGGTCATGGCAGGACTCCCACCTCGTCGGCACAGGCTGCCTTGGGAAGTGGTGGAATCAACATCCCTGGAAATGTTCAAAGTACGTGTGGATGTGGCATCTGGGGATGTACTTTAGTGGTGGACATGGCAGTGCTGGGCTAATGGTAGGACTTGATGATCTTAGAGCTTCTTTCCAACTTTAATGATTCTGTGATTCCATTGCCTGTGACCTGGATTCCACTGGCTCCCTCGATCCACCAGCAGCCCCAGCTCCTCAGCACAACTTGGGGCTTCCCAGGTGTCCCCAAGCTGAGAGCTGGGGACACTGTGAATACTCACTGCGTCCCAGGTTGGTGGCCACGTGCTGCAGCACTTCGATCTGTTTGATGGCTTCCCGGCGCGTGAAGTGAACCACCAGCACCCAGTACCCCGAGGAAAGATCTTGCAGTCTGGAGGAAGAAAAATCCCAGAGAAAAATTAAGCAAAAGCTTCATTATCTCCACCCCAATCCCCGCCTAGATGCTTTCCCCATGCTGAGGCTGCACACCAGGCTTTCTCCATGGGGAAAAGCAGCATCCCAGAGGTGGGCTCCAGGCTCACCCGTAGAGCAGAGCATGGTCCAGGTGTTCACAGAGCCGCTGCAGGACCTTGTCGTGGTTTCTGATGGCCGGTGTCTCATCTTCACAGGCAGCAAAGTAGCTCTGCAGCTGCAAAAACAAGAGATGGGATGGCTGGCATGCCCTTCTCCAGTCCACGAGGAGCAGGTGGAGGTGCCAAAACACTCATATCCAGCATTGAACACTTTTTTGTGATCTCTCAGCTTGCTAAACTTTGTTGCAGGTTTTACTCACGGAGTGTAGCTGATGGTTCTGAGAGGGCCCTAAAGGCAGCAGCTACAGGGAGGACCTTGCCCAGTGTCCTCACATCTCACAGCCCAGCAGTGCCATGGCTGCTGCACAACCAAGTTTCCTGATGGTGAGCAGCCTCTTCCCTCCCAGCCAACAACACTACAGCGGGGTCTGGTGGTTCCTCTGCAGCCACCACAAAGTGGTTCAGAGCAGAAGTAAACCCAGCTCTGCTCTGTTTCTGGCTGTAACATGGATGAGGCCTCTCCTCGGTTTTGCTAGAAATCCTAGAAATCCCCTTGCACCCAAATCCTTCCCAGCTGACCCACAGGCGGGCTCCTGCCCCCAGAGCTTACGGATCTATTTAGGTCCTGTCCCACACACCCTTGGCATCCAGGCAGGGAGATTACTCTCCCAGGATGTAATCTCAGCTGGACAGGCCATGGCTGTTTGCTGGCAACACACAAGAACAGCTCAGCTGAGCCATAACAATCTTAGATAAAATATATATGTTATTTTAGTGACCTGACATGTCTTTGCCAAACCTCGCTAGACGATAGATGTGTAAAACCCAAAAACTTGACATTATTGTGCTGGTCAAGTCTGACCTGTCCCCCAAAACAGACTTCTCCTCCAGAATTATTACTAGAGAAGCTCCTTTTGGAAAAATCATCCAGTCTTGGTGTGCAGTTACCCAGGGGTCAGAGAACACCTCAGGGCCCCTGGGAATTGATCCCAACAACACTCTTAAGTGTATGAACACATCGAGCTCCAACACCCTCCTGAAGAGCTTGAATCCCTCTGGAGCTCTTAGGTAAGATGGGAGAGCCAGGCGTGTTCCTGCATGGAGCTGGTCCCAGCCCTTACATGAGAAAAAACTGCTGAGCCTGGAGAATAGCAGCCAGAGCTCCCCTGTGCGATGGCACAGCCCTGCTCTGCCTGTCCCTGTCCCAACAGGTCAATCCCCTGGGGAAGCAGATACAAAACAAGGTGGTGATTACAGAGGCACCTGTGGGTGTTCCAGAGATCCTCAGGGGCTTTCATAACATCCAGGTCAGACCTGAAGCATTTCAGCTCAACAGCTCCTATCTGTTTTTGGGAGGAAGCTCTTCCAGACTGGAGATTCCCACTATTCATAGGCAGCCCAGACTGAAGCAGAGAGGAAAACGCCCTAAAATCCCACTATTTAAGAAAAATTTCAGGAGGTTCTTGCAGCACTTTTGTTTGAAGCTACAGCAAGGACACCAGAGGAAGAAACAAACCTATAATTTAGAGCCATATCCCATTTTTGGGAAAATTGAGGCAGAAGCAAAGATCTCACAGAACATGAGCCAGCATTTGAAGGCAGAAATTCCCAACTTGTCCTATCCAGGCTGTGAGCTCTGTAGGGAGCTGGAGCACCCTTGGAGGAGGTTCTGGGTGTTTCTGCAGGCTCTGTGCTGGATTGGGGAAATGCAGCTGTGGAGGAGAGCTGAGGGGAACAAGAATAAAACAGGCATTTCCTTAGCTCACCACTGAAAAAAAGGAGACACAGCTTGGAGGGAACTTGGAGCCTGTCTGTGCCTCTGACCAGAGGAATTCCTCGCGACAGAGACACTCCAAGCCTGGGCAGCAAAAGAGATGAGGAAATAGAAGTATTTCCTCTTTTTTCTTTCCTCCTTTCCCCCAAAATAACTCAGAACTTTGTCATACTCCTTCCTGCAGCCAGTGCATAGCTCCCACCCCTCTCCATGGATCAACCCACTCCCATCATCCAAGGGTGCAAACGATTAGCAAATGGTGGCTGTCTCCACCTAAAAAATGGATTTCTCTTCCTTGGAAAAGCCCAATCTTCCCCCAGGAAGGGGTTTAGGCTTTGAAAGGCTCGTTCTATGTTACACCAAGGGTTGGTGTCCCTTTTAGCTGCTCTGCAAGGAGCACTGAGCCTCCTGCTCTGCACAAACCAGCTCCCCCTGCATCCTCCTTCCTGGGGAGGCTGCTGGAAAACCTGGCCCACAGCCATACCCAGAGCAAACCCACCCCAAAATGCTCAACCCCATCCCTGTGGCACATCAGGGGCCAGAGGATGAGCTGCTGTGACTGTGCTTTGCTCAGAGTCAGGAGGTCACACCAGAGGGCGGGAAACATGCACTCAGCAGTTTGGGATTGGGATTCTGGCACTCCGAGTCATGGCCTTTTAGGAGCTGTGATCACAGGGAAGCCACAAGGGCTCACTCCCACTGAGATGTGCCACCACGTCCCCATACACCCAGTGGCAGTGTCATTCCCAGCATCCCTCCAAAATAAACACGGCCAAAGGCTTCCAGGGCCCAGCCAAGGGCAGGCACAGCTCACTGGAGCACAATTCCCAAAAGACATCAGCCAGGTGAATCCCTGCTCAGCCACCCCGTCCAGGGAGGAAACAAGACACAGCAAGCCTTTGGATCTCCTGGGTGGAGTCATCCCTCCAGCCAGGGTGGGGAAAGACTTGCAAAAGCTGATGGGGCGGTGTTTCTGGCTTGGGAAGAAGGGTGAAGACACACGGAGCTGTTTAGGATGAAACAGCTTTCCCAACTGGGGAACAAAGTCCAGCTGCACCGTTTTTCAAAGATCCAATGCCTAGCTGAAAATCTGTAGTAATTACAACCACAAGCATCACGAGGGATGATCCCAGCACCCGCCCCAAGCGTGGCGATGGCAGCAGTGATGTGGCACTGCCCCGAAAATGGCATTTTATGGAGTGTTTATATGGAATCTCCTGTAAGTCATTATAAAACACACATGGATAATTGAAGCAGCCTCTCCCTCCACAGTCAGACCTGTCTGGGAGGTGGTGACCAAACCTCATGAGGCATCCACAAAGCAGCTCCCTGACACAGCTGGGCAGTGAGCTGGGCTGCGGCCAGGGAGATCAGGAAGGAGGCAAATAATTGGGTTAAAAAACATCACCCCTGGGTTTCCAGAGAGATACTCTTCCCCTCATCTCCTCTGCACCTCAAATCCAGGAGGAAGGGCTGAAGGCTGGCTCAGATGGAGGACTGGTGAGTGGCACAGCAATGCCTGGAGCCCTGACCCGGGGCTATTTATACACATTCCTGTGGCCAAAATAAGCACCGCTGGCATGCAGAAGGCATCCTGGCCATCCATCCACCGGGACTACTCCGAAGCCCTGGCCAGGTCTGAGCACCAGCACTCCTGAGACAGAACCTGCTCAGGGAGAGGGCCACAACAGCCCAGCCATGGGCTGAGCACACCTGGGAGAGCCTGGAGCACAGGGGTGTTTGTCCAACTGTCCAACGGGAACAGAGACCTGGCTGCCACTGGGAAACATTTGCACCTCGTCCCCACTGAGGAGGAGGAGGATTTAATTGCTGTTTATCAATCACAAGATCATTTTTCTAGTAGTGACACACCCCGCCCCACGCTGGCACACACGAGAGAGGCTCTTCCTTGCACACTTTTATAACCTATTAATTGCAGTGGTTCTCAATGAGTGTGAAGTTTTCCAGGCTGATCTGCAGAGCTCCCGTGTTGCAAGGGAAGCCAACAAATAATCAGGGAGGTGTTCTGGAAAGCCCATTCCCAAATCTAATAATTCTTGTGGTGGTTTTGAAATCCCCTCAGTAATTTTGAAAACTCACTGGAATACTGGAATAGTCTCCTGACCTGTTCAGGGCTGGCCACAACTCAACTGAGTCCACATCTCCCCTCTGTAAATCTGCCCTGCAGATGTTTCACCAGCAGCTTTCCAATATCA
Source organism: Leptocoma aspasia (assembly GCA_013399835.1). NCBI lineage: Eukaryota > Metazoa > Chordata > Aves > Passeriformes > Nectariniidae > Leptocoma > Leptocoma aspasia. Next base: position 112,649 of record VXAX01007700.1, read on the forward strand.
ATCCCATTTCACTTGTTCTGCTTGGTATTTCCCTGGCAGCACAAACATGGCGAAAGAACAAACACCCTTTGCATTCCTCAGCTCCCTAACTGGGATGGGAGAGGTGCCTCAAAACCCTCATTCCCACCCACAGCACATGGACCGAGATGAGGGGTTTACCCCAGCTGGAAGAGCTGAGCACCCTCAGGGGCAATCCTGGCGTGCCAGGAAGCACAAGAAAGGGCAACCGACCTTGTCCCAAGCCATGACAGCTCAGTGCCAAGGGAAGACACATGGGAAGGGCCAGGACAGACACCTCAGAACTGCCACTTTCACACCTGCTCCGGAGGTACAGACACTCAGCGGCAAATGGATAAAGAGGAGGCTCAACTCCTGTGCCTGGAATACTCCTAGTTTTCCATACCATCCATAAAAGCAGGCTGAATGTCATGGCAGCGGCACTAGTCTCTCTCATACACTTGTACAACACAAAGCCCTAAAACTCCAGCTCTAGCAGCGTATTTTGGAGGTCACACACATGATCTGACTTAACACTCCTTACAAACCAGCACTGGCCTCAGTGCCCAGCTTCCCACTTCGTGCACCTCGCCTGCATCTTGGGGTTTTTTCCAGAAAAAAAACACCAGGCACATTCAGAGCATCAGCACCTGGAACGCACCACGAGTGCCACTGGAGCAACCTGGAGATGTGAAGAGACAGGAGCCTGACTCAGGTGAAGCTGAAACTCACAGCAAAGCTGCTCTTTGCTGGAAACACTGAATTTTGAAGCATTCCCCATCTAATGCCAGAAAGACTGTCACCTCCTGGGACACACACACATCTCAGCTCACACCCTCCAAGGCTTTTCTGGGGCTTTCCTTCACTATTTCTACACAGAAAAGCTTGCAGCAGGCTGGACCCACGTGTGGCTCAGACAAGGATAGGATTTTTTTCCAGTGGGAGTTTTAAGGGAGCATCCTGTTCCTCTGTCACAGTGAGCAGAGCAGGGGCCAAGCACAGAATTGGCTGCAGCGGAACAGGGTCCCTGAGCTAACCAAAGGCAGGTGGGAAGGTCACATGCTCAGCATAAAAGAAAAAATAGATTTTTATGGAGGAAAAAACCCAAGTCCAGTGGCAAACACACCAGAAGCAAGCAAAGTGCTGCTCTCCCAGGGAGCTGCTGATCCCTTACACTCTGGGCACCACAGCTCTGAGTCCCTCCCTACCGCCCACGGCCTCTGGCCCGTGCTTAACTCAGCTACACCTCTTGGACCAGTTCACCAGAAGTGGGGAAAGCTGAAATCACTCAACAGCCACCAAAATTGTGCAATCAGAGGCAGAGAGGCTTGGAGGCTTTCCTTTAGCTCCTTGGGAAAACCATGGCCAAATTCACCCTCCTAAACCAGCTGCTCTTCCAGCAAAACACTTTGTGTTAGAGGGACGAGAACAAACTGGATTTTTTAATTCCCAAAATGTTATCACAGCCTTGTCCACCCTCAGCTCCAGAGCTGATTATGGTTGTTATGGAGGACAAACATCAGTTTAAGTACCTGCAGAACCCAATCCCCTTGAAGTTGTGGATGACGAACCCTGGATCATCACCAGTCCTGTGGTGGTGTGACTACCAGAGTGGCTCCTGCATGGCCAGGCAGGGAAGTTTCCTGATCACTGGGATGAGGCAAGAGGAATTTCTGAAGAGATAAACCTTGAAATACTCGAGCAACCCAAGCAATACACAGCTGCGATGAGAGCAGAACCACAGCACCACAGAGACAAAGCCCTTGGAGGCTGACCAAAACACATCTGTGGGCTTGTTAAAAGCACCTGAGTGACCCCTGTGTCTTGTCTTCATGGACAACTCAGGAGTTCCATGAGATTGCTGCTACTTCACCCACAGGCTTTTGGCAGCTGGCAAACCTGGTACACATGGCAAAGGAACATGCAGGGCTACCCCCTTCATGTGGTCCCTGCAGCAGCAACAGATGTGGCCTGGAGAGATGTGAGTGAACGAGAGGAAAGACCCTGGCAGAGGTAAAACTCCTGTGGTCTTTGAGCCAGACAGGTGCCTCTCAAAAGGGAGCAGAAGGCAAGAGACTGTTTGGCTGTTTTTCACATCTCCAGAGCTGCTGCTTCTGTGCTAGGCTAAATAAATCCAGCCAGGCAGAGATGAGCACATTCCCTACGTGATTTGAGTAGGGATGCTCCACTGCAGCACTCCCTGCTCCTCTCCAGGACATGGGGGCATTAAGCCATGCCCAAACCCATCCTCCCTCGCTGTGCAGGAGAAGCAGAGGTGTCACAAGGCAAAGCTCAGCAGCTCGGGAGACTGCAAAGGCATTTCAAAGGTACAGGGCTAAAAATCCAACCCGGAGACAGGCAGCAAAGGCTCAGCATTAACTTGCTGTGAGGGCAGTGGAAACCTTCCCAAAGCCATGCAGAAATGGAGCAGACCCAGAGCTTTTGGCAGAACTCCTGCAACATCAGCAAAAAACACTGCTCCACCTGATTGACACGCACCAAGGCTCAGCTGTTCCAGAGTTCATGGCAATGTGTGTCCTTCAAAGCCAGAAGAACAGCCTGAAAACCAAAGAGGAGTCCCAAAATCTGGGATTCTAACCTCTCTTCTGATTTTATATTCAGCTCCTGGAATTGTCAAAAATAACACTGTTTAAGGACTTTGCATTTTCACCACCTAATCCCAGGTAGGAGAGCACTAAAGCCCTCCCAAGGCCAGGGAATATTCAGGGAAACCCAAGAGAACATAAACCACCAGCTTCATGGACCAGGGAACCTGTGACAGCTCCTAGCTACCAGGAGATGCTTGGCCAAGGATGGATTTGAAGTTGTTGGCATTTCTGGTATGTTTAGAGTCCACATGGGCAGCACCAGGAAGCTGCTCTCATCCCACTGCCACCATACACAGCAGCATCAACTAGAAGGAAACAAGCACTTCAGTGAACAAGAGCCTGCACACTGAGCCATAACATGCCATCCCCAGCCTTTTGCCCCAATAAAGCCCTAAATCTTTGCAAAAAACAAGGGTTAGGCATCAATCTGTGCAGTAATTTGAGCTGGAGCACAGCCTTCTTAGCAGAAAGGGAACAGAGTGGGAAAAGGGAAAATAGTGACAACACTGTCCATGTGTGCAGAAAGCATCACACTGTGAATTACTCTATAGCTCCCAGGGAGCACACAGAGGACAAGCTGTAGATGGGAAACCAAAACCACGCTCCCAATTCCCTTGGAACTGAAGCAGGGACCCAGCTCCCCAGTGCTGAGCTTTCCCAGCCTCTCCAGAAGCCACCAAGAGCAGAAACCTCTTGACATCTCTCTGGTTGGAGAAGCCTATTTTGTCTAAGTTAGGTGTTTTGCCTCACTTTTTTCAGTGGAGGCCTGACTTCACACCTCCAATCTCACACCTCTGAAATCCACAGCAGAGCTACCACTGATCTCCCCCCCGGTACCCAGGAAGCACAGAGAACCCCACAGGCTGGAATTACCCTCTCCAAGCACATTTGCCACTTCTGCATGTGTGATCCATCCCTCCTGTCTTTCCAGAAAAATAAGAGAAACGGTCCTGTTCACTGAGGTTTGAGGGATTTGCTTGGAATCAAAGCTTTTTTTTGCTGTGGATTTGTACAGAATTCACCCACTGCTTGTGCTCTGATCCCCCATCCCTAAAATCCAGCAGCACTTGGTAAAAACTGAAATCACAGCCAGGTACAGTCACAGCCCTGAGTGCCAAAGCCTTCCCAGGGCTGTGCTTCTCCTCTCCTTCCCCATCCGAGGCTGCTGAGCACTGGGTGCTCTTCCCTGGGCAACTCCAGGAAAATAAGGCATTGTTTCCTCCCCTCTGGGTCTGCAGCTGAGAAAAGAAAACGCCCACCATCACCACAGACACATCTAAATCCTCCATTCCACACCTGCACCGGTGGTGAAAGTAAGGAATGAGCAACTCACACTGTGAGGAAGCTTTTGAAATCAGAGGCAGGATGCTCAGAAAACTCCTCCAAGCCCCATGACACAATTCCAGCGCCAAGGAGTTACTCAAGCCGAGGATGGTGGAGAGCAGGATTTCCCAGCACAAAGCCACTTGCTCCTTTAACCTAGTACTTTACTCTTGCCAATCACAGGGAAAAAGATGGTCGGGGATTTCAGGCTGAAGTGGGAGAGGTGAGCACCAGGAAAAATTAGCAGCTCCATAGTGATTTCCCTGAGGAAGGAGAACTGCATCCTGGGGGTAAAAAAGCAAGGTGGAATTTCACCATGGCCTGAGTTTGCTTTCACTGGGATGGTAGAAATTAATCCATTATCCTGAAGTAGGCTCCTACACTTCCCTGAGTTTTGCTCTGAACAAGAATGAACAGGCAGGATTAGAAAATCCCAAAATTTTCACTTCTGGACGAAGACACGAGTTGGCAGGGATCGAGCAGGCCAAGGTATGTTGTTAGAGCTGGAGCTGAAGAGTCCTCTTCAATTACAATAGTAGTTAAAATAAACATCATGTTGATTTTTTAGCATTTCCAAACATGATCTTCCAAGGATTTTCTAAATGCAAATAAATTATGTCCAACCAATCCTGTGTGGGAAGTTGTATTCCTTATATATACAAGGAAACTGAGGCAGGAGCATTGCAGAGCATTGTGACAGAGCTCAGAGCAGGCTGAACATCCACTGATTTCCAGATTGATATAAGATTATCCTTAATTTTTAGAGGACACAAAGGCAAGAGACCAGAGGCCAGGGTCATCCGTGGAAGAAAAAAGCTGGGAGAGGTTTGCACATCCATCCTACACCCCTGAGGCAGTGTCCAGCCATCCCTTTCTTAATAGCACCAGGAATTCACTCGTGCTGGTCTTCATAAACAAAGTTTTCATGGATGAATCTGTGTCAGGACACACTGCAGAACACAGGAAAACTCCTATTCCATAAGGCAGAGGAAACCCAACAACTGGAAAAACAACAGCAAGTCCAGACAGCCTTTCCCCCAAAACTTGGGACAAACACAAATGAAACTCCCATTGCCTCCTCAAATGGAGCAGGGGTTGTTTTTAAAGGTTGGTTGGAGCTCAGGTGTGGGCTAAACCAAAACTTGCAGCATGTCCTTACAACTCATCCCTTTGGCCTTTCCAGAGATTTCAGCATCCCGGTCCCCTCTGTGCCGGCCCACGGATGTTTCCACCACCAGGATGAGCTTTAAGGAACCATCCGAGGAGAAACAAGGGGCAAGGAGAAGGTCAGAGCACACATGTTCAGAGCCCTGTTTTGAGGGCACAGAGCAGGGCACAGGAATGAACCACACATCCCCTGTGTCTGTGGGGACAATGTCCCAGGTCCTGCCCCTCTATCCCGTGCCCCCCATAGGACACGCCTGGCTGGAGGGAAAACCTCTAGAAAGACGGTTTTAGGCTGGACTCCAAATCCCTCCTGAATAGAGCCCCAGGAAAAAGGGTCCCCCCAATCCTGTCCTTTGAAACGAGGAACCCCAGGCAGGAGAATCCCAATATATCCCAAGCAGGTAAGACAGAGGGTCCTGGTGGTGACCCTGGCAGTGTCCCCTCGGCAGGGTGACTCCATACCCCAGATGTGCCACCCCCACCACCAAAAGGGCTGTGTCCAACCTCACACCCTCAGCACAGGGGGTGTCCAAGGAGAGTCTCAAAAATGTCCACCTCTGGCAAAGGGGATGCTGTGTGCCCTTGACCCCACACTCCTGTCCCAGAGTTCATCAGTATCCCTGGGATATTTCTTGGGTGTGGGGGTCTGTAGGATTGTCCCCCAGCCCCACGCCTCAGGCAGGAGGTCCACAGGGATCGGTCCTTCAACCCTACATCCATGGCAGTGGTATGTATCTGGGGGGTCCCCAGGAGCGTCCCCAGGCCCTGCACCTCTGCAGACACAGCCCTGACGGGCAGTCCTGGGCAGAGGGGAATCCCCAGGGCTGTCCTGGAGCTGCCCCCAGGTCCACAGCCCCACTCTCAAGCACAGGACAGTAAGGGGTCCCAGAGCTGTCCCCAGCACCAGCTGAGGGGGTCCCCATGGATGTCTCCAGGCCCAGAGTGCTTGCAGAGTGGGGTCCCAGGGCCATCCCCAGCCCCACAGCCCTGGCTGTCCCCAGAACCAGCTGGGGGTACCCACCCGCACAAGGCGGGTCCCCAGGGCTGTCCACAACACGGCCACCACAGCACAGCACCGGCCTACAGCCTGGAGTCCAGGGCTGTCCCGGGGCTGTCCGCAGCCCCAGCAGGGTGGTTCCCCAGCGCTGTCCCCAGCCCTGCCCCAGAGGTGTCCCCAGGCCTAGTCCTTTCAGCACCGAGGGTCAGTGTCCGCAGCCCCCGCCGTGCTCCCGCTCCCACCTTCTTGANAGCTCAGCGGAGCCGAGCCGCGGTGGGGCCGCGCTCCGCCGGGAACTGAGGTCACGAGAAAGGAGGGAGGGACGGAGGGAGGGGACGAGCGGCGCTGCCCGCCCCGGGCCGGCAACGGAACCGCCCCGCCCGGGGATGCTGCTCCGGCCCAGCCCGGCCGAGCGGCGCCGAGCCGAGCCGAACGGGGCCGAGCCGAACGGAGCCGAACCCGGCCGAACGGAGCCGAACCTGGCTCGGCCGAGCCTAACCCGACCGAGCCTAATCCGACCGAACGAGGTCGAAGCCAGGACGGCCGAGCCCAGTCCGAGCCGAGAACCGAGTGGAACCGAACACAGCCGAGTCCAGCCGGGTCGAACTCAGCCCGCGCCAAATGGCGCCCGCGGCGGCGGCGTTAGGACCCTCGTGACCCCGCGAGGGGTCCGTGAGGGGACATGGCGGTGGATCCCTCATGCGCCCCTGAGGGGAGATGGCATTAGAGACAGTTGAGGAGATGTGAGGGGATAGTGAGGGGACGCGAGGGGATCCTCCACTGCAGACAGTGAGGGAAGGTGGGGCTGGGTCCCTCACAGCCCAGGGCTCAGTGAGGGGACATGTTGAGGACAGTGAGGGCATAGAGGGAGGTGGCACTGGCTCACTCACAGCCCTGGGATTAGTGAGGGGATGTGGTGGGAGATGGCACTGGGGACACTGAGGGGCTTGAGGGGAGATGGCCTTGGGTCTGTCACGGCCCTGACCTCAGTGAGGGGAGGTGGCATTTGGGACTCGCATGACACAGGGAGGGGACACAAGAGAAGGTGGCATTGGTTCTCTCCAGCAAGGAGGGATGTGAGGGGGATAAGGGGAGATGGTGTTGGTTCCCCCACAGTCCAGGGGGACAGGAAGGGACAGTGCTGTTGGGTGCCTGCTGAGTGGACACAGAGGGTTTGGGGACATGAGGTGCCCACCAGCCACCCAGCCCTCTGAGCCAGGGCCTGGCCCGCAGCTTTGCTGCACTTTGGGGTGCTGGCCTCAAAGAAATTTATCAGTGGTGAGGGAAAAATGGGGGACCCATGTGGCACCCCACCACCTCAGGCTTCAGCAGTGCTTCCTTCAGTTCTGCTCCAGCAACGTGAAATGGGGGATCCAGCTCATTGCTGGGGTCCCTGTGCTGGTGGCACCATGGATCCAAAAATGGGCCACGTTGTTGTTCCAGCCCAAGCCTCCATCGGTGGGAAAAGTTCCTTAAAACCTCAAATACAAGCCCTACTTGCCATCACAGGACAGAGACAGGAATTGGTGAAAAAACTTAATATAAATTATAAATAAAACCTGAGGCTGAGGTGAAGGGTTGTGACACAGGGCTGGCCTACTGCCTGCATCACCTGACTCTGGTAACTGAAAATGGAACTGAAAGTAAAAGCAATTAAAAAACATGAAAGCCAGCAGCTTCCAGGAGCACATTCCTTGCCATTCCCACCCCTTCCTCTGTAAATAACCTGCTGGCAGAGAAGGAAAGGGCTGTGCAAGGGCTTGGATGGAAAAACCACACCTGGCCAAGCCTGCTCTTCCCCTGTAGGAATGGCCCAGCCAATTTAACAGCTTTGGAAACCGTGGGAGAAACTCCCAGGGATGGGAGGGGGAAGGGTGCTTGGGTTAGAACTGAGCCAAACCAAAAAACTCTTTTCCCAGCTCCCCACCAACCCCTGGAGACGCAGAAACTTTGCATTAAGGGGGATCCCAAGGATCAGAGCTTGTCTTGGCATGTGGGGAGGAAGGTGATCCTCTCCTGCTGAAGTCGGGGCGGGTGATGGAGCAAATCTTGAGCCTGAAACACCCAAGCCTGATCCCCCACAAGTCACTGGAGAGACTGAAGTCAGCTGCTTGTAAAGCAGCCCAACAGGTCCCACACACTGGTTTATTCTTTCCTGGTGAAATTTAGGATTTAAAGCATGAAGTATAAGGCAAACGAGCTGTACAACATCAGCAGGTACGTGCATCCATTTGCATTCCTCCTTGCTCCGGAGGCACCAGATGCAGCATTCACACCTGTATAATCCCATAGGGGTTGGATTGAGCTTTAAGGCCCCTTCCAACCCAAACCACTCTGGGATTCTATGGTAGAACAGACTTCCTGGTGTCCTGCTGTTTTCCTGAATGTTTTGGGTGCCCCAAGTACTTGTTTTACTTCTAGTAAAACAAGTTGGTTATAATCCCTTAAAACCCACCACACAATTATAGATTTACATGGAAAATTCCCTGCTCCCAGCATTTAGACAGCTCCCATTCTCCTCTAGAAAAGCTTGGGAGGATCCATTCCACTTCCAGCACATGCTGGGTTGCATCCCACCCTCTTCCCAAGAGATTTTTAACTCTTTGCTCAATATTTGCAGCCCGGAGTTGGCATGGAGAACATGATCCCCAAGGAGAAGATCCAGCAGGTGCTTGTCAAGGATGGAGAGTGAGGAAGCACAGAGCGAGTCACTGAAGGGAATCCTGCAGCAAGGTGTGTTATGTGCAAGATACTCCCAAGATACCACCCCAGTCATAGGGCACCTCAGTAATGCTGTCAGTGATCCAGGGGGAAATTAAAGAGGCACAAGAAACACTTCAGGAATTGCAGTATGGATTCCAGGAGGAAAAAAAATTAGTATTAGGAGAACCATGGAATACACTGCCGGGTTATAAGGATAAGTCAACAGTGGGCACACCTCTATTTCCACAGGCACAAGTCGTCTAGTTTTAAACCCCTTCCCATTTCCATTTGTTAACAAAGAGACTGGGAACCAGACATTCCTTTGGCAGTGGCTTTTGGGAGGGATTTCAGTCACCAACCACTCACATCCTTGTGTTTGACTCAGTGCTTTATTGGCAAGCACGACAGCACCTTGTAATTAGCACATGTGGTTGCTGGAGGTCATTATGTCAGTGCAGTGGTTACACTTCTGTAGGTCCCAGCACCCCAGTGTACCCTCAGGGAATGAGGCACAGCAGATAGTCAATGTAAGGTCACAGGGAATCAAAAGCCAGGTGGGCCAACAGGATTTCCCAAATCCCATTCTGGTGACAAACCTGACCAAAAAGTGGTTTTACCTTGGCAAAGCTTCACCAGGCACGTGCTCAGACATGGGAGTGCAGAGGGGCCAGGCAGGGGGTGATGCGAGGCACTGCAGAATTCCTGAGCAATGGCTCAGTCATGTTCCTTCTGCTGACCATTCCTTGAACTATTCTGAGACAGGAAATTGCATGAGGGAACACTCACCTCTCTGCATCCTACTGTTGCTCTTAATGCAGCCGCTGCATCCACGTGACTGCTCAAAAAACCTTCAGCTGTTATTTTTAAACTCCAGACCTCTGCCGGAAGTTTTTAGGAGACCTCTACTCCTAAAGGCCCCCAAAAGATAACCAAGGAAAACACCAACTTGGAGTGCACATTTATTACACGGGGCCTGACCCTCTCTTGGCTGTATAAAGGCTGCAGATTTCAGGGTGCCAATGCCCCATTTCATGGAATCCTAGAATGGTTTGGGTGGGAGGGACCTTAAAGCTCATCCCATTCCACCCCTGCCATGGCAGGGACACCTTCCACTGTCCCAGGTTGCTCCAAGCCCTATCCAGCCTGGCCTTGGACACTTCCAGGGGTCCAGGGGCAGCCACAACCTACCCTTGTTAAGCTTCAGGACATCAGGCCAATTCAGACTGGGACAATCCCAAACATGAACACAACCGTGTCATTAATCATAATTTTTATACATTACCAAAATAAAACCACCTTCATCAAGCAGAACAGACAAGGCCCAAGTGCTCAAAGTAGTTTTGAACCAGAGCGTTCAATCCTTAAATCATCTCCCAGCAGAAGAATGTATGGCCTTTGGCCAATGTATGATGAGGCTGTAGCAGCCCACACATCAAACCTTCCCTTTTCCCACCCTGAGAGCTGAATTCAAAATGCAGTTTTGCATGGTAATTAATGACCTCGCTTAGCTCTAACAGTGACACCAGCATCACGTGCAGAGCTCTGAACATGTGAGGAGGAAACCACTGCCCAGTTTGTCACAGTCACTGAATCATAACCCATTGTGTTTGTGTCCCTCTCACCTGGCACCAGCACTCAAAGCTCTGGTTAGCAGGGATTTTAAATGGCCAAAACCTCAGTGCTGTCTCAAGGAAAAGTGGAAGTTTTTCTAGGTCTGAAAAAGGAAATGCTCCTTCATGAGAGGACCTCAGAATTAGTCACTATGCCCCAAGTTTCAGAGGAGGAATATCCTCTACACCTCCCTTCTAAAACCAGTTCTACCACATGACACTAGGAGAGTGGGACTTCAAAAAAGCTATTTCTATTTATATTTCTATTTATATTTCTATAAACTCTCATGAGCTTTCCAGGGCTTTAAATGCCTATTTTTTTTAATGTCCCAAGAATTAGCTTCCATCTCCAGAAAAATAAAACCATCTGCTAACTGGGCTGGAAATGAGGTACTCAGGTAAGAGAACAAGGAGTGTCCCATTCAGTTTCCCAGCAGACAGTGCCATGGCCAAGTGCTATGTTTTATGTTTACTCTGATGCTTTTCCAAGTCCTCCATGAAAGACGCAACAGCCCATCCCCAAAGAAAGGGAATATGGGAATTTCTCAAGTCTGTTCTCAGGCCTTCCCAACTGGAATAATTTTACCCACAGATTTCTACTCATGGCAGCATTTATGTTACAGAAAATCCATTGGCTTTGGGAAAAAAGGCAGTGAAGGATTCGAGTGGAGAGCTGCCAACCTCAGAAATACAAACAGACCAACCAAGCAACATTATGATAAAGTTTTTATTCTTTTTTTTAAATATCAAATTTTTTTTACACATAATTTGTTGATAAACAGTCCCCCAATATTAAAAAAAAATCAAAAAAGAATCAAGTGTGTATTACTTTGGGCAGACCCACATCCCATTGATGACACACCCACTCCTCTCTTCAGCCGCCTGCGAGACCGCAGTGTGTTCAGCCCACAAGAGTCAATGACACAAAACACAACCAGCTTTAGGATTCCTGAGTATTGATTCCCTCAAGTTCCCTAAGTGAGTCTGTAAAACTCTGAAGCATCAGTCAAAGCGTGACCCAAACCGCTGCGCTTTGGATCACAGACTAAGCCTCATCTACACATGCAGGGAGAAATCTCCAGCGCTTCAGAGGGGAATGATGTACATGAAACCGACCTCGTTTCCCAAGCTGACTTCCGAGAGAGGCAGCAGAAATACCTCTGGATTTCTCCTCTTTGAATTTCTGTTTGAGTGCTGGGGAGCTGTTTGGCAGGAAGTCCAAGTCTGGTGAAGAAACCTCTAGGACCTGCTCCTCCTTTTGTTCATCAATGGCATAGTTTTACAGAAAACTGATCTGAAGTTGAGCATTCAGCAAGTACGCTTAAATATTGCTACTTTTGAGGAGACAGCAAGAGGGAGAGATGGAAGAAGGGAACATGGAGGACATACAAGATTAACAGTCCTGGAGACTGAGTGTCTACACGGAAAGTTAAACATACACAGCAAGGAGGCAGAGATTGTCACCATAACAGCGTAGCTCAGCTCTGTCCTGCAGCAGGTAAACATGCCAGGGATGGTCACCAGGAATATTCCCTCCTCTTGTCAGAACTACCCATGCCCAGAAACTTCCAGATGTTGGGATTCCACTAAACATCACCTCTGTGTTCACCCTTGGCCTCATGTACACAAACACGTAGTCACCAAGTGAATTCCTTCAGTATTTTTAAGGAAATCAGTAAATCTCAGAAACCAGGAGTGGCTCCAGGGCACACCCAGAAAGAAGCTCTACAGACCCACATGGGTTCCCATAGGTGCTGGCAGCTTTACCAAGCAGCTTCCAAGCACTGCTTTACTCTCTAGAGCTGGACTTCCATGGTGAAATCCCTTTGTTAAGTGATGTGACATTAGGACACTGCAGCAGTGGTTAATGAGGAGGGGGAAAAGAAAAGAATGAAGTGCCTGATTTTAGGCTGGAATACCTGGCTCCTTGGAAACCTGAACAGCTGTTGGTGGTACCTTTATCCCCTGCTGTAGCCAATAAGCCACAGCACTCTGCCATCCCTCCTTTCCTGTAAGTACTCCCACTCTGTGGGCCAGGTCAGCACAGGGACCAGCGAAGGGACTGCCAGAAGCTGAACAGAGGATGTGCATGTGCATGCAGCAGGGAGGACATATGTTGAAACAAAGACAGCTTTTAGACAGCGTTCGCTAAACACACGTCTATTACATTTTATTTTAACCTTAAATACTCACCACTGCCCCAATTTTATACTAGATCTAGCTCCTAAAAATATTATTCACTAATTTAGCAGCACATAGCCATTCACTCAAAGCAAGGTTTGGAAATTAAAAGATTTAAATCACCAGGCTTGGACCTACTTGATAAAAGAGTTTTAGAAATATTTATCAGTTTTGGGGGTCAGGGTTTGTTTCTAGCAGTTTGGAGAGAGTTACCCACAGAATTCTAGCACTATGGATAAATGCTTCCATACAGCTTTGGCAGAAGGGTGGGATTCAAAACTTATATTTGACAAGGAATAAAAGTGAGTATTGAAGGAGATTGGCTGATGCTCTAAAGCTTTTACAGCATAAATTCTGTATGCGCAGCCTAAGTCAGCGTGGCTGTGAGAGCAGAGCCCGTCACCAGCTTCCTGCAGAGCAGCACCACTTGGGCCAGCTGAGGAACAGCTTCTGAAACAGAGAGTGATACAAGGGGCTAACACTGAGTAGCCAACATCTGCTGCTCCAAGCAGCTGGCAGTACATCCACGCACAGGCGAAGGGTGCAGGTTCAGCCCTCCTGCATCCAAGAGAGCCAAGCTGCCCCCGGCTCCTGTGTTACTTTGCTCCCAGGGCCACCTCACCAAGCCCTGCACTGCGAATCGGGAGCAGATTCAGGCATCTGAGGTTGCTCTGGATCTGGGAGTTGGGAGCCTCATTGCTGCTGCTTCTGATGGTGAAGCAGATGCAGACAGGAATGGTTCTGATAGATCCTATTTCCTACGGCTTCTAGAGAGACCTGCTGATACTGTACTCCTGTACCAGCTCAAGCATTACCCTTCACAGAGGGGCTTCCCCTGATGTGAGGTGCTCATTGCAAGGAGACTGTTAAACCAAACCTTCAGCAGGGGTAACTCTACCACCTGCCCAGTGAAGATGAGAAAGCTGCAGTCTGGCCTCAGTAACTCATTTTGAGCAGAGCCTCAAGTGAATCACTGGATGCTGCTCCAGACAGCCAAGTACTGCTTCCCACATGGAGCAGTGCCTGCTGCTGGCATCACAGGTAGAGGGGTGTAAGCCAAACCTGTCTGGGAGCTCCACGTCTGGATGGTATCGTCCCAGCTCATGGAGAAGCTCCATTTGACAGCAGAATGCCTTAAAGCCCTTTATTACTCCAAAGGATCTCCTGGCTGCCCAAATGTCTGAGGCAAATCTGACACCAGCACTCAATGACAGCACAAACTCCTGTGAGGTGACAGATGAAACCAAATCGGTGTTGTTTTTAAATGCCACCTGCATAAAAACAGCCCAGCACACACACAGGAGACCTGCTAAAGCGACAGGGAACACAAATACCAGGACACAGGCTTGAGACAACCACAACACCACATGGAAGCCATGAACAAAAATGTGTCTGGTGCTGCTGAGCCATCGCTCCAGGTTTAGCTCAGTGTGTCAAGTTCAAGACGAACACCTAACACAAAGCCACTTCTGAGATTTGCAAGTGGGACTGAATCAAAGCTCCTACTTAAAATTTGGTTTCAGCCACGCTTTCCTTTCCCTTCCCCAGCCCTGACAGAGTTTTGGGGCTTTGCAGAGCATCACAAAGGAGTTCTTCCCCCTCAAAAAGCATCTGGAAAGGGCTTCCTACAGCACAGCCTCAGTGAGGCCTCACCACTCAGGTGACTCACCAGAGATATCCCAGAAGGCCACAATGGTTGGAACACAGAAGCCACATCAGTGCATTTGTGCAGTGAACCTTGCTGGGGAGCCCTCGCTCTTGGAGGTATGAGATCAGCACCCCCAGCCATGGCATTCACAGCCACGAAGCCGATCAACCCCAGACATCCAGACAAACCAGAGCAAAGCAATTCTTCCTTCTTCCAATCACAGCCCTGCTTGGAGCCACTGAGATGAAGTTCATTCCTCCCCGGCACAGGGAGATTTAGAGCCGTAACAGACAGTTGGTTTGTTAAACAAATTCATCATTAAGGTTTAGCCTTAAACTGGTTGAGCTTGTTCTTTTTGCATGAGGAAAAACATGATGTGGGCAAGGCTAGAAAAAAATGTCAATACTCCTCTTCCGTCCTCCCTGTCCCTACAGTTAATACCAGCACATCTCCAAATAAGTTAAAATGCATCTTAAAAGTTTTGGTAGCACCAAATTCTATCCCTTCCCTTCTTCTATCCCCGTGTTGTAAACTGGAACACAATGGCCCAAGAGCATCACAGAATATTCTGAGTTGGAAGGGACACACAAGAATCATTGAGTCCAACTCTAAATCAAAGCATAAAAGGGTTTGGCAAAAATAAGCATCAGCTTTCTCCGTGCACATACGAAAACCCACGCTCCCAAAAAACCCCCTTGCTCCTCTGGCAGAAGCCTTACATATCCAGGAGCATCTACACACCTTTAGTAGCTGCCAGAATAATTTCAACAGCTGGATGTTAGTTTCGAAGGAGCTGCAACAAATCCAGAGTACACACTGGACTCAGTGTGCACCTCCCTTCCTGTGCACGTGTGGCCAATTCCCATCACAACCTGCTTTGTGCCAGACAGGGCAGTGAGTGCAGTGGCTGCTGCTTTTTATTCATAGCATTAGAGGTTATTCTAAAATTGTACATTTAAATAAAACCAGTAGTTTTAATCCAGTATGCATGATTAAAAGCTATCCTGTCCACACAATGCAACATTTTCTTTCCTTTCAAAGCCCAGATCTAATGAGTGAAACAGAAGAGATGTGTTACTTTGGCTGCAAATAATTTAAAAAATCTGGCTCAACATTCTGCTCGTCCATTGTGGTGTGTAATTGAGATACTTCTGTAGAAGAAAAGATCCCCCAGTCAGCTCCCTCTTCCACAGTCACGTGGGAACAACGATGCTCTTGGCTAGCAAAATGAGAAGAGCAAGATCTGCGTTTCCACCTGCTTGTTCCAAGGCCTGGAGAGCTTCTTGTGGGGTAAAACCAGCACCGAGGATCCGGTCGACATCAGCCACAGGGAAAGCAGGGGGTGGAGATGCCCCTGTGGTCAGTCTGGTGTAGGCAGCTGGGGGGTTCAGCTGTGGTTCCTCCCTCACACCCAGCGGCCACAGACCTGCAGGAGCACTGCCACTTCTCCCAGGTGCTCCTGTGAACAGGCACTGAGTATCCTGTGGTGCTCCTTCACCCGAAGCAGGTGTGGAGGAAACAGGCGTGCTTTGCTCCAAAGTTGGACTAGGTGGACTCTGAGAACCTCCTGCCAAAACCTCCCTCTGCTCTGGGCTCTGCTGCTGGCCAGGGGTGGCTGCAGAACTCAGCAAGACCACATCACTCTTACCTGAACCCTTCTGACTCTCTAAAGCACCTCCCCTGAGCACAGGCTGCCCAGGACTGATGGGCCCGGTGTCCGAATCACAAGGCTGGCTCCCCTCTGCTCCTCCACCCTCAGACCTCACCTCAGGGAAGGAACAGCTCTGTTCCTGGCTGGCTGGATCCGAGCCTTTCCACTCACCTTCAGGAAGTCCCTTCTGCTGCACTGCTGGCTCTCTGTGAACCATTTCCAGCTGTGAGACTTCTTCCGAGGCAAGGATCTTACATTCTCCTTTCCGACTGATAACCAAGAGTTTGTGAAGCTCTTTCAAGGCTGATGCTAGAGGGAAATATGGCTCTTCTGAAGGTCCTCCTGGATCTGTGTCCAGCTGTTGGGTGCTGGAGGGGGAAGGGCTGTCTGCTGCAATATTAGCCAACTCATGATACTCTGCAGGAATTTCACTAGTGCTTTTAGACTGCAGGACATCACTGGTGGAAAGTGGATCACACAAGGGGGACAGAGACTTCAGCAGCTCCACCTCCATGGAACAGGCCTCCAAGTTCGGGGTGGAAATGTGTCTGTTCTCAGTCTGCTGCTTCTGCTGCCTTGCTGAGCTCTGCGCTTCAGCTGCAGCCTGCTCCACTGCATCTATTTCCATGGAGGCTTCCATGTGCACATGGCTACAGGAGGCTGACAGTTGGATACTGCCTTCCACACAGGAAAGACCTGCTCTCTGCAGTCCATCTCTCATTTCCATGGGAGGATTTTCTGGCTGTTTGGCTTCTGCCACAGCAGGTTTCTCAACCCCACCGACACAGCAAGGAGGTTCTGGGTCAGCTGTCTCAGTCTGCTCCTCAGGATGTTCCTTCTCTGGCTCTTTGCACATCCGATGGTTTGTGGGAAGCTCATGTTTCTGCTCCTGCTTTGAAGACAGACAGACATCTTTATCCTGCCTGTGCTTGGTAGCAGTGTCATCCAAATGGACTTCTGTCACTTCCAGAGGATGTTCCTGACCATGATCTTGTCCTTTAGCATTACACTCCTTTAAAATGTCAGAACTAAATGTTTCTTTGAGTGTCTTCTGTGAAAGGCAGGCTGGATTGGAGCAGGTTCCATCTCCAGTGTGCAGAGAGGGGTCATTATTTGCCAAGGAAGAGCTATTGGAATGATGCTGTAATACCAGAGCATGTTCTTTTTCTGGGGTTATCTGGTGTTCAGGTGAAGAGTCAGAAGTCTTGACGGCTCTAGGATCAACGGGCTCTGCGAGGCTGGATTCAGATGAGCAAACTGAAGCAGGGGCAGAGACAGAACGATCAAGTAACTGATTTGTGGGATTACAGATCTTGGAATTTAGTCCTGAAGACTGGACTGGATTTTGAAACCCATCAGAAGCTGGTAATGAGGGCATTTCCAGTGAGGTAGTTTCTTTGTCACTATTCTCTATGGAAGACAGAAGGAGAAGAGCTGTCAGGACACAGCAGAAGCACCGTTTGCACCGTGGCAGCACAAACTGGAACAGGTGGCTCTAAATACCTGGTCTGTGGCCCACTCCAGCTGCAGTAAACACACACTACATGCATCAAGGCTTCCGACGTTCTGTTTGGATTAGGAAACAAACACACCAAACTCGTGTTAGCATTCAGAGCACACACCATGCATGGTTACAGTCCTGCACAGCTCCCCTCCTGACTGTCCGGCACAATGGCATGGAGGCTGCAGGAACTCCTGCCTCCCGGGAAGATTCTGCCTGGCAAATTTGGCACATCAAGGCAAGAATAACTCTGCCAGAGCACAATTTAAAGGCTGTTCTGTACTGTCTATGCCACAGAGCAGTCTGTGGGTGATAGCAGACACTTGGTAAACTCTACACAGTATAACACATGTCTAGTGCCATACTTGTCTGTTCTCCCTTTGGCTGGAGATACTCAGGAGACACATTTCAGGGATATGGGAACTGAGATGGCAACGCAGTTCTTGGGTTGTGCTCCCCCAGCAGTGCCATCAGACCCAAGAGAAGGTGTCCAAACACCAGCTGGCTGCAAAAGGGAAGCAGATTTGTAGGGGCAAAGAAATCCCCCAAAAGAACTGCTGCTCAAGGCTGGGAAGAGCAAAGCAAAGGAGAAGCAGCCGGAAGTCAAGCCCAGCTTGCTGCTTCCTTGTCCTCACAGAGAGCAGATGAATTGCACATCTCTATCAGAAGCACCAAACATTGTCTGTGGTTATCAGGGGAGATTAAGTGACCTTATCTTGCTGGCAGTCTGATCTCGCTGATCTATCAGCGCTCTTGCGCTCGTTAAATCACTCACACGACCTTTGCAGGAGCACCTGTCCTAACACCACAGCCCTGTCTGCCCAGGATCGCACACCCAGTCTCTGCACTGTGATTTGCTGCCCTTTCCCTTCCCAAACTCAGTAGTCTTAAACACACACAACTGGTTTTCCTGGAGTCTCTTTTTACAGGAGTACTGGGGCACAGCTTGCCATGCCTACACTTCCAGCCACTATTCCCTTTAAATTCCACAACACGACAGAAATCTGCCTTTCTGTCCTCAGCCTTGTTCCTTTTATTCTCTGTTAACTAAAACCAGTGCAGTACCTGCCGTGACACCACCCCAGTGCTCATCTTTCCTAAGGGTGGCAAAGACCTTTGTGACAGAGGATATGGATGAAAACCAGAGGGATCCTTTCTGTTTCTATGTGGAATGATTACATTCATTCTCTCTGCTCCCAAACCCTTTAGGGAGGAAGCAGAACTGTATTTTGACCTGCTGGATTGTTAATACGGGTCCGATCAGACACATCAGAGATTTGCATTTAGGTAGCAGCAAGAGCTGGTTTTCTGCCAAGCACTCCTCAGTGTCATCCTTCTCCAGGGGTAGGCACAGGAGCTGAGTCCCAGCCCCAGCAGGGATATTGATCCAGCTGAAATTGGGAACAAACTCTTCCCCACGAAGTGCACCATCAGGGATAAATTCCTCTCTGTACCAGGAACAGCCTGAGTTGTTTGTGGTGGCAGTGATGTGGACTGAGGCTGCCTGGATGAAAAGGTGTGCATGGGATGAACTGCCTGGTTACACTTCGTCCTCAGCAAAACAGCTCCAGTTTTGCTGCCAGGTTTGTAAATCCTCCATGATCACCGAGCTCCCCAGTGGTGGGAAATTGGCACAGAAGAGCATCAAGCCCTCCGAGGGGAAATAAGGATGTGGACGTCCTGGATCTCCTGGTCTCCACCAGCACCTCAGCTGCCTTCCATAGGTGCTGAACTACCAGCAAGGCAGCTGACAGAAATCATGAGGCTACCTAAAGTGGACTTCAGGGGATTAAATAAAGCTCAAGGATAATCCAGGTGCATTCAAAACAAGCACTTTAATAGCCTCCAGGTGCAGGCAGCCATTTGTGTTGTACCATCTCCTGGAAGCCAGCAAAAATTCCTGCTGTTATAAAAGAACACACGTGTTGTGGGGAGCTGAGCTTCTTTGGAGCTGCATCACTTTCTCTTTCTGTCCTTCTTCCGTTTTCTGTTTTTTCTTTTCTTGGTTTTCTGGGTGCCACCTAGCAGCAACTCAAGTTTTAGAAGAGAGAAAGAGGGAATGTGCTGACATTTTAGGATACAGCCAACAAAAGCCTATAGGCCAGAAGCTAGTACTGTGTCTAGAACTGTCAGAACTGTCACAGTCAATCTGAACAAGAGCCACTTTAGTTCTGTGCCTCGGTGTTCTATGAGCATTAAGTGAACACAAAATGGATTTCCTATTCTCATAAATCTTTTACATTCCTCTAGGGCTCAGCATCAACGGAAAGTGTCTGAATGCTGACTAGCCTGAACAAAGCCTCATGGTCCTTAGAACCATATGTGGTACAAAAGCAGCTTGGATTTAAGTAATTTCAGGCACTTTTCTATTTAAAAAACTTGTCTAAAATGCTTTTATTGTAAAGACTCATAGTTTGGGCTGAGGTTTGCTTGTTATTTAGTTCTCTTTCAACAGAGAACTAAATCCAACCAACCATAATATCTGCAAAGCCTCATCCAAAGTGGAAATATATTCCAAAAGCTAACCCAGGCTCCATCAGGCTCCAGGTTTTCACAGGAAAAGAACTAATATTTACACCTGCCAGGCTGTGGGAACACACAAGAGCCCAAGCTCCTGAGCCTGACCTTTAGCGACATCAAAACTCGATCACAAGGTCAAACCCGTGTTTCTGTTTCTCTCTACTGGCTGCAACTTCAGTTAATAAACATTCAAATTTGGCTAGAAAAGTCACACATTTAAACTATTTCTTACGAATTCATTAAAGCCAGACCTTCCTTCTGAGGTTTTTTATGTTTCTGGAAAACTTATATTCTTAGGATTGAAGAAAATTGGCCAAAGGGAGCAATAAGTGCAGTCCTGTGCTCCCCTTAATGTTAACAACTTCACTATTTGTAACTAACTGCTTACTCTTTGGGTAGTCGAACAGTAACTGGGAAGTGTTAAGAAAAATTTCAGTGCATTTCAACTAGATATATATATAGTTAAATATATATAAATCTTAATATCTAATGGATATATAAATATTCATGTAATATATGGTTAAATCTATTTTTCTCATTTCAATTTTAAATACGAGCATGCTAGAGTCTTAAAAAATTAGCAAGAAAACTGTTGAAATCAACTTGTTCAGCTTAAACCTGACCCAGCAAAGAGTTCTACATGTGTGTAGGAAACAGAATTTACTGCATTCTTTCAGAGGGAAAATGAGCAGTAAAACTCAAAGATCTCCAGAGAACTCTTGGATATAAAATGTTATCTTTAAAAATTTTGGAAAAGGCTTAAGGAATACACCCTGAGGTATTCACAGCTTCTCTGGAACAGCAGGGAAAAAATAATGAATTTCCCCTTCAACTAAAAGCTGAATTAAGGGAGGAGTTGAACAGAAAATTTGAGTTTCAGAGTGGTTTTGGCTCATAGTTCAGCTTTCAGCTATTTTGGCTGAAAATATAATCGCTTCATTAAGTTTTGCAGCCACCAAAACTCCATGTAGCCATCGCATCTGTGCAGCATTTGGATTCCAGGGATACAGGGAACAAAACTACAGGAGGATGAAAGTTCTCTTTGCAGGTCACATTTAAGGCTGAGGACGTGAATTCAGCTTTTGAATCTTAGAGCAAATGCAAGGAGGCAATTCCCCCTCCAAGGGCACGAGCACCATTGCAGGGAAAAATGCTGAAATACCGCGAATTCTAAAAATTGTCATGAACTCTTGTCACTGCCACAGCTGCTCTATTTTTACGTGGTGCAGCCAATAAGAGCAAGGTTTTGGGAGCTCACACGAGGCTGCAGCAGCAGCACAGCTGAGCCACGTCCCTGCTGGGCACTACAACGTGATCCTGGCCACAGACAAGCATTAACCTCCACACCCTGAGAGCCAGGAAACCAGAGCGGGTGGGAAGCTGCAGGGAGAGCACAAAATAAACAGCCAACAGCCCCGAGTGCCTTCGTGCAGGTTTTGCAGCCCAGAAAGGAAGAGAGAAATGCACTCAGAGGCCACAAGCAAGAATAAAGCCCCTTCTCTCCACCCTTTACTGGCTGATGCTGCTCCCAGGAGCTGAGGGCAAGTGCTCACAGACATCCTGACATGGAGCAAAAAAACCCGCATGGATTCCTATTTCAACTGGGCTCATGCTGGTACCTGCTTCCTCTACGGATTTCTGTATTGCCTCTGCGAGCTCCTGGTCGGCGATGTCCTCGGGCCGCACGTCGTCGCGGCCCGCGCCGTACGCCAGCCGCGCACACTCGGGCAGCTCGCCCTCGGGCAGGAACGAGGTCTGCGAGCCCGTGGTGCCGATCACCAGCACGTTCTTCTTGAGATCAATGGAGCACTGCAAGAGATGGACACGTCAGGGGCCTGCGGAGAGCCAGGCAGCTCCCAGAGAAAAAGGGAGACACCAGGTCAGGAAATCTGTCCCCTACAGAACGGCTCACAGCAGCTAAGGGTGGGCCAGGAGTATCAGCTCTAACCAAAGGGCCCTGTCTGACTCCATTTGTAATAAATCATTCAGCTGGAAAGCTCTGAGCATCTTTGATGAGAGCAAAAAGCTCCAGGCAGCAGGCAAACACCCTAGAGCTGTCCATGATGGATGTAGTGTACGCGCTTCCAGGCTGGAAGACAATCCACCACCAACTCTCCCCAGGAAAATCCTATGAATTCATAGGTGAGGCATTTATGTTGCACTTCTCACTAAACCTGCAAGACCCAGGTAACTGTTTCAAAAGATGTTTTGATACCTGATGCCTCTTAAGCATATCCAGTCCTAGGAGCATATCCATGGGCTGCTCTTCAAGGATTGAGAAGGAGCACGCCAGGAAATCCCCTTCAATCTGCACCTGAGCTGAAACACAAGGGAGAGAAGTTCCCACTACAGCACAACAAATCTGCTTTCTGTTCTTCCACGTGGGAAGGGAAAGGTCTGGGAGAATCTGAAACCAGCACTGTGATGCACTGTTTTGCATCAGACAAAGATGACGCAAAGTCACAGAAAGTCACAGAAAGTCCAGCCCTGTGCAAGCCCCAGGACTGCCAGGCCTGCCATGGTCCCAAAGTAATTATTTTAAAAGCCGATGTGCCTGAGAACCTCGAGTCCTGCTTCTCTGACCCTCCAAGCTTGAGGGGCTGCAAACAGTTTATTAGAGCACAAGTCTAAGCAGCAGCAAGAGCAAACAGAATTGATTTTTCAGTAATAAGGGCAATGTCCTCCATCCAGAAAAGCTGCACAAGAGCACAGAGAGGCTTCTCTTTCCAAAGGAACAGCAAACACTGCACTGTGTGGGAACCCCTCCTGAGTAGTTCACCCTGCCCAGCAGTCCCACCCAAAACAGGGAAGGCCGTGGTGTTTCACATTCACCTCAGGTTTTGCCCCCAGAGAACGTGTCCTCTGCATGTGCAGGAGCTGGGACTCCCTCACCTCAAAGTGTTACAGTAATGCCATTAAAATACAGCATTAAATGAGACAGAAAACAGAGTTCTGTGCCCAAGACAAACACACTGCAGATGCACTTTGATTTTACTCTGCAGGAGCTCCTAGCAATTACAGCACCAATCCTCTGTGCCAAGATTGCAGGAAATGCAGTCAAACCCCTGCTAAAGCTGCCCCAAATGCCAGTACTCACCTAAGTGCACTCTGCCAATGATTTTCTGTGTCCCAACACCCTTAGCAATGCCAGCCCACCGCCGATCCACCAGCCTCATGATGTTGCACCTTTCAGCACAGGCTTGGCTCATGATGGTCATCTGGGCACCTATCAGCAACAGAACTCGTGTTAAATCTTGATGGCCCAGCAAAAACTTGTATTTTCTCCTGGAAGACCTTAAGATCTGGCATTCAGTGGCTGGGAAACCAACCCACCTGCCCCAGGGCATAAAGGCTTCCTGTGAATCCCACCTCCTGTGAATACCTGTGCTGATCTAGCTGCCCACACATGGGTCAGCACTGACCATTACTGTAGGGATGGAATAACTTCAAGAACATCCCCTTGCAGGATGTGGATGGGAACCACCACATTAAAGGCATGTGAAATTCCCCTGTCTGCAAAATGAGATAAGACACATGCACATGGCAGCAACCTTCAAGGCATGGAAGTCCCAGAAACTCTCCCAGGAGCCCTAATCCAGGATATTCCCACACTACTTCTCCCAACTATCTGCTCTGCTCGTCCAGACTGCGCTCAGGGTTCAGTAAAGCGCTCCAAAATCTTGGCATGCAGTGCTTAATTATAGGATTTTTTGGGAAAACTACTGGAATGTTTACTGTTGCCCTCAGTGACTGAGAGTGTGGAAAAAGCACCTGAGTCCACAAAGGCTTTCACAGGGTGTCCATTGACTTTACAGTTGATGTAGAGCATCACCACCTGCCCAAAGCTCTCGGGTGCCTCTTCCATTGCTATCGTCATGTTCTCTTCAATGTTTTGTTGCCTAAATTTTGTGGAGAAGAGAGAGAAGGATCAAAATTTCTGTCAACCAGACCTTGTAACATCCCTCTGACTCACAGACAGACCTGGAAATCCCACCTGCTGCTGCTCACCTTACGAACACACATTTAAACCACAGCAAAGGCTGCTTCCTTAGTTGAAGATTGCTAGGAATGATCTCAGCTTAGCCCAGAGACACTGAGTCACTCCCCAGCAGCCACTGCCCCTTCCAACCCCTGCCTAACTCACACCTCAGCTCCTGACAGCCTTGTGTTGCCAACAGGAACCCAACATCCAGGTTAACCTGGAGAACTCAAGAGCAAAAAACCTGTGGATTCATTAGTCATGCCGAGGGTACACGGAGATGTTGCCAATAGCTACATCACTGGAATCCCACACAGCAGCTGAACATTAAAATCCTCAGGTTTCCCTGGTATCTTTCCTCTTCCAGGGATAGGAAAGGAGGGAGGTGAGCAAAACGGCAGAAAGAACAACACCATGAACACCAGCCCTTGGTGCAAGTTCAAGCCAACAGAAAAAATGCTCTTCAAGAAATCCCTCACAACCTCAGGATAATCTTGGAAGTGATGGGCATCTGTAGTGACTGCATACAAAACAGTTTTATCTCCCCAAAAAAGGGGAAAAGGCTTCAATTCTGATGCCATTTCATTTTTCACTAAGCAGGGTGTGACATCTGGGAGTGGCTCAAGCCCAAACAACTGCAGAACCTTGGGCACATCTCCTTTATCTGTCCCTCATCTAAGGAAGAAGGGAAGTGTTCCTGTGCCTCTGAGCAACGTTTCACTATCTACAAATGTCTATTTTCTGCATTGCTGAGTATTTATCTGGCATCAACACCTTGTCAGTGTTGATGCCAGTTGTAATGTGAGAGCACTCCTACCACCAGTGAATTCTGGTTCTGACCAAAAATGGGTCTGTACCAGACAGACACTTTTATCAGGGGAAAACCACCAGCCATGAACCGACTCCAGGATTTGCCACTCAGCTGAAGAAACCAAGCCTCAGCCCAACACAATTACATCTGGAAGGCAGCAAGAGGGAGCGAGCTGATGAGCAGGATGCATTTCTACAGAACCTCTCATCAGTGAATTAGCCAGACACAGAACAATTAGCAGGATGCAAAACCAAATCTCGAGGGCAGCTGGGAGGAACAACGCCATGTTGTTGTGCAGAGCTCAGCTAGGAGACAGCATCAGCCCAGCTCTTGGGCTCAAAACACGCCCCAGGCACTGGGCTCAATAGGAGATGTGCTTCTCACAAGTGCTCCAGTCTCCAGAGTGGACCAGCTCAGGCAGCTCCAAGACATCACAAGCACAGACAACACCTCGTATCACACAGTCCCAGAATGGTTTGGGTTGGGAGAAACCTTAAAGCCCATCCAGTGCCACCCCCTGCCGTGGGCAGAGACACCTTCCACTATCCCAGGTTGCTCCAAGCCCTGTCCAACCCTGAACACTTCCAGGGATGGGGCAGCCACAACTTCTCTGGGCAACCTGTGCCAGGGGCTCACCACCCTCACAAGGAACAACACTCTGATCTTAGCTGGACACATCTCAAGGATGGGGAGCACCTCCATGTTCCCAAATCCAACCTTCCCATGAGCAAAGGTGGCTCAGAGCATTGCCCTGCAAACAAACTCGATACAAGGAATGTGTTTAGATTCTGCCTTCTCTGAGGAAAAAACACCATGGATGGAAGCACACAGCAGTTTTTTCTCCCCAGAGAAGACCCCAATGCCTACAAGCCACTTTGGTTTGTTACCTTATGTCTTCTTCTATCTTGGCCTGTGCCTCCAGATCAAAGGGGTCAGCAGAATAGAGCCGGATCCTCTCCTGCTCGCGCCGGGCTCGGTCCTGCTGTTGCTCCAGCAACACCCTGGTGAATTTCTCTGCAGGAACAAGGAGATAAAGAAATGCTTTTTACTGGAAATTACTCTTGCAAATCAAATTCTGGCACAGCAAACACTTCTTTTGATGCCAGCTGAGGAATAGACTCAGCAGCACACGGACAAAAGCTTCCTCTGAGGGCAGCATGGATGGACCTCAGAGGATCAGTGGCAAACTTGGGAACCTGCTGAGATGAAAAGCAACTGGACAGAGCTTGCTCTCCTCATGTCCCTACCCAAACACTGCACAATCAAACTCAATTTCCTGGCACATACATTTTTATAGGGAAAAAAAATTTATAAAACCACACAAAGGCTAATTACAAAACTTCTTTCAAACCCAAGGAACATGGCAAAACCAGAAATTGTAATTCCTAAAGCTGAATGCATACCACTGGAACCAGGAGGTGTTAGTCTAAATTCACATTTTAAGACCACAGTTTTTAGATTCCCACTTTCTGGATGGCCTCTGGCCATTTATTACTACTTGAATGGGATCACGTACGTCCCCAAAAAGACTTGGCAGTCCGTGCAGGCCTGCACACAGGGAAGGTTTGGGTTTGCTTCCAGAGATGCCATTCCCAGGAAGCAGCTCTGGCACAAAGGCTGTTATGTGCTCAGGAAGGCGTTGGGTATATCTGACTGCTAGATTTTTGAAATCAGGCTTCTGTACAGGGCACGGATCTATGCAAATATTTGGGAATCCAAGCTGGAGCTGAGCTGGATCTGTGCCCAAACACTGCCAGTAGCAGCAGTGCAGCACGACAAGGAAAAACCAGCCCAAACCACTTTCTCCTGACAGCCCAATGCGTCAATTTAAGACTGAAAATGCACATCTGGGTCAAAGCTTGATGCGCACAGACCAGGCAGAGCAGCAGAGGAGCCAGTTCTGGGTGTCTTGGGCTTAACCTCTGGTTTCCTGTGCCAAGAGCAGCACCCCTGCTTAAGGTGATGGGAAGAACTCCCAGCCAGATGCATGAAAAAGCCTGAGAGTGCAAAGAAAGCTTCAGCTCTGGATGTGAACTAAAGGCAGAGTTAAAAACAAAACAGGCTGACAAGGTCCATGGAAGTTCCTCTCTGGTTTCCTCTAACAGAGAGAAATCATTCAGGTGTAACCCTGAGAGTGGACAAAATCTCCTGCTAGAAACTCCTTTTCATTTATTTCTCCACACTCAACAGGATTTATTTCCCAACTAAACTTCCTGCAGAAGTTCAGGAGCTCATCTACTGCAACCCAAAACTCCTCTCTTTTCACACCTAAAGGGCATCAGAGTTCAAATCTTTCACCACAGGAAGAACAAGGGACCAACATCAGCTGCAGAGAAGTGAAGGATGAGGTTTCAACTGTGCCCAAAACATAAAGACACTTCCAAGATTAACGGAAACTTACGCATTTATGACTATTTCTACTGAGAAAGTTCCTAAAAGACACAATTTCCTTGTTCTTTTCCCTCTCCCTTTCTGCAGTTCACTTCCACAGCACAAGATCACTATGGACAGAGCTGGGTTTGGAGTGTGCTGCTCTCTGCTGAGTCCCAGCAGGATCCGGGATGCAGCAAATACACCACCTTTACTGGAAAATGTGCAGTAAGGAGTGTCTTAAAAATCAGGAGCTGAGTCACTTGTGTTCACAGACATCCAAATTATCTGTGCATCTGGTATTTCTGAGTAGGAGATATTAAAGAGGATATTAAAGATGCCAAGCAGGAGAAATACACCCAGAAATGGAGGAGCTCTGCCTTGAGTGCTCCCAACTCAAGTTGGTGCACCTTTTATCTGCACCATCAAGGAATGCGCAGCACATCCCAGCTCGTTAAACACCCGGGGCTGCCCTCTGAGGGGAGCTGACTCCGCCCAGCTCCAAGCCCAGCTCCAAGCGCAGCTCACCGAGGTCCCCGCTCAGCAAGGCCTCGGCCAG
This sequence comes from Leptocoma aspasia, assembly GCA_013399835.1. Taxonomy (NCBI): domain Eukaryota; kingdom Metazoa; phylum Chordata; class Aves; order Passeriformes; family Nectariniidae; genus Leptocoma; species Leptocoma aspasia. Next base: position 140,275 of record VXAX01007700.1, read on the forward strand.
GGGTGGGTTGCGCTCCTTGAGCAGGGACAGCTCGTGGGGGTTGGCCAGCAGCATCTCCCGCAGCAGCGCCGGGTTCTCCAGGCCCTGAGGGAACGAAGGCGCGTCCGGAGGCGGCGGGCGCGGCCGCTGCGCTGGGGGCTGCTGCTGCTGTGTTGATGTCCCGGGAACGGCGATGCTGCTGAAATCTATCCTGGGCAGACCTGAAAGGAAGAGCAGAGGTGTCGGTGCCTCGTGGTTGCAGTTCTGCTGGAAAAAGCACGGGAAGGATGAGCTGCCCTCAGTGCTGCACGACAGCAGATTCCGTGAGCAGCAGTTCCTGTCAGAAGCACAGCCACTACCCCAGGTTACTGGGTTAGCAACGCTGGCGCATTTATGTAACTGGTCTCGTCTGTCTGACCCATTTTTAATCCCCTGAAATGCACTTGCTGACTAGTTATTCCCAGCTTCAAAAACGTGAATTCCCCATGGAGGGACTACTGGGCTAAACCCAGTGGCTTTGAGGCACTTCGGAGTCTCTTGGGTTAAAAAAAGCAGGGGGAAAAAAAAGTAGTAACATTCCTGCAGACCTGCATTGCAGGTACCCATCCTCCAGCTGAGGCAGGACGAGGACCTCAGCAATGCTCCCACACCCTTCTCAGCCTGTGGCACCTTTTCTAGGGATATTTTATGACTGGGATTTGCTAGGAGTGGCTGTGGAAGGCAGGACAGAGGCACAGGGCAATGCTGGAGAAGCCTTTGGCATGCACACATGATTAAGCCACTGGATTTGGCAAGATGCTGCTTCTCAGGGAATCTGCCACGGGACAGGTTCAGGACACACATCCAGAGAGGCTGTCCCAGGGTCTGAGCCACTCACACCGGTGCCATCACAGCGGGAAGGGAACCGGCGGTTCTAGGAAAACTCACGCACCTTTACCAAGCCTGTTCTGAACCAGTCTCCTCCTCACTGCCTCCCCACTTCCCCGAAGGAACAGGAAAATGGTATTGGCTTCCTCAGAACAAAACACTGAATCAGAAGCCCTCTGGGTCATTTACAAGCCCCCCCTGACTCACCCCAGCCACCCTCCTTCCCTGAGCACTTTGCACAGAAGGTGCTAAAGGACACTGACAGGAGCTGGTGTGGCTGAGCGTTGATGAATCCGTGCAGGCTCAGGCAGGGCTGGCACGGAGCCTTTCTCACCTGGGAAGTGCATGGAAGGCCGTGGCTCCACGGTCTCCTTGTGGCGCAGGATCACCACGTCCCCGTCCTTCAAGCCATAGGAGGCCAAGGACCTGCTGTTGTCAGTCAGCGGCCGCTCCGCATAAACAATCTGTGCCAGGAGAGCCACCGGCACCACCAAGCAGGGGAAAAGTTAAAAAAAAAAGGCAAGATGTTATTTTTTAATAGGAGAAAAAAAACCCCATTCCAGTAAATCCTCCAGATCCATCTCAAGCTTCAGAAGGGAAGGAGTGATGTCCTCACAGGCCTGGCCTCAGGCACGGCAGGGCCTTGACATGTTCATGGCTGGACAAGCGGGAGTTGGTCTTGCTGAAATGCAGCTGTGGTTTGACAGCTGGCACCACGGAGAAGGGCTGCTCTCCCCTGATCACAGGCCAAGATCATTAGAGGGAAGCAAGTCTTGACCGGCACTGTCTGTCCACATTCCCAAATTCCATGATTACACAAGCCATGGGCATTTTCTGCAGCGTTCCCTGCCCCAGGTCAGCACTCACTGACCCTGGACAACTGCAGACATGCCAGCAGTGCCGATCCAGGTAGATCCAGGGATGATCCAGCCCAACATCCATCATTCTGCCTCTTGCCACAACACAGCTCCCCAGAATAACCAGTTTTACAGGGACCTCAATCATTAGCTCAGTGCTTTCCAGTTCACTCCAGTGATGCAACTCTCCAGACTCAGAACACCCAAAGGCTCTGCTCCCAAGACTGTCATCAGTCCATGCAGAGAATTAACTTCTTGTGACTACAAAACACAAAGTCACATCCATTTCTATTTTGATAACCTGGTTTAATAAGGGGTCCACAGACTAAACATAAAAACACTGAGATAAAGGTGAATAATCCCCACAGAACATTTTCATGAACATCAGACCTGTAATACCTACAGAGGATCTAAGTTGTGGGAAAGCCCAAAATGTAACATAAAGCTGGAACAGAAGTTCCCAGAAATGGTATCTGGCAACACAAAAGTTTCTGTGCTGTCACTGGAGCACAAGAGACCAGGCAGATCAGCCCAGCCGCCTCCTGCCCTGGCAGCAGCCCAGAGTATGGAGAACTTGGCCTAAACCCCTCAGGCACAAGATCAAATTTCACAAATACCACCTTGTTTAGCCAAACTGCATCTCTCTTTGGGGCTGGAAAAGGCCAGTTCAGCAACAACACGTTTGCCACAGGCCGGGACTGGCTGAGCCTCGTGAGAGACACTTTCACTGTCCTGGCCTGGGTGGGCTGGCTCTACCTGATGCTATCACAAGGAGCACATCCAACAAGGTCCCAAAAAACCAATCACTACCCATCTGATAAGGTCTGACTGACACTACAGACTTTCACTGCTTCACTCCAGCAACTCCAACACCTTACACAGACTCTCCCTGCGGCACTCAGCAGTGGAGACCCACCATCAGCAGCAGTGCTAAGGCAAGACAAGGCAGGAGGAACACAAATGACCAGAACCTCGTGGGGCAGCAATCAGAGAACCAGTGAAACACACATCATGGAACCAGGCACGAGCTTCCAACCTCCTCCCCACCACCACAGTGTGCAGCCTCAGCGCTGCCTCACATGCCGGGTCCCTCCCAGGGCCCACGTGCAGCGATTTGAAGGTGAGTGGCCTCTACCCCACATGGCACCAAGGCACCACCAGGGTCAGCTGGTGCTGGCAGAGCCCCAGCTGTGCCTCTCACATTACCGGCCTGAGTCGGTGCCGCCCAGCAACAGCCAGTGTGTCATAAATCCCAGCTGCACACCCAAATCTGAAATGGCAGATTCTCTGCTCAGACACTCTGGAAGAGACAAGTTAATCAGTTTAAGTGAGGCTTTACCTCTGTCATCTTGCTGGGATTGGATTTATGAGCATTCGGCCTTACATCCCAGACAATGAATTAAGCGCCTGGCACTCATGCCACGTCCATTAGCGGCACAGATTAACCCACTCCTGACCCATTCTGCTCCACTCTTAAAACAAACTGATTGGATTTTGCTGCCTTTTGATTGTCTGGTTGGTGGCAGTTGTGGTGGCTGGCAGGCACCAGAGTGGGTTCTTCTGGAGGTGACTCAGACAGGGATGCAGGCACCGATGGACTCACAGTGCATGATGCCAGAGGGCTGAACCTTCCTGTGGAGCAGGGAACCCCAGCCAGGAGTGCTGGATACCACCTGCAGCCATCAATCAAGCCAGCTCCTGGGCCCATCAAATATTCCTGAGCATGGCACAGATGGAGGGCACAGAGAGAAAATAAATGAAGGGAAGGAATGAAGAGTGTGGCTCTCCTAAGAGCTTCCCATCCCCTCTCCCGGAAAGCCACAGCCTCGGTGTGTGGAGGAGACTGCAAAGTCAGATTATTTCCCCTCGCCTCACCCAGCTCCTCTTATCACCACAGCCACCAGCAGCCACCTCTGTTATCTCACAGACCTGTGCCCACAGCTCCCTTGGACACCTCACAGCTCCCTGCCCCACCCCAAACTGCAGCACCCAGAATTCACTGCCCAAACCAGCAGAGAACAAGGCTGGGATTAACCCTCCTCCACATACTGAGTGGTTTACTCCACCCTGCACGACCCTTACAACGAAATTCATCCTCTCTAGTGCCAACACAGCACCTTCAATGCAACATTCACCTTGGCTGAGGAAAAAGGGCAAAAACCAGCCAAGTCTGGTAAATGTAAAACTGCCTATTTGTGATTTAACAATGCAAAATCATTCCACACAAGGAGCTGCTTCACTGATAACTTGTACCTTTATAACTTTCTCACAGAATCATTGCACTGGAAAAGCCCTCCAAGATCATTAGGTCAAATCCCCATCCTGTCCCCAGCCCAGTGAGTGCCACATCCAGGCCTTCTTGGACACCTTCAGAGATGGGGACTCCAAACCTCCCTGGGCAGCCCCTGCCAAGGCCTGACCACCTCTCCATGCAGAAACTCCTGCTGATGTCCGACCTGTTCTCCTCACTGAAGGCCCCCAAAACACCTCACAAACACCAGGCAGAAAGAGAAGGGATAAATAACTGCCTGGAGAACACAACAGGACACGGCACAGGATGATGCATGAGTTGCAGATGGATGAGCAGAAGGAAGGCAGAGGTGGCTACAAAAGCGCAGCACTGCTCCCCTCACCTGGGGCTGGCAGCACCCAAACCCCACACAGGTCAGCTGTGCTGGAAAAACTCAGACAAGGGAACTCCTGACAAAAAATACATGGAGAAGTGACCCCTTGTTATCCTAAACCAGACCCGGAGCTGCAGGTCACCATGACACAAGGGACAAAGGTGACAGTGAGGAGTTTATGCTCCAGTTCATGCCTGGAGATGTCAAAGCCACCAGAGAGTCCCCCATGCAGGGGCTGTCCTCAGATCTGGGAGCTCACTGGTGGCTGTGACAGCCACGGGAGGGTTGCTGGAGCAAAGAACCTTTGTGTGAGGGGTTCTCCCTTTTCACCTGCCCAAAATCAAGAGTTTTTTCCCTAAAAGAAAATCCACCCTACCTGGATTTCCTACCCCTACTCTGAGACTGTTTCTCTGTCATCACCAATCTCCCATTCCAAAAAACGAGGCTCTGCCAAGGCAGACGTTGGGAACCTGCTAGGTGAGGGACACCACAGCTCCAGGGCTACCCTTGCAGCAGCTCTTCCAGCGCTCACTAATCTTGGCTTGGCTGGAAAAACACTTTGCTAATTTAGACTGGGAAAAGGCTCGGGAAGCAAAAGCCACCACCGCTAAACTCCACAAACTCTGCCAGGCATGGCCGGCGCCGAGAAGAGGAGCCGACACCACCCTGCCCAGGACAAACGGGGAGGAACGGTCAAAACCGCGGGACTGAACCCAAAACATGAGCAAACCTCACACAGATGGCCCAGAGCCGCCCCCACACGCAGCCTCCCCCGTGTTCTGGCACACGAGTGAGCCCTGAAGCCGGGCTGGAAGGGGTATTTACTGGGAAAACCACACGGATGTGCCTGTTCGGTCTCCACATCTGTGTGCAAAACAGGGAGGAAAAGACTCAACGTGCCCTTTCCGCCCCAGACCGGCCAGGGGTTTGATGGGATAAATAAACCCTTTTCCGAACATTTCAGCCCCGTTTCCTGGGGTTTGAGGATACCACGGGCCACCACTTTCCCCGCGCTCCGATTCCTGCCCCCTTTCAGCATCAAATTCCTCCGAAATCTCAATATAAAACAAACCAAAACAAACCCACATTATTTTCTCCCTTTCAGCTGCGCGGCGGGCGCGGACCGAGCCTTTCCCGGAGGGACCACAGGTCACCGGGGACTCGGAGCCCCCTCCCGAATGGATTTTAAGGAAAAAGCGAAGTGTTTCTCCCCAGACCCGAAAGGTCCGCGAGGGGAGGGACCGGGAGGGACCCACCACCCCAAACAACCCCAAACTCCGGAGGGCCGGGCCGGATCCCGGGACCCGACCCCGCGGGGAGCGGGGGACACGGCCGCTCCCAGCCCGGGAGTCCCCGACCTCGCGGGAGAAGGGGCACGGCCGCTCCCGGCCCGGGAGACCTGGCCAGGCCCTCCCCGGCGCTCGGGGCGGGGGCAGACCCTGACCTGGCTCTCGGCCGCCGGGATACCGGACTCCAGCTCGCAAAGGGCGCGGAAGTTCTGCAGCTCGAAGTCGGCGTCCACCTGCAGGTTGAAGGTGATCTCGGAGCGGTCGCGGCGCAGACAGAACACGGTGAGCAGCATGGCCGCCCCCGCCCGGACCCGCACCCGCCGCCGTCGCCGTCAAGCGCCGCCGTCGCAAAGAGCCCGCCCCGCCGCTCAGGAGCCCACGTCAATCGGGGCCGCCCGGCCAATCAGAGAGCGCCGAGCAGGAGGCCCCGCCCCCTCACCGCGCCTGCACGTGGGCGGGGCCGGAGCGGCCCGGGTGCCACCGCCGGTCCCCGCGGCTCCTGCGTGGTCCCACGGTGTCCCCAGGGCTCCTCCGGGGTCCCCGTGTCCCTGCATCCCCAGGGCGCCGCTGGGGTCCCTGTGCCGCCAAAGGATCCCTCTGCCTCTGGGTGTCACTGGTGACCGGAGATCCCCGTGTCACCGGCGGTCCCCGTGTCCCCCAGCCGTTCCTGTCTCCCCAAGGATCCCTGTGCCCCTGGTGGTCCCTGTGTCCCAAGTGTCCCAATGATCCCCATGGTGACCTGCGCCCCACCCACTGACCCCCAAGGCCCCATCACCTTCTTCATCTTTTTATTCAGTGGCTCCTCTGACCCCGTCACTCCCGCTGCCATTTCTCCACCTTTCATCCCAAAATAGCTCAGCTGCACCCCAAGAGCCACTCACTACCTCTCACACATCTGCCCCTGCTTCAGCTCCTCCACTCCATTCTGGTTTTCTTGGGATCACACCTTCCAGCTGATTTTTTTCCCCCTAGACCCTTCAGTGTGCATTTGGGGGTGATCCCTGGCCCTTGCTGAGCCTTTGGTGTGCCCCTCAACTCACCTATTTGCATTATGGGGCACGGGGGGGGGTTTGACATGCCCTGTCCTCCTCCATGTGCCTTTGGTGACACCCCAGACACTTTGTTGTGCTTTCTGAGGTGTCCCAAGTCCCCCTGTGTGCCCCAGACTCCCCCTTTTGCCTTTCAGCACTCTCCAGCCTCAGCACCACCCGACTGTTCCCTCCCAGCCCACCCTGGGGAACCAAGGGCGAGGTGGGGACACCACCCTCAGCTCCGGGAATGCATCTGAACACCCAGGCCATGCATTCACCTCACTCCCATCCAGGGTGAGAGGAACGAGACTTTATTTTGAACTGGGACTTAATCTGCAATCGAAATAATTCCAAACCGACTCCGACCCAAATCATTCCAACCCAACTCCGACCCAAATCATTCCAGCAGTGGAGCGACTCATCAGTAAACACTGAAAGCATCCTGTCCCGGGTTTGCAGACACTTTGGTAACAAATTCTCTCCCCAGAATTTAACTTTCATTCTCAATAACCCCCAGGTGTAAAAATAAAAAAGACCAAACACAACCCCGCAGCGCATCCGGCACCCACCAGTCCTCACACAGACACACGGGAGGCTCTGAGCACTGCCTGGCCCTCCTGGTGCCGGGAAAGGCTCCCGCAGGGAGCTCAGTCGGATTTCTCCTTCTCCTTCATGTGCAGGAAGACAATGCTGAACATGAAGAGGCCGACCATCATGGAGAAGGCGCCGGCGTAGTAGGGGTATGCCGAGGGGATGAACCGCTCGTACTGCGTGTGCTGCAATGGACGCACCGACACCTGGCAGGGGACAGAGCAGCCCTTGCAGCCCAGCAGCCTGGGCAGCCTTTCCCCCCGGGAGAGGGGGGATTCACTCCCCCATGCTCACCTGAGTGGAGGAGTAGAGGTGGGTGTATCCCAGCCGGTTGTAATCCACTTTGAACTGGAACACGCCATAGACGTCCGGCAGCTTGAACTGCACGCTGTATTTGCCACCTGAGAGATAGACGGGTGACATTGAGGGGACACGAGAAGTTGTGGAAGGTGAGAACACCCTAGTGTGGGGCCAGGGCAGCGATGGGGACCCCTGTTCCTCTAGAGGGGGACCCACTGTTCCCCTGGAGAGGAACCTCCCGCCTCTCCTGACGGGGACCTACCATTCCTCTTGAGGAAGGTGCGCACGAAGGGGTCGATGCGCACGAACTCCAGCTGGATGTCATCCCCGTCAAAGGGCACCCACTTGCCGTCAGCGAGCTTCTCGATCACGATGCTGTACTCCTGGGACAAATTAACCAGCGATGCTGAAAACAAGCCTCGGTCCACTGCGAGCCCCAGGGCTGTCCAGAGCCCATCCCCAGGCGGCTCCCACGAGCCCCAGCCCGGTGACAGCTCACCACGAGGTCGGTGACAGTGTAGGCGTTGGGCGGCACCAGCTCCCCAACGCGGTGGTGGGACACGGTGCCCACGCGTAGAACGCCCTCCTCCTTGAACACCCAGCGGGACAGGGCCACAGCCAGCTCGTAGTTACCTGTCTGGGAGTACCTGCAGAGCAAGGCAGGCTGAGACAGCTGAGAAAATATCCCAGGGCCCAAACCCAAACCAGATATGAAAGCAACACAAACTGAGCTGAGGTTAAAGGAAGGAGCTGCTTTCCAAAGTGCTTTGTTCTGCAACAGTAAAGGACGTGTCACCCCAATTCAATGCAAGCTTTCTGCTCCTTCCCAAAACATAAATAAACATTTGCTGCCTGTTTCCCAGGACTTCTGTCCCCCAACACTCCTGAGCCAGGGAAGCCAACGCACCTCTGGGAGCCGGGAGTGGCTTTCTGCAGGGCAGAATTGAAGAAGGCGTCACTGAAGAAGTCGAGGGAGCCGCTGAAGACGATGCGGGCGTTGTTGCGCGCCTGCAGCCCCGCGATCAGCAGCGTGTTCTTCCCCACGGCGTGTGGGTACTGCGGGCACATGGCAGCAGCTGAGCCCACGGGGGACCCGTGAGCCAGAGCTTACTGTGGGCTGGGACAGCCTGGCTGTAGCAGCACCGGCTCCAATTAAGGAGTAGCCATGGAGCTCAGAAAAAGCAGGAATAGGATTCTGATACCACTCCAGCTGAGATGGAATGGGAGACATGCTTTGATCTAGGCTGGCCTCTCCTCCGGAGCATGGAGGACACATGTCCCTCACACTGAACACCTCCTCACCAGCAGAAAGCAGAGAGGAAGACAACACTGGGAAGCAGCCAACAGCCCAACCCTTTCAAAATCAATCAGGAGATCAAGCACTCCAGGATTTTCCCAAGCAGCTGCAGTCAGAGGGACTAAATTGCAGAAGCACAGCTCAAAACAGGAGAGAAAGGAAGGGAGCATACCTGAGTGATGGGCTTATCTGGGAAGAAGGAGTAGGAAGTGGAAGAGCCAGTCAGGATATCCAGCACCAGCGGGTTGTCAGGATCAGCCACCATCCTTGCAGGGAAAGCCACGGTGAGCAGCACGAACACCCCCAGGGTCCCCACACCCAGAGGAACCTGCTCAACCCCATGGACCTTCTCACCCTTCTACCTGCTGAGAAACTAAGTATTTCCTCCACTATTTTGTTAGGAACAATTCCTAATTCAACAACTAAACTACTTTAGAGTATCTCCTTCTACTTTTGTTTGAAAACAAGAGAGATTTGTTAAGCTCACATTAAGAGCCCCAGGCTCTGACCCCACACTCACCTGGCAGCAGCACCACAGGTTCAACTGCTCTTCCCCCCCTCACCCCCTGCTGCTCACCCAACTCCTCGGAACAGGATGGGGTTCAGTGCTGCTTTCCCCACAATGGTGGGGGCCTTCAGGAGGTTCTCAGTGTCGGCCACGATCAGCGTGTGCTGGGGAAACAAGAGAGATCCGTGTGAGGTGAGTCAGGGTCTAATGACAAACAACAGCTTCTCAGTTAAAAGTTTATTTTTACAGACAATTACAACTGTTGGGTGAACACTGTAGTTCAATTAAAAAGCAAAACAACAGCATTTTTGTGTTATGATCAAATTAGGTTAATACTGATCTTCAAGGAAATATAAACTGTCACTTGATAAAGACAGCAACCCCTACAGTGTTTTATTTCCCTGCATTTAGCAACCTTCACCCTCAAACCAGAACAACATGCACGTACGTACTGCTTCAACAGTTCACCTTAAACAAAAATTACCAGAGTTTATTTAGCTCAGACTTTAATATACATTTTAATTTTAAAGTGCTGGATTACACCAGGCAGGAAAAACTGTAGAAATGTTTGTGTGTTTCTATACTGATCTGAAAGTCTGGGACTGAAAATTTCCCTTCCCACATCTGAAGCGTTGCAGTTCGTGTCTGACACGCTTCACCCTCAGGTGAAATTCCCCCCCAAGCTTCAGAGGGATCCAGAACCAGCATTAATCACAGTCCCACTGCCTGCCACCACTGACTGGCGATCGTCTGAAACCAGAGCCTGAAGCATCCTGACAGCAGCAGAACTGAATGCTGCAGCATGCATTATTTCCCACTTTCCTGGGAGGAGGGTGGAAGAGAAGGGATAGAGGAAAAATGGGAGCACAAGGACAGAGGATTGACCCCTAAAGCTTTGCACCCCTGTTACAGCAGCCAGGAGGAGCAGGCCAAGCCATTACCTGCCCGGGGTCGGAGATGTCGTAGTTGTGGTGGTCAATAACTGCTGTCCTCTCCTCATCGAACTCGATCCCACACTCGCTGCCCAGCTCTCGCAGGGGGTCACCTGCAGGGACACAAGGACGCAAAAGTAAATTCAGCTGAGAGTCGTGAGTTCAACACTCTGTGAGCCAAACCCCAGGGAGCAACATGACCTCCCCACTAAACTCCCACTGAAGATGTTACTAAAGGCATGAATCACCCATTTGCCCCCAGAGCAAGCCCTGAGGTGCACAAGGAGCAGCTGGTTTTGTGCAGGACATTAATCCTCTGGAGGAACACCTGCACTCACCGATGTCCGAGCTGGCGGCAACGAGGACGCTGCCGCCACCGTCGATGAACGCGGTGATGGTCTCCACATTGATGTTCCCACCAAAGTCTGAAAGCAAATGGCAGCAATTCATGGCCAGAGCTCAGAAATAACCCCCCAGCAGCATTAAACCACAGCAAATCACCACACCACTGGAAAAACCAGCAATGAAGGCCAGGACTGAGCTGCAGTTTGCTACTGAGTGTCATCTGGACATTTTATGCGTTTCCTGGGTGAAAACCTGCTGAGGTTTTCTTCCCAGGGGAAAGCTCAATTTCTCAGCAGAGAATTCTATAAACATATCTCTGAACTGTGTGTTCAAGGACACAGGTGTTTTTCTGCCCTGTCTCCTGATTTGGGAGATGGGAAGTTTTCTATCTTTCAACCAATGATGTGAAGAACTGTTATCTCTGAATTGTAAGCATTTTCTGGCATTCTTGTACAGAGCATGAAGAAGTAAGCATCTAAGCTCTGTACCTGAGCACATAATAGCCAAAGCCTTCTGAACAATAGAGTCATTTTAATAAATCATATTAAGCCTTCTGATATTGGAGTCAGAGAGTCCCGTTTCACTGCTCAAACCACAACAATAACTGCATACATCCAAAGCGTAGCACTTAACGAAAATTCACAGAACAGCTGGAAATCCCCTTCCAAAAATGCCATCAACCTCCAGAGTTTCCCCCTCTGCATTCACCTTCTATGGATGGGGAGAAGATGATGAGGTTGTCATACAGGAATTCCCCGTATTTTATCAGGGACAGGCCGGCGTCATCCGCTGTCCGGAAGGTGAGGTCAAAGCCCCTGTCTGCAGCCAGGAGACAAAAGTGACAACTTCTGCATGCCATGAAACCACACATGCAGCAGAAAAACAGCAGCAGGATCCAGAGGTTTATTTCCCCAGTGGAGGAGCATTTTGGAAAAACTGCTTTTTAAGAGCAGGGGCTTTTTAAGAGCAGCACCTGAGAGTTCCCACTCAGGGGAGTGGATCCCCTGAAGAGCCCTGATGTCAAAGGATGCCCTGCTGTCACACATCAAACAGGGACTGGTGCTGCAGGGGACCTGAACACAGGCGCAGCTGGGAAAACAACCCCCATCTCCTGCCTCATTCTGACCAGAAGATCCCAAACAGCCACCCTCCCACCTCCAGGGAACCCCAATCTCCTCCCTCAGACTGGCACAGGGTTCCCAATCCTCTCTCTCTGTTTGGCCAGGGGACGCCCAACACTTCCCCCTACAACAGGGAACCCCAATCTCCTCCCTTGGCTTGGTGTCTCCTTCTCACTCAGCCTGACCAGGGAACTCCAACAGCACTCCCTTGCAATCTCCTCCTTCAGCCGGACATGGGGACCCAAATCTTCTTCGTTCTGACCAGGGGAACCCAAACAACCCCCTCTCCCCAGCAACACCAATCTCCTTTTCTGCCTGACTAGGGGACCCTGATCTCCTCCCCCATTCTGACACGGGGACCCCAATCTCCTCCTCCACTCTGACACGGGAACCCCAAACACCCCCCTTTTCTGCCTGGAAACTCCAATTTCCTCCCTTTGCCCAGTGCAGGATCCCGAATCTCCTCCCTCATCCTGAGCAGGGAACCCCAATCAGCCCCCTCTCCCCTAGGAGACCCTCCCCTCTCCCCCATCCAGACGAGAGGAGTCCAAACACGCCCCCGTCCAGCAAGGGACCCCTGGCTGCGCCCTCAGCCCAGCCAGGGTATTCCAATCTCCTCCCTCTGCCTCACCCGAAGACCCCAAACATCCCCTTTTCCCTCAGGTAACCCCAACCTCCTCCTCCATCCTGACCCTGGGTCCCCAAGCCCGCTCCCCCCCGTCCCATCCAACCCCTGCAGAGATCCCGCCGCGGCCCGCTCGGTACCCGCGAGGCTGCGGAAGAACATGGAATGCGTGTCGCGCAGGTTCCCGTTCTCCAGCAGCACCAGCGTGCGGGGCCCGCCCTCAGCGCCCGACGCCAGCACCGTCAGGAGCCCGCACACAGCCAGAGCGGCCACCGCCATCTTGCTCCGGTCGCCGAACTACCTCAGAGGCGGGCCGCCTCCAGCCAATCAGCGCCAGCGCCGAGCAGCCGTCAGCCAATCAGCGACAGACAGCTCCGCGACGCCAGTAGGCAGCGCAAGCGCGGTCGGGCCCGCTGTCGCGACAGCGCTATCGCGACTCGGCGCGGCCGCCGTCGCCGCGGACAAGGGAGGGCCCCGCGGACGTGCCCTCCCTCCTGCGCTGCGGCGGCGGCGGCAGGGCCCGCGCACGCCCGCGGTGGGTCAGAGGCGGCGGGCGCTGGAGCTGGCGGTGCCCTTCCTGCGCCTGATGCCGGCGCCGGGAGCCGCGGCCGGGGACTGCAGGCGGAAGGGCCGGGCCTGGGGCACGGGGCAGGCGCTGCCCGCAGCCCCCGCCGAGCCTGCGGGAGCTGCAAGAGGAGAGCGAGGGGTTGTGGTGGCTGAGTGCAGGACCCCAGCGTGCGGCTGCGTCCTGCGAGAAACCCCTGAGAGGTCAAGGGGTTGAGGCAGAACTGGTCCTGGGTGGGTCGCCATTTGGTTTCTCAAAGAAATGGAGGAAAGTGAGGAGTGCCGGCGATATCTGGGAAAAGGGGATTACCTTGGTCCAGGTGAAGGATCTGGCTGGCTCGCCGGGATCGGAAGTAGTTGCTGGCGATGGTCTCGCTGTCGCTCCTGTCCAGCACCAGCCTGTAGTGGTCTTCGGGCTGCAGGTGGCAAACGCTGGCAGCAGCGCTGTCAGCAATAAGGCAGAATTGGTAAAATGGGATAGAAGTAGAGGAGGAATGGGCCATACCGCTGGCTCCCCGCTCTCATTCGAGGGGCTTGTCCAGCCAGGTTTGGGCCGTGGCAGGGCTGGAACCGCCGTGGGAAGAGATGGTCGTTGTGTGTAGAGCAATCACCACTGTGCTGACTGCACTCCCTGATCCCGACACTGCTCAGAGATTCCCGAGGGATCTGCACCACGAATTTTGTTATTCGAACTTCCCAGATAAGCTTTGTGTGACAGGTGTCATGAGTGCACGCAGCCCAAGAGCTGCCTGCCTGCATCCCCTTCGTGTCCCCCAGAGCACCCTCCTGTCCCTGGGCACTGTCCCTTACCTGCGAGCAGGCGGGTTCTGTGAATGACAGGCTCTGGGATTGTCCAGCAGCCGCTCTCCTCGTCCCAGACGGATTCACCCCTGATCCTCTCCAGGTTGCGGTAGTTGATCCAGCATCAGGCCTTGCTCCTGGTGCCGGATGGTGCTCAGGTAATCCATCTTTTCCAGCCCAAAGTCCAACTGCAGGTCTTTGATCTCAGTCTCGGCAGCCCGGAGCTGGACACAAAACATCAGGGTTATAAGGCACAGAGATCGATGGATACTACAGGAATTTGCCAAGCAGAGAAAGACACTCAGGAAAGCTTCAATATTTGGAAAGTTTTCTAATTTAGGTACAAATTAGGATGAAATTTATGTGGAGAGGTTATTCCATGTCTGTTTTAAAGAAAGTTTTCTCATGTTTCTCCACAGGGATGATTTTTGAATGAACCTGAAGCTAATCTTACTGATGTGGTCTTGGAACTCTTGGAAGTTCCTAACTTTAGTTAAAAAGGTGCAATATTTCTTTGATAACCTAAATACCCAAATAACGCAAATCCTTCATGTGCAGATCTAAGACTGTACACACAAATGTCAATTTTTTTGCAAATCCTCTGATTCTGCCACAAAATATCAGCGCAAAACTGATGTTCAGGTGTTTTGAAAATAAATATTTTGAATGTAAACTCTAAGAGCATTACTTTTGTGTTTTATTTCTTGCCCCGGAAAGTATACTCAGAACTGGCAGCAGCTGCAGCAGATCTGTAGGTCGGCAGAGGGAGTCGCATCCCCTCCCATCCCAACACCTCCTCCTCCCGCCAAGTGTCACACACCGAGCCTTTAAAACTGGTGGGGCTTGGGCTTCAAAAGCTTAATTCCCCACCTGAGGGCTGTTGCATCTGGGATTTCATAAAAGCTCACACAGGGGCTTTTACAATGTGGTGTATGAAATACTGACACAGCAGAGTCATTCTCTAAACCTACAGCCCTGTAATGTAAAAAATGGGGATGTGGAGGAGGAAGGAGCTGCTCCCTCACCTTTTCCTGCACCTTCTCCAGCGCCTTGCTCTTGGCTCGAACCTCCTTCTGGATGGAGTGGTAGACGTTGAGGAGAGGCTGCTCAGTGCTGTCCTCGCTGGATTCCTGCAGTGCAGCCAGCAGCTGCAGCCTCCGCTCGTCTGCGTGTTTCTTCCAGCGTTTGTGCTTTTCCTTCAGGTCCCTGTTCTGAGCCTGCTCCCCCCCGAGCACCTGCTGCTCCAAGGGAGCTGCACCTGCAGCCTGCAGAAGGGGAACGCTGAGCTCCGTGGTGCTAAGAGCCAGCTTCACAAGCATGGAGGATGCATGTCCTTCCACGGATGACATTTGGGAAGACACAGGAAATTGGGAATTATGATAAGATTTTCTGCCCTGAGTAATCATAGCAGATTCTACTTATTACTAACAGTTTCTGTCATAAAAAGAATCCCAGAATCCCAGAATGTTTTGGGTTGGGAAGGACCTTAAAGGCCATCTCATCCCACCCCCTGCCATGGGCAGGGCCACCTTCTGCTGTCCCAGGTTGGTCAAACCCCATCCAAGGTGGCCTTGGACACTTCCAGGGATCGTGGGGCTGCTCTGAGCAAAATACTCCACAAAGGCAAAGCATGTGTTACTCCAAGCACCTCAGTCAACAAGGATGTCCAGAAATCCATATCTAAGCTCACAAAATTATTTTTAAAATCCTTGTTTTATGTACTTTATATTTAAATTCTTATTTAAATAAACATTGAATATATTTCATTTTTTCTCAAAGATGCACAAAAGGTGCCAAAATTACGCAGAGAATTATTTTAAATGGTGGATGTGGGAGTGTTAGATCTGAAAGCCACAGTGTGGCTTCCATTTTGGGGCAGTATCAGCCAGAGTTGATGATTTGTGTCACCTCAGCATTGTTAATGCAGCATGGACACAGGCCTGTGTTTGAAATCATGCTCTGACATGGAAATAAAGCCATGCTCCAGAGCCATTCCTTTGTCAGCACAGGATCTGGAGCAGAGCAGATAGCTCAGGTTGGCCAGCACTGGCTCAAATTGGCTGATAACCCCTTTACTGATGACAGCCTCTTAATTATCTCCAAACCCTGTGAAATGGCTCATTCTCCCCCAGAACTGACCTGCACTGCTCCTGCCAGGTGACCTTCCCTTTCCTTTGCTTAATACACCTTGAATCCAAGGATTCAATCCTTGCTCTGCTGAGCTGCCCCAATGTGTAAAGCTTGAGCAGGTGCCTTTGAAATCCCCACACCTGTAGAACCAAACCCTCCTGCCCAATCTGCACAGAACCTGGATTTAACAATGTAATTAGAAGCGCATTTTCCCTTGTTTGCCACAAAAGGAGTAGGATTTGTTCTTGCAATAGGACTAGTCCTGCAACAGGACCACTAACATTTGATATCAAATCCAAATGAAGGGTTTCTTTGGAGAGCTCTCCATTAACAGACAGAATTGCCCACAAATCACAGACACTGCTGTTTTGCATTTCACAGCAGCTCCTTTTTGAGCGAGGAGAGACCCAACAGAGCGAGCACACACCACAGAAAAGCTGAAAGACTGGTTAAAACCCACAGAAGGATTGGTTAAAACCCACAGAACTGTTCAGAATCAGATTCTGTCACAGCATATCTTGGGTTGAGCTTTTAGAATTGTAATATAGTTCCACACAATGGAGTAAGTGAAAAATCAGCAGAATTTGCTTCAATTGTGCATTTCTGGAGCAGCTCAAGCCCCCATGCTGCTTCAGTATGTGGTGGTGTACTCTGGCTGAGGGAATTCTCTCAGGACAGCTCTCACACAGAGAAAACCTTGAGCCAGGTTGATTTTGAGATGGCTGAGCACGAATCTCGAGCCTGCATCCCTCATATCCCAACCCTGTCCTCCAGGCCCTGACAGTGTTCCTGAAATGGGATTATTGGGAAACTTTGCTGTTAGTTCTGGATGATGTGCTGCAAACACTGTGAGATGCATGAGTTGGAGGCAAAAGTGGCCTCAGTAATGGGAAGAGTCCATCCATGACCCACAGGTCAGCTGCTACCTTACCTTTAAGGACATGAGAGGACTCCAAATGCCCTTCAAGGACCTCTTTCAAGGGGAAAAGGAGGCATCTCCAATCCTCTGTGGGCACCTAAGGTTCCCTGCATGCAGCTCCAGGCAGGATTTGTTACCAGGAACACACACACTGAACAGCATTCACATTTGCTGACTTGAACATTGTTGCTATGAACATATTGTAAGTTTCTCTGTGTGTAAGCCTTCTGATCATTTTCCCATGGGAGAACATCCTTTTGCTGTTCTTTTACTCTGTATAAGCTTTCTGTAAATAATATTTGTGTCTGTTCTTTCAAGGACATTGAAAATGGCTCTGCTCCTCCTTGAAAGTGGGAGAAGGAGCTGAAAAGACTTTATCTTTCTGATATTGTAAGCATTTGACACATTCCCTGGACAAAGCAGCAGCAGGAGCATGGAGAATGCTCTCTGCTGAGCAGATATAGAAATATACTAGAATTATGGAGTCATTTTAATAAATCATTTATTGTCAAGAGTCTTTTCTTCAATGTATGGACCACGACGATAGAACATCTCCATTTTTGTCTCATAATTCTGGCACTTGGTCTCACTGAGTGCCACAGGGAACAGCTCTTCATCCACCCAAATAGGGCAAAGTCAGTTTTGGGGTAAAAACAGCCTGGTGGAGAGAAGGCTCCAGGCAGACCTCAGAGCCTCTCCTGGTGCCTAAAGGGGCTCCAAGAAAGCTGAAGAGGGACTTTGGACAAGAGGCTGGAGTGCCAGGACAAGGGGGAATGGCTTTTCACTGCCAGAGGGCAGGGATAGATGGGGTATTGGAATGGAATCCTTCCCTGAGAGGGTGGAATGGGATGAGCTTTAACGTTCCTCCCACCCAAACTGGTCCAGCATTTTAACTCACATGTACCTGGTTTGGGGCTGCACTGCCAGCTGGAGCTCAGCAGCTGTGGTGTCATGGCAGAAGGCACCTGCTGCTGCCCGAGGGTGCTGCCCAGGAGACAGCTGGCATGAGCAGTGATGTCACTGACCTGGCAAGCACCAGCTGCTGGTCTGCAAGGAGGGAAATCCCCGGGGCAGTGACAGCTCCTGGTGCTCCAGCACTGCCCCTGCTCACCCCCACAGCTGTCTGTGACGGTCCCAGGTGCTGCTGGGTCCTGGGGATAAGAGGAAAACAAAGGCTCTAGCTCTGGAAAGATGCAGTGGGAGTCCTGGGGGAGATGAAGAACAACATTACCCACTCAGGTTTATTCATCCCAAGGGGAGAAGGAGCCTGGAGGGTACCTGGGCTGAGGTTGGCTCTTCATGTGCTGCAGCAGCAGCATCTTCAGATGAAGGTGTGTGGTCAGAGGCCGTTCCGTCAGCTGAAAAGAGGAAATTCCCACAATGTTGGTAATGAGCTGTGCAAAATTGGACATAAATCTGTGAAACCATCTCCCAAAGCCTTCACCCAAAGCTAGGAATGACGTGGCTGAAAGGAAAAGGGCTGTCATTCACCTACTTCTGCTGGTCAGTAAAAATTATGAAAGACTCAGAGGGTGTTTCAGGTAAGGAATGCAGATTGTACAGGGCTGGGAGAGCCTGGCTCCAAAAATAATCCATTTCAGAGGCTGGGGGTGCACATTTGTAATCAGAGGGGGAAGAAATAAAGAACCTCTCAACCTTCACCTCAAAAAGTGATAGCACAAAAAATGAAGAATACAGGTTCAAGAATTACTAGTGGGTGATAAGTGCTGTATGAGCACATCGCAAACCATGCTCTGAGGCACTGCAGGTGTCCATGAAAAGCAGTAAGGGAGAGGCAGAGGGAGAGGAGGCAATTTCTAGGATGTGAGAGGACTATCTGCCTTGCAGTAAGTGATGGTGTGGGATAATCCACCCGGAGAGCAGGTGCTGCAGCACATTTGCATACGGAGGAGGAGACTGCGGCAGCCACCCCGGCCTCGGGAATGAGTCCAGTGGGATGGGACAGAGCAGTGACCTCTGCTCCAGAGACACGCTGCCCTCAGTCAGGGGAAACTCTGCTATGTGGGCAAAAAGCAGTCATTTCATTCAAAAATGAGGCTTTTCATTGCCTCAACGCTTACAGGGTTGGGTCAGGGTCAGGCTGGTCCCGACCAGGGAAAGAAGTCAGGGAAATAGGGAAGAGGACAAAGCCGGGACAGAGTCTTAAATCCGGTCCAGGAGAGGCAGAGTCCCTGCTCCTGCTGTTGATGAGAGTGGATTGAGAGCAGGGACTGCTGCTGCTGCCAGGCAGCACTTGCTGCAGTGGCAGCACTTGCTGCCTTTTAAAGACTGCAGTGGCTGCCACAGATCTGAGTGCAAAACCACTCCCTGTTCCTGAGGGAACCTGGGTTTGGCTGCACAGCCTCCACCCGCCTCCTCCACACCTGATTCCTTCCTGAGGAGATCCTGGAGAGCAGACACCTTGAGATCAAAGTCATCCCTCAGGCTGCTGATGTCCTTCTCCAGGTGGGCGCCTGCTCAGCTTGCTAGCTGGCCTTGAGCTGGGCCAGCCTATCCTGGTACCCCTGCAAAGCACAGCAACAGTCCTGTGACTGCTCCCGAAGTCACATCCAGGTCCATTCCTTATGCCTATCCCAATACAACTCCACTACCAGTACTCACTGACTTTTTCTGTGACTTAAGTTGACACAGGAGTGATTGTTGTTGATGAAAGTGACTGTTCAGTGCTAAAAACAGCTGCCTTGGGTGGTTGTGGCACCCTGGAATGAAAGAGAAAGGAGAAAGTTTGGTTTCCCTCTGGCTCCTCCTGCCTCTGTATTCCTCTTTTTCCTCATCTTTGTACTGTTCCTAACACCTTTGACTACTACTTTCCTCAACTCTATTCCCCCCTTTTCTGACAATTTCACAAGTAGTTCCTCCAAAAATTCTACCTGGGAATCCATTCCAATACATCCCCAGAGAGGTGGGTTATAAAGGTGGCACATGGCCTCCATAACACGTGGTCTGTTCATAGGAGAAGTCCAAGGATTACAAAATAGAGAAAGAAACAGAAAAAGAGAAATGTTCTGGAAAGGTTGAACCATATTTGTAACGATTACTATGAAAAAAGTTTTAGTCAAAGCTACTCCGGGACATCCCTTCCCAACTCACTTCTCTGGTCAGCTGCTTCTCTGCTTCCAGATCCACCTGGGGTTTGAGGCAGGGAGCTGGATTTGCTCCCAGGTGAGCAGCCTGAGCAGGTAGAAGCCCTACGAAGCAAAGCAGAAATAAAAACCACTCACAGTCACTGGGTGGGATTGTCTGCAGAATTCCTGGAAAGAGAACAGAGAAGCTGGGTGCCAGGAAAGAACATGGCAACCCCTGCGCTCCTTCAAACCGTGCTCGCTGCCAAAACACCACTGGCCTAGGGCTCCAGATGTGTGGGGAGGGAGGGAGAGGTTCCAGCTTCAGAGGAAATATGGAAATCAATGTAATTATATGGTATTTATAAATATCTATACTATCTAAAGTATCTCTTTCAAAGAAAAACAGGACTTGTTACCAGGGCTATGGTACAGATTTGGGAAATAAAAGACACTGGGAAGATGAAAAGTGCAAGAAAATTACCTTCTTTGTTCACAGCTATTTCAGAAAGGGGGCAGAAAGGGGGAAAAAGTCATCCTACAGCATTATTCCTCTGCTGAAAGTTGCCCTTTTTTAGGGGCTAATTCTCCAAAGGTGATCAGCTCCCTAAAGACTTTTGTTCCCCATTTGCTCCTGCATTTCCTATTCCTGCTCCAGAGGACAGAGCAACTGTGCTGAGGCTGGGCTGAGTCCTCAAGCATTGCCATAAGGAGGGCAAAACTTCTCTTGTAGTGTCAGAAATTTACATTGTAGGAGAATCGGGGCTGAATGCTTACTTTGAAAACATATATATATATATTTAATAAAGAATTTTACAGCATTATTTCTTTTGCAGCTCATTTTTGTTCTTCCAGCTTAAGCCTCTCTTTTGCAACTGACCAAATTCTAGCCACAATCACCAAAAATAACCAAGGATTTGAATCATGTCAGCCTTTTCTAACAGAATTTGTTACTATTGAAAACACTGAAATTCCATCTCAGTGGAAGAGGTCAGTTTGGCAGCGGTGAAGGAAAAGTCTGTAACCAGAATGGAGAACTTTTCCTCCAATAGATAAGGGAAAGGTTGAGGTAAAATTTAGCTAACATTTTATGTGTAAAACCCCCTTTTTTACATCTCAGCAGCCAGTAAAGGCTCTCCTACCTGACAAGTCACTCGTGCCCATCTGTTCAGCCAGAATGGCCTTCAGCTTCTTAATCTCCTCCTGGTACTCCCTCAGCAGGGCATCCTTGGAGTCCTCGTTGATGCAGGGCTTGTTCCTGATGTTCCTGGCTCGATTTGCATAGCGCAGGGTGCTAAGGCTTGCCTCATAGCTGTCCTCAGCCAGGGACATGCAGGCACCATCAGGGTCCTGGTGTTGCCCCCCAGGGAGTCCTGGAGCAGCTTGGTGTCCTGGATTGTAAAATAAGCATGTATTCTATTTGCCATCTGTTAAAGGTACGGCAGTTATCTTCTGTTAATTGAGCAGTTTTCTTATCTCTTCCACAACCAATCCTCCCTCGGGGAGACATCTTCTGTTAACAGGCCATTAATTATTAATTATCTTCTGTTAATGGGCCATTGAGTCTCACTGCATGACTGATAAAAATTACATAATCCCATTGGGAGATGCTCCGCCTAGGGGGAGGAGCCAAGCCTTCCTACCTGCATATAATCAGAGATTTTGGGCTACCAGAGCAGCCTTTTCTCCACTGGATACCCAGAGGAAGACTAGGCCCATCTACACCACCACTGGATTTTCAGAGGAAACCTACACCCTTCTACATGATCACTGCTTCAGCAGAACCACATCTGTCACTGCAGGAGGAGCAGCCACCATTCAACTGGACTGTTACCAACACCCTGACCCACAGAGTGTCAGGTTGTATTCTGACTCTGTCAGTGGTTTTGTCTGTACTAATTACATTTGTATTTTTCAGTTTTCCTGGTAAAGAACTGTTATAGATGCAGTAAGTAATTCAGGCTGGTGATTGATTAGTTGTATTTAATAAACTAGCGTTAGAAATTAATGCATGTATTTTTGNCCCGCATCGACTCGGTGCTTCGCTTTTTCGATCGTGGCTATCGCGGCCGAAATTCTCGGTCACGAAAAATAAAAACTATTTTTTCTTTATTAAGATTGGCTTGATTTATTTTAATTTGGCTTGATCACGACCGTATTTATAACAGAACTGTTATTCCTATTCCCATATCTTTGCCTGAGAGCCTTTTTTTTAAAAAAAGTGTGGTAATTTGGAGGGAGGGGGTTTACCTTTTCCATTTCAGGGGAGGCTCCTGCCTTCCTTAGCAGACACCTGGCTTTTCAAACCAAGACACCTGGTCAGCTTGAAGTCTCGGTAGGGAACGTGTCTGCACCTGCCATCCACCAGGGCCGAGATGAGATTGCCCAGGTCAGACAGGTAAAGGTTGATTTTGATGGCCTCGTTGAGCTGCTCCCCTGTGGCACCAATCCTTGACTGCCTCTCGCTTCCTGCCAGATCCACTAAGTTCAGTTTGGCAGCCCTGAGGTGATCCTGCCCTCGCTCATCTGCACAGAAACAATTCCCAGTTAGCTCTTAGAAGGAAGCAACAGTCAAGAACCAGGACTCTCTTGGCACAATGTCTTGTTCCAGCCCTGTTCTTTGTCTGTTTTGGGCCCTGACTCCCTGAAGTAAGTAAATATCTACTTAATCTTTACACTGCACATTTTAGTGCTTTTTTCAACAGGATCCACAGTAAAAATTCATGCCTGTTCTTGCTCTCTCAGTGAGTTCTGAACACACACACACACACACACTTTCCACATATTTCAACAGTATTTACAATTTCAGCCAAAGTCCTCTACAAGTAACATGATCAGACCATGAGCTTATACAACTTTTTTCCTTCTCAGTTTGATTCATGAGGGGAAATTTAGATAAGATATATAGAAATTCTTCCCTGTGAGGGTGGGGAAGCCCTGCCCCAGAGAAGCTGTGGCTACCCCTGGATCCCTTGAAGTGTGGACAGGGCTTGGAGCAATCTGGGACAGTGGAAGGTGTCCCTGCCCATGGCCCAAAGCCCCCAGATGAGGAGATGGATCCTACTGAGGAGTCAAACGTGGTGAGCTGGTGCCATTCCCATCACTTTAAGGCAGGAGCAGATTGAGCTGAGGCTGCCCAGCTGCCTGGACACACACCTTACACATGGAATACCTGCTTCCTGCTCTGCATTTGAGACTGGAGTAGTGTGATGGCACAGGGTCCCTGTGAGGAAGACAGAGTGCATCTGATTCCTTTAGGATCCCCACACTTTCACTGGCTCCTTACCTTTCCCAGCCTCATACAGAGCAAAGAGTTGGACACACATTCCTGGAACTGCTGTCCTAAGTGCTGGACCACACTCTTGGATGTCCACATCCCAAATATTCTGTAAGATTGCAACCCAAATTCAAGGGAACAGTTCCTTTAGCATTCCAAGCACAGAAAGCACTGAGATTTTAATTGAATCCACCCTTTTCAAGGCAGACTTCTACAAATCCTGGCCTCAAAAGGAGTCAGAGTTCTATTTTACAGCTCTGTACAATACCTAAACATGAGCAATGAACAATCTGATGCATGAGGGAAAGTTGAAAGTTCACAGGTAAACACCAAAAACTCTCAAATCTGTTGTCCCAGGATATTTCTGTTACAACAACAGATTGGTAACTGTGGAGTTTAATGTTTGCTGCTGAGCAAACTTGTTTCACTCCAGCTCATTCTCATGTGTTGAGACATGGGAGAACAGGGTAAAAACACATGGGTCTGAAACAGAGCACCCTGTCCATCCAACCATCCTTTCTTAGTGCTGAGGTGAGTGGGCAGTCACAAAAAGGGTTTTCTAATCCTTTCCCTTCTTCCCTTGGTTCATGTAAACGCTGCCAGGCAATCAAAAAGCTGTTTTGGTTCCTGCCAGTCCTTTTACCCACCAAGGCTGTTTGTTTCTAGCTCAGAGCTCATGGTTTAGTTCCTGTGGTGTGAGAAGGTCCTCAGACTCTTACTGAAACGTCTGCAGCAGCCTAAAGATCTTCCCTGTCTGTCGCATGAACATATTATAAGTTTCTCTGCATGCAGGCCTGCAGAAAAATTCTTCCCATGGGAAAGCATCTTTTACTGTCTTTTTACTCTGTAGAAGTTTCTATAAACAAATCTCTGAGCTGTGTTCAAGGACACAGATGGTTTCTCTGCCTGTCTCCGGATATAGGAAATGGGGGTTTTCTTTCTTTCAACCTATGAGGTGAAAAGTTGTTATCTCTGATTGTGTAAGCTATTCAGGATTCCTTGGACAGAGCTTGAAGCAGGAGCTTCGGATGCTCCGGGCTGGGCAGATAATAGCCCAAATCCTTTGAATTATGGAGTCATGTTAATAAATAATGTTTAGCCTTCTGATATTATTGTCAAGAGTCCTTTGTTAATGCACAGACCACGGCAATACCTGTCTAATTTCCTGTCAGTGCATTGGCCTGGGCTGATGGCAGAAGCACACAACATAAAGGAATAAAATACCTGCTAATCTAAATAAAAACACTGTAAAAATAAATAAAACAAGATTTTTAAAAAGGTGTAAAAATCTAAGTAAAAATACTGATGGAAACTTGCATGTTTCAAACATCTGCAGCCAAGAGCCCATTATTGTTCATAATTCCTGAATGTTACTTAAAAAAAAAAAGTAATTTTAGTCCCTTTAAAACATCAATCCCTCGTAAATTATTATTTACTATAGGCTCACCCAGAAAAGAAGTTTGAACTTTATGAAGCCTAAAGATGACAACAAAAATACCAGCTTCCTCAACTATGTCAGCCCATGCTTATCCCAGCAGAACCATTCAGTTTAGGGGGATTGGCCAGTGCCCTCAACTTTCTCCTCAAATATTCCATCTGTTTTTAACTGCTAAAGCTGCAGGTTCCCCACCTGCCATCCCATTCCATGTCATGTTTTCAAAGCTTTAAATCAGAGAAATTGTGCAAATACTTCTTACCTGTTGGGATAAAGCTGAGATTTTACAGACCCACACAATGCATCCAGTATCTGTGCTAATTGAGAAACTCCCCAGATCCCTCACTTACTGAGTGGGAAATGAGATACTGTCATCAACATCTGGAACCACAGTTTTGGAAGATGTTGTGTAACTTTCCCCATGACTGAAACAGCTGAAGAAAATGAAGCCAAGCTGTTCCCAGCCAGGGTCAAAGACAAGGCAGAGATTAATTCCTTTCTGCTCCCAGAAAAACCCTCTTGAGGTCCCTGTTCAGATTCAGAGAGGCACCTCTTCCAACTAAAGAAATGTCAGTAAGATACTCATGAAAGAAAGATTAATCACTAAAACTTTATTAAATGATTCTTTAATTCCATCTTTAAAAAATATGCCCTATGATTAAGCTCAATGAAGGAATTGTCAGGTGATATTACTTGAATGGTTTCATTTGGAAGGGACCCTAAGGCTCATCTCATTCCACCCCTGCCATGGGCAGGGACACTTTCCACTGTCCCAGGGTGCTCTAAGCCCTGTCCAGCCTGGCCTTGGACACTTCCAGGGATCCAGGAGCAGCCAGAGCTGCTCTGGGTACCCTGTGCCAGGGCCTACCCACCCTCACAGGGAAGAGGATTTTTCTCCTGGACCTACAATCACTTGGGATCTAAGGGTAGCTGTGGGATGATGAGGGAGCACACAGATGCTGTGCCCTGCCAGGCCCAGCCCCACAGCACCCAGGCACATACCAGCAGCGCAGATTTCCATGCTGACAGTGAAGCTGGAGTGGGAGCAGGAGGAGCCTGTGTTCATGAGGGTGAAGGGCACTGCTCTGCTCCTGCAGCCCGTGTCCATCAGCTGCTGACACTGGGCCACGCTGTGCACGGCGTGCAGGGACAGCCCCTCACATACACCCCCTGCTCCGGGTGCTCCTTCAGCTGCCAACGGGACAGCACCAGCCAGGCCACAACGAGAAGCACCCAAGCCATGGAAAATTGCACTGGGAATGGCCCGGAAGCTTGAGGGCTGTGTGAAATTAAACTGTAGGATGAGAAAAACACATCTGACTGCCACCAAAAAGCCTGATTTCTGAAGAAGGAATGAAACCACAGAAAAAGATGGAACCACCTTCACGGCTCAAAGAATTCAAGTTAAAAGTTGCTGATTGATTCAGACATCCCCCAGGCCATGTGGAACCCAGCTTCTATCCACCCTCCACCTTCTCTATTATTAAGCTGCATATTTTAAACAAGAATCAAAATACATCTCACCTATTATGGCAAAGGCTGTAAGATCTCCTCAGCCATAGGAAGCTTTTTTTAATATCAAAGCACAGATACAGCATTCCCAGATATTGTTCTGGGTGCTTTGCTGAACTCTCTGCTCTGAGTGGGTGGCTTGAGCTCACTGACAAAATTCCCAAAGCACCACCCGTCACACATAGGTGAACTGTCACTAATTCTCTCCAGATTAATTAATTTTTTAATGAACAAAAATGCTGTTCAGGACCCTGGGTTGAGACAGAGCATTAAATACCCAACAGCATCTTCTCACTAATTAACAACCATACAGATTAGAAGTTTCATACAGAATGTTAATAAGCAATGGAAATGTTCAAAATTTTCAGTTACCCATCAAACTTACATAAAAAATACAATATAATGCAGAGATCCCTGCACTCCTACACCAGCCCCCTCCACACTGGGAATTTTAAATGAGCTAAATTAATTTTCCACACCTCTGTTACGCCCCACATCTGCTAAGTTAATCACCAAAACTATATTTATCATGTCAGCTGGGATATCGAGATATGGTTGTCATGACGGAGCAACAGAGACCACATTTGGCACTGTGAATTCCAAAGAGGAGGCTCAGATACTTCAGTGATGTTCACAAGAAATTATATAAAATAGCATTTGCTGTTAAAAAAATCTTACAGGACAGAGCAAAAGTGGCTGAAAACATAATAACCGTGTGGGATTTATCCTTGTTCCAAAGCCACGATGCCCGATGCCCGGAATGAATCCAGGTACAGTCACAGGGAGTGTTTTTACATTGTGACTGTCTGTGCTACTGAGAACTCCAGGTCCGGCCTGGCTCTGTTCGGGGCTGTTGCACAGTCCCTGAGGAACACCTGACCAAGGACACGGCTGTAGTCACTGAGGTGAAAGGTAAGGAATGAACAAAAATGGGATTCTGGGCGGAACTGGGGAACTCAGAGGAATGAAGTGGGGCACCCTGGGCTTTGTTTCTGCAGGACACGCTCCCTCAAGTACTCAGTGGAAGCAGCAACAGGCAGCGTGACAGTTACCCTGGAAACTGCTCTGCCCAGCTCCTGGCCTCCCAGCGTCGCCACGGCAACCCCTGTCACCGCCGCTGTGGAACAAAGGATGGGAAACTGCAAGAAGTCCCCTTCTCCCACTCTCCCTCTGCAGGAGACAGGCAAAGCACGCTTGGAACACGGAGCAGAGAGGGTCTGCCTGCCTTAAAGCCAGAAACCTGTCAGAAATACCTGCCCTGTAAAGCAGCTGGGGTCTGCTGCCATCCCAGAGCATCACAAGGTGCTACTGCCTCGGTTTTATACAGCAGGGCAGTCCTGCAAGGAAGTAAATTGGGACAGGAGATTTCTAGCTCCCTCCAGGAATACATACAAAAGGGATCTGCAAAGCCACCAAGAGGTAAATTTTATAAAGATCACACCCCCTGATTAGGATTTTGGGAGAGTTTACCCTCCTGTGATCCTGTAAACGTCACATGTGTTCCCATGGGGAGTAATATCTGCTGTGTGCCCTCAAAAAGGATCAGCCTTTTTGGTTTAGGCAGATAAAGAGATCATCCATGGCTCCACTAGATCAGATTAAACATTTATAAGGCCTAGAATCCTCTTGCTTTAGAGACAAGCATGAGATGAAGAGGATGAGGAAGAAATTGCCCCATGAGCACTTTATTCCATCCTCGTCCAGTAAAGGATTTTCACTGAGTGCTGAGCTACCAGCCACTATCATGTGGGATACACTGGATATGCCTCCAACTGCATCCTGTTCCTAAACTTTCACTGAAGTCCCTCAAAAGGCCCTCTTAGCTTCCAAATTCCTCATTTAACTTCATATTCTGGCACCCAAGCTTCTGACAGAGACCTTTGTTGCACTTCTGTAAGTCATGGTAACACCCATCTGAGGTAATTAAAGCACTTAATTAAGACACATTGAGCCTGCCTCACCTGCAGCCTCTGCTTGGTGTCAGCTCCTAGAAGGTCTCGTATGTCCTCGTTGTAGATCTCCAGGTAGGAGGCTCTCAGCAGGAACTTGACATTTTCAGCACACTGCACAGCACAGGGAGGATTTGAGGAAAGGCTGCACAGCACAGGCAGCCCAGGGAGCCCCCCACAGCTGGGTGCCCACCACCCTTCAGCACCTCCTTCAACCTCCCCTGGCAATTCATTCCAGGTGGAACCACCCAACACACTCCCTGCACGGGACTTTTGGTCCTTCCACACCTCAAGCCCACAATGTCACCTGGGATAAAGGTGCAGTTCATCTGACTATGCACAGGCCTCAGCTTAAGGATGAGAAGCAGTGCACCCCAAACCTGTCCCCACTCACACTTCATGCCATCAGCACTCGCTGCTTGGGACAGGACACCAAAGCCTTTCTAGCAAAGACTTACCTACAGGATCTCTTTCACACCCACCTGTATGCTCTCAAATGCCCTGGGAATGACCTCTTTCATTCTGTGTGGAAGGATTCGCAACCCCCTGCATGGTGAAGAACTTCCCACTGCCAGTTTGGCTGTAGGCAAAGATGGTGCCATTGTAGCCTTCCATGACACCCTGGAAATGGGGAAAAACCAAAGAAAACAGCCATCATCTCTGCCTAACTGGAAATACATTGTCCACATTCATTCCCACCCCCTAAAAGGTATTTTAAAGAAAGAGCTGGAAGTAAACATCAAATGGTTGCTTAATCTTCACATGCCACCAGAGTACAGCAATTACAAAATTAGCATATAAATCAATGTTTTCCTCTCAAAACAGGGAATCTTGAGGCAATGCAGGTGTTGAAAAGCAGTTGACAACACCAACACTTAGAAAACCACAATATTTTTGCCATAGGGTGCAAAAATCTTATGAGATTCAAAGAGACAACTAAAACAATAGTTGGTTGTGGGGTGGTGAAGGGGATGGTCTCTAGTTTTGAATAATTTTTGCTTGGCAAGCTGCTTGCTGTGACTTGTCCCTATTTCAGAGAAGTGCGGTAGGAAGAAAAAATAACTGGATTTCTTAAGGTTTAAATAAGACAAAAAGAACCTATTATTCTAATATCTACTGGTTTTAGCCCTGCTTATTCTCATGACCAGGAACTTCCATCTGAAACCATCACGAGCCATTTAATCCATGTTACTTCTTCTAACAAAACTTTATTTTGGGGGCGAGATTGGTCTTTATTTTTTTGCTTAACAGATTCATTTCTCACCTCAGCTGTTTTCTGTGCTGATCTGTTAACAAGGAAACAAAGGGATCCCCTATCATTTTGCCAGTCTAAGCCAGGATAAGGTTCCCCATCTTCTCTAAGGTTTCTCACTTGGCAGTAAAAATGTCCCTAAAATCATCAGTTTGATACCAGAGCAGCTGTGGCTGCCCCTGGATCCCTGGCAGTGTCCCAGGCCAGGCTGGATGGGGCTTGGAGCAGCCTGGGAGAGCGGACGGTGTCCCTGCCCATGGCAGGGGGTGGGATGGGATGGGTCTTATGGTCCCAGACCTGTCTGGGATTCTATGATATAAACATCCATCTAAAACAATTAAATGTAACTCTCTCCTCAGTGCCCTGCTGGCTGCTAACAAAGTTTTGTTTCTTCCCAATTTCCCAGACTATTGCTGGGACACTGTCTGCTCTCCTCTGCTTCCCAGGCTTGTAGCTGAACCTCTTGAAGCAGCAGATAGGGCTTTCTGCCCATAAATCAGAGAATCCCAAATGATTTGGATTGGGAGGGACCTTAAAGTTCATCTCGTTCCACCACCCTGCTGTGGGCAGGGACACCTTCCAGGGGTGTGGTGGGGGAAGGTTAAGAGGATCCTGCTTCACTTAGGGACCACCTGCAAAACCCCTCAGCCCCTGTCCCAAGCTATGTGTTCACAGAATATCCTCAGCTGGAAGGTACTCAAGGATCAGGGACCAACGCTGGGCCTTGCACGGACACCCCAACTATCCCACCCTGTGCCTGACAGCACTGTCCAAATGCTCCTGGAACTGCTTCTCTCATTGTGGTGCCCAGAACTGCCACCACCCCGGCTGTGTGGCTGCCCGGGTCCCTGCTGACCCCCCCCAGCAGGTAGGCGATCTTGCTGTAGATGTGCTTGGTGCTGTGCTCCCTACTGAACACCCCATCGAAGGAGAACTGCCGGGGGGGCTCGGCGGGGTTCCACAGGAGGCACTGGGGTTCCACAGGAGGCACCGGCCCCACGCGCTGTCCACGGCCACGATGGCCCGGCGCCCCAGGGCTACCTCGCACCTGCTCAGCAGCAGCGCACTGCCACGTTCACTGCCTCCGCAGCCATCGCCTGGCCACCCACACACAGGGTCAGTGACAGATATGGGATCAGTGACAGACACTGGGGTCAGCAACACACACAGGGGTCAGCGACACACATACCAGGGTCAGTGACAGACACGGGGTCAGCAACAGACACCGGGGTCAGCGACAGACATGGGGTCAAGTGACACACAGGGTCAGTGACACACGGGGTCAGGGACAGACACCGGGGTCAGTCACACACATCTGGATCAGCCCCACACACTGGGGTCAGACTCCCCCCACAGGTCACCCCACCGATCCAGAGCAGCCCCACCTGCACTCATTCGGCGGGACCAGGGGGCACCGGGTCTGGGAAGAGGCTGGGGCAGGCTAACCCTGGGGATCTGCACCCATTGTGGGAGGGAAGCACTTACTCCTCCCTGGGGAACGCAGGGCAAGGACCCCCGAGCTACGGAGGCTGAGGGAGAAAGCGAGCTGGGGAGTGATGCAGGGAAAGGGGGAAGCTGGGAACAAGTCTGAGGGGGAACTAGAGCAGGCCAGGCGGGAGGAAACCTGAAGGGCGGTTTGTGAGGGAAACCTGAGGGGAAGCTGAAGGGCGGGAAACCCAAGGGTAAGAAACCCTGAGGTAACTTTTGGGAGCCGAGACACGCCCAGCGGGGACTGAGCAGGGGAAAACCTGAGATGAGCGGGCCGATGCCGCTGGCCAGAGACGCGCACGGATCCCGAGGCCACGGCGGCGCTGAGACGGCGGCAGCCCCGCGCATGCGCGAGTGACCGCACGCGGTCGCCACAGCGACCGGAGCCGCGCTGGGAGTGAGGCCCCGCCCACCGCGTCACGTGACCGCCGCGGGCGCGCGGGGGCGCGCACGTGTGCAGGGGGGTGCACGAGGACAGGTGTGCACGAGGACAGGTGTGCAGGGGGATGTGCACGAGGACAGGTGTGCACGAGGACAGGCGTGCAGGGGGATGTGCACGAGGACAGGTGTGCACGAGGACAGGCGTGCAGGGGGATGTGCACGAGGGCACAGCCGTGTGCGTGTGCGATGGCTCCGGCGCCCAGCCGTGCCCGTGCGGGGCTGTGACCCCTGCATGTGCAGCGTGGCTGGGTGAACACGCGAGTGTGCAACCTGCCGTGTGCACGAGTGCAGCACTGCAGCAGCACGTGCAGGAGCCCAGGTGCGCATTCGTGGGGTGCCCGGGCCGGAGGGCACAGGCACACGCGTGTGAGTACACAGGTGTGCGGCGCGTCCCGCGTGGGTGGGTGTGCGCACCAGCCGAGCCCTGCTCCGATGCACGAGAGCCTTTATTACGGGGGCGCCGGCCAGCCCGGAAGGATAAGCGAGGGGAAGCCGGGGGTGTCGGTGGCAGCCGTGCACGGGGCCGGGGCTAGCCCCGCTCGTGCTGCACCCCGATGGGGGCGGCGGGGGCCCAGGCGGCCTCCCCCGCCCCGGCGCTGGCCCCGCCGCCAGGGTCCCGCTCCTCGTAGCCGGGGTTGCGTCGGCCGGGGGCAAGGCGGCAGAAGCAGCCCCCCAGTGGCCCGGAATAGTGGACCAGGAGGGCGGCCACGCTGGCGAACTCGGCGTTGGAGTGCTGCCGTCGGGAGAGAGGGGAGAGGGAGAGGTGAGCCCCCCACACAGGTTGTGCCCACACACCCTGCAGCCCCGAACTGAGTGTGCCCACGCAGCAAATCCCGGCGTGCCCGTGTGCCAGCACACCCGAGCACCTCACACACCCCTGGGCTCTGCACCGGGCACCCATGGAGCCAAGGCACCCACGCACGGGGCACAGGCGAGGGCGAGTCCAGCACAGCCGTACCCGCCCCACCCCTCTGGGTGGGTACTGGGCACGGTGTGTGCCACGGACACCCAGATACACCCACAGATGCACCCCAGCCTGGCCGGGGGATCAAATGCATGCCAGAGCACTTGTGCATCACATACCTGGACATTAGTGCACCCAGAAATCAGGTGTGTACACACCCAAGGGGGGATGCATGCCTAGGGGTACCTGTGTGCCATGCCCCCATGCACCTGTGCCCCAAGGCAGCCGTGGATCGATGTGCCCACGCACCCACACCCCTGTGTGCACCCACACCTGCACCTGAGCCCACCTGGGTGCATGCCTGCACCAAGGTACCAGCGCAGCCATGCACAAGCACAGCAAGTGCACCTACACGGTGCATTAAGTGCACGTACACAGTAGCGCATCCCTGTCCTGATGAACCAACACACCGGTGCATCAAGGCACAAATGCACGGACAGCCCCAGTGCACCCATGCATGGGTGGTCCAAACACACACGGACTACCAAGTGAACGCGTGTACACGCCGGTGCATCCACGCACGGGCGCACCAAATGCACTTCGCAGCGCAGCCATGCCCGGAGGCACGGCACAGCAGTGCAGGGACGGACAGACGGACCCCGGTGCACCCACGGGCAGACACGCCCCCGGGCAGCGAACACCGAACCCCCCTCGCCCGCCGGCCCCGCGCAGCCTCGAGCTCACCTGCACGCAGAACCGGCCCTGCTGTGTCCGGAGCAGCCCGTAGGATACGACGCCGCAGGGCGCCCGCACCCACAGGCACCAGCGCTGGGGCAGCCCCGGCTCGGGGCGCAGCAGGAACGCGCCGGGCACGTCCCGCCGCAGCAGCGCGACCCCGGCGGCCCTGGGGACGAGGCGGCGGTGGGGCTGGGCCCGGGGATGGGGCAGGGCCGCGGGTGCCGAGGTTCAGGTGCTCGCACCTGAGCACACACAGAGCACACACGCTCTCACCTGGCGATGCCGGCGAAGGCCCACACGCTCTCGGCGAGGACGCTCTCGTTTTCGGGCAGGAAGGCCAAGCTCCTGGTCCCTTTGCTTTCCCCTCCCGCCGCCGCTGCGGGAGCCCGTTAATGCCCTCTTCGTCCCCAAGCATTCGTGGTACTGCGTGTCCCCGTGCCTCAGTTTCCCCCCGGCACTCACCGGCGTCGCGGGGCTGCTGGTGGAGCTGTCCCTCGCCCCCGCAGTCCCGGTAGGCTCCCGAGCGCAGCACTTTGCTCCGAATGGCTTTCTTGCGCACCAGCACCGGCGAGCAGTAGGGATTCCCCGGGCGCCAGGCTCTGCCCTCCGCCTCCACCCGCCGGTCCTGGGGATGGACAGGCTGTGAGAGCGGCCCGGGGGTCTGGCCGTGGGGAATGTCAGGCGGAACAGCACGCGGAAAAATGCTATCCGAAGGATGCGACACCAAAAAAGCCGTGCAAAACACCACGCCAAAAAAAAAAAAAAAAAAAAAAAC
>VXAX01007700.1:177522-202732 GCA_013399835.1 Leptocoma aspasia
CCCTGACCCCCCCAGCCCCCTACCTCCCCATCAGCACCGTAGACCTTCAGCCCCTGCAGGCTGAACCTCAGCACCACCGACCTCCTCCTGGGACAGTCCTGTCCGGGGGAGATGTGGCACCGGGGGGCTGGGCCGTGCCCCCTCTGGGTGCCCCGATTATGTGGGGTCCCTTGTGTTTCCCATGAGGGGAGCAGTGGTAGATCCCGACCTTCAACGCCCGCAGCTGCTCCTCCAACTGCCCTGCTCGCTGCTGCAGCTCCAGCTCCTCCACCAGGAAGGATCCCACGTACTGGGGGGGCAAAAACCCCACCCGGGTCAGCAACAACCCCCACGATGCCCCCCCCAGGGCAACAGGCCCACGCTGAGATGGTGGTTTGGGGAGTCATGAGGGTGCAACAGCACCCAAATCTCATCTCGGGGTGTCCCCCCCCCGCCCCCGCCATGGGTAAGTCACCTCTGCTGGCTTGGTGACAGACCGGGCTCGCTGTTGGGGGGCCACGGGGTCCGGCCCCCGCCCATTGCCCGGCTTCCTCTTCATGGCAGCGGGGTTTGGGGGTGAAGGCTGGATCAGGACGGGGTTAAGCAACTCGGATGCCACATCTAAGTTATTCGGAGCCCACTAGGGTGCTGGAGCAAGCACGGGGAGCCTGGGTCCGGCCCCCGGTCACTGTCCCTGCGAGGAGGGAGGGGACAGACACAACCTGCCCCCACTGTCCCCAGTTTCCAGCCCTCTGAGCCCCGGGGAGGTGCTGCAGTCCCTGCGTGGAGCTCCCCAAGTCCTGACGCCAATGCAGATGTCCCCAAGTCCCGGTGCAGATGTCCCCAGGCCCCGGCCGCAATAAAATGGTCCCAACCCCAACACAAGGGTTCCAGCGTCCTGACCGCACGGGTGATGTAAGGGTCCCCGTCTTCTGCTCCTGAGCTCCAGCCGAGGGTCCCACGTCCCCATTCCAAGCAGCATGCAGGCAGTCCCCCACGACCTGATCCTGACGGTGATGTGAGGGTCCCCAAATCCCCACCCCTGATGGATGCAGTGCCCACATTCCATCCCCAAATGAAACCCGAGCAATCCCTGCATGCCGAACATACGCTCTGGACCCCAAGTGAGGTGCATGCAGTCCCACATCCCGAACTCCAACAAGGCTTTGGGGTCCCCCCACATCCTCGCCTTCCCATCCTCCATCCTACTTCCCGCCTGCCACGCAGCAGCACCGCGACCTCCGGGGCTCTCCAGGGGTGATCCCAAAACACCAGCGATGAGGGCAGCAGATTTGGGGGTGCTTTTTGGTCCAGAGCAGCCATGGAGGAGTGCGCCGGGCCCTTCTCCAGCCGCTCAAAGAGGGCTTGTGCTGCAGAGCCCCCGGCCGGGCTGAGACCGGCGCAACTCGTGTTACAGGGGCCCCGCCGCAGCCGCCTGGGCGCACACGCGTGAAAGGGGGAGGGGGTCCAGCTGCTCCGGGCGCATCCTAACGGTGGGGGGGGGGATCCCTGCGGTGCCGTCTCCCCGTCACAAGCGCAGGTTGGCCCCTCTCCTTCCCGGCACAATTTGGGGGGTCTCCCCCCTCCCCCAGCCAATCCGCGGACAGGCGACCCCCAAGCCCCGCCTCTCTTTTCCCACGCTTCATTTCTCAATGGAGCCCCCAGCCCACCGGCCACCCTGGGGGTCCCCAAGGGAGGGATGCTGACCCCCCAAATCTAGGTGATGTGCGACACCAGGCGCCAAGAATCCCCTGGGACCCCCATCCCGCTGGACTCCCCCGGCTCACGGGCAGCTCTCGCTCGGATGGCTGCGGAGAAACGCAGGTGAAAAATTCCCGCTGCTCCGGCTCTCGGCCTCCGCCGGTTGTTTTTCCCTCGCCGGTGGCTCCTCCGGCAGCTGCGCCCGCGGCGCAGGGATGCTCGACCCGTGGGTGTCAGGCCCTCGCCGCCAGCCAGGCCCCGGCGAGCCCGAGCCCACGGAGCCCACGCCGGGCACGGGGCAGGCAGCAAACTCTCATTTCCTGCCTCCGATCTGCCCGCGATGAATCACCGCAATTTTCCTCCTCGGTTCTCTCCGTTTCTTGGAAGCGACGGCGAGCAGGAACGCTCGCTCGGCATTTTGGAAAACGCGACGGCAACTGATTTTCTCTGCGTCTCTTCCCGTCTCCTCAGGCGTGCCCAGCGGAGCAGCGATTTCTAACCCTGACACGTACACACGTGATTGCTCGCTCGCCACCCCCTGCCCTGATGCTCAGACCCTTTTCACCCCAATTTGTACATTCCCTGCGGAGTTTTGCCCACTGCTGCCTGCTTTTGCTGGAAAAAAAATGAAGAGGGGTGGCTCTGGCCTCAATGCAGAGCAACCACGTAAGCCAGAGCCTCCCTCACACTCTCTGGGCCAGCCGAAGGAAGCTGCCCCCAATCCCAGGGACGAGCTTGGCTCCTGGAATGGGAAAGCAGCAATGTGGGGAGGAAATGGGGTCTGACCCTCGGCGCTGCATCCAAAAGTCCCTGTCTCGTGCCCCAGCAATCCAGAGGGTGTGAGGAAAAGGACCCAACCAGCACCATTCAGCCCTTGAGTCACTGCCAGCACCAGCTGCTTCAAGGCACCATGAGCTGCAATGGCAGAGCCACCCGATCATTGACAGTGGAGAAACCGTGCAAAAAAGGAAAAAATCTAGGACAGATGGGGCTGAAGAAACAACATAACGGAGCCCAGTCTGGCCAGGAAGCGGAGACTGGGGAAGAGCGAGGGGCAGAGCCGGCACAAACCCCCCAGAAGGCATTTGCTCTGTTGGCAGTGAAGACTTTCCCATTCAATCCCAGTCACTGCTCCTGGGAAGAAAGGATCACTCCTTTGGATTAAATATAAGCAATCCTGTCACTTTTTTTGGCTCAGTGTGCAGAAATCACTTAATTCAAACCATAGCCAGAGTCTGGTGATGACCAAGGTTTTGGCACAACTCTTAATTCAAGGTGCTCCTGCTTGGATGTGAGAAACCCGTGTCATCCAGAGCAGTGTTTTAACAAATACCCATGAGATTGCTGGAGTGGAGATGCCACTGGGAGGAGGGAGGTTGAAAAATGCCCAGCACCTGGGTGAAGACTCCTTGTCCCCATAAATACACTAGCACTGAGAAGCCTCTCCGATTCATCTCACCACAATTGTAGTAAACGGAGCCAACAACTTTTTGGAAGAAAAGTTGAACTCGGTTTATTTTAACCACTGAAGGCAGAGGCCTGAGCTACCAGGTCTCACACGGTGAGTTAGACCCGATACACTGTATACCCTCGGCAACAACTCGGCAGTGTATCTCGAAGGAGCACTGTCGCTGTCTGCACCCCTTTTTATACCCTCTAGTCCGTTCCGGATTGGTGCATTTTACAATCCGCCTGACAATTGGCTCATATTGAGGGCTTTTGATTGGTCACTGTGGCGGAGTGTCCCCAGCCAATCATTTTGAAATGGCGTCGAATGATTGGCTGGTCTTTGCACCAATCCCCGCTCTTGGCGATAACGTCTGTCAACCTCTGTCAACCGAACTTTCCAGAAAGGTCCGTGTCAGCCTCTGGGGGGGTTACACCCCCTCGTCCTCTGGCAGGCCCACGCTCCCGTCAGTCTCGCCCCTCCACGATCCCGCACACCCGACCGCAAAAGTCCTCTGCCCACAACTCCAATCAATGAAACTCCCACTGTCCTGCAACTATTAACACAACTCAAATCTGTTTCCCTCCCCAACAAGTACCAACAACCCTGGTATTAATAAACTAATCAATGAACTTTTCTCACAAGAACCCCCCAATATCTACTACAACAATGCCAACGAACCCCACGGCTTCGGTACAAGCAGCCCCAGGAACAAGCCATTAACTATGTTTCTAATTGCTTTACATCCCTGTGGATCATTGTTTGATCAGAGCTTTCAGTCTGTTTCCCATCAGCTGTGATTTTTAACCTGCTGTTTGTACCCTTCTTACAGGGTTGGGAACAATTTAGGCCATTTCTATGGGAATTTTTTAACTCCCAGTTAGTGGTAGCACACTGAGACAGCAGCTGAAAAGAACAAATTGAAGCTGTTTTCTCCCTTTCCCCCTCTCACAGCTCTTTGCAGCAGCACGTTCGAGGCTGTCAGGTCCCATTGGCATTGCTGGCCTGGGCAGAGTGGGGATGTGGCGAGACGTGCTCTGCAGGCAGGTGCTGCTCTCTGGAGCAGGGCAGGGGCAGAAGGTTTCAGCTGGGCTTTTTTGTCCTCACTGATCACTGACAAGGGGAGAAGAGGACCAGTAAGAGGTTCCAACAGAGCTTTTTTTCTCACTCACCTTTGTCTCCTGAGAAACCAGGGAAGAAAAAGGTCAGGAGTTGGTCCAACTACAGAGCTTGGCAGTGGCCCAGGCTAAATCACACTGGCTTTGAACAAAGATCTGCCTCTGCAGCAATCCGTGGTGACTGTGCTCCCTCCTCTCTACTTTTCCAGGAGGAGAAGCTGGGGCGAGGAGAGAATGGACACAGAAGGCAGGCCTGGAATCTAGTTTCATTTTATTTTAGCAAACTGCATGTTCTTCACTTATCAACATCTCTACATTAGCAATTGTATAGCTCTCCAATTTCTCTTTAAAAAAAGGGTAAACAAGAGGTGACAAACTCAGGCTTTTCATCTCTTAAAAACATTTGAAAGTTGGATTAAAGACTTTGATATATTTTGTTTTTAAGGTAACAGATGTGGTGTGGAAACACTAATTCAAATCACCTGCCTAGCCGAGAGCTGCCCCTTTTGGAGCCCCTCTGGCACTAGGCCCTCAGGAGGATGCCACTCAGGAGCCACCCCTGGGCCTGTGGCTGAGGCAAGCAGCACCTCGGGGCTCAGTGCAAGTGCTGTCTGTACGCGGCTCCCTCACGGAAGCGCCAATGACCTCGGCATGCAGGGATCTAGGGAGGACTCCTCTGCCACAGCACCTTCTCATTAAAGAATCACATTCCCCTGATCATCCTGTTCCTGCTGTCTAAAGATATAAAGATCTTCTTTGAAGAATTGTTTTAAAAGCCAACCCTCCCCCCCCGAAACCCATGTGGAACACCATAAATGTACAGATTAGAGACGTCCTAGAAAAGTCCTAAAATTATTGCAGAAAGTAAAGATGACTCGTTCCAGGGGAGGGACAGGCATGAGGCACAGCATCGAGATCTAACGAATGCTCAGGTTGGTTTGATTTAGTTTTCAGCTTTTCCCCATCATTCAAGAAAAAAAAAAATAAAGAAGTGCTTAAGCATCAGAACTAAAATACAAATGCACGTTGACTTATAAAACAAGATTGTGGATTTGACCATGGGATTCCCTGACACTGGAAACATTTTACTTTTTTGCCCGGAGAGATTTCCTCATGGTGGATTTGCCCTTGGCAGAGGGTTTCACTTCCTTCCTCCCACTGGCTGCTGGTTTCTTGGAAGAGCTGCCACCAGAGGCTTTCTTGATGGCTGGGGCTGCTGGTTTGGCTTTCTTAGCAGGGGTTTTGACCTTGGGAGGGGGCTTTGCCTTGCCCCGGCGGGCGGTGGGGGTTTTCCTTGGCTTAGGTTTGGACTCTCTTCGCTTCATCGGAGGGGCCCTGCTCCGGGATTTGGGGGGTGGTCTCTTCTGCATCCTGTCAGGAAGAGACAGCACAGGAGCTCAGTGGAGGCACAAACGGTACCCAGAGCAGAGCTGCTGTCAGCAATTTGCATAAATGAAGCACATCTTGGCATCCCTGTCCTTTGCCAGCACATTCCATGAGCTAAATCCCAAAGAGCAAGAGCTCCTCTGGTAGCTCTACACTGAGCACTTCCCATCCCCACAGAGCTGCCAGCTTCCAACCCCTTGTTAGGCAAATAAACATATAAACAATGACAGTGAATCAGTCAGCTGTCAGAACAATTAAGAGCCCTAAGCACTATCTCTTCCCTCTAAATGGGATTTTATTACTTAACAAACAACACTCATATTAAGTCCAAATTCTGAGTGAGGCAGGTCTCATATCTGGCTACAGAGCTGCAAATAATTACTGTAGGGAAGAGTCTTTTTAAGGAAACAATAAATACAAAAAGTTCCATGTGAAACATCACACTTTCTAAAGCAGGAGACTAAAGGCAACACAAAGAATAAACACAGGCTCTCTCTCATCTGGCGAGAAAAGAGGAAGGCTTCAAATCATGGAATGGGGAAGGTCAGTATCTCTGAAAGAAGAAATAATTAGAAACTTCTGCCAACACCTGCAAGCAACAGGCCTGTGCATAGGTGACCCCACCAAGAGACACACCTGAGCACTCTACAGCTGTGACGGACACTTATTTCATCCAAAGGAGCCCATTCATCTCTCATGCTACCATACCTCTTCTTTGGTGGTGGCTCTTCCTCCTCAGACTCTTCCTCTTCAGATTCTTCTTCCTCCTCAGATTCCTCCTCTTCTTCCTCATCAGATTCCTCAGAATCCTCATCCTGCTGCTTCTCTGGATAGAGCACATCTGGGCTACAAGAGGGGTCTGGTCAGAGCACGATTTGCTCCAAAGGTACAACTCCAGGGTAGGCAAGCCCTGGGTAACCCTGGCTCTCCTATGGCACTGCAGCTTCCCCCTGAGGTTAAAGCTGTAGCCTAATCCAGAAATACCCCCAGGAATTCTGTGACTGCTGCTGTCCCAAACCAAGGTTATTTAGTCTCTGCAATGGCAGAAAGATGACAGCCTGGGAAGGCACCAGCCCTAAGCTGTCCCTTCTCCATTTCTATCCCTCGTTGCTCCTTCCCTGCAAACCCAGGAAGAGAAACAGCAAAGGGGCAGGATCAGACTCCAGCAGCTAAGCACGGCTGAAGTTCTGGGAACTCGTGGGTGCAATAAAGGGAGCTGGGAGCAGGCACTTCAATGACTCTGCTGCCATTTGGCTCTTCCTGGGACACCAAGGCCTCATCCCAGGGCTCCACACGGCCCAGCACAGTATCAGCTCACAGCAGGAGAAGAAAGGCTGGTTTAGACTCAGAGTAGCTAATCTAGGTCATCCTCCCTCCTCCCACTTCTCCTCCCTTAAGGCAAGAAGAGCTGGGTCCTGCTCCTTAGGAGCATTCTGGCATGGAGAACCCACCCCACTCCCCACTCAGGTGAATTGGTTTTAGCACAGAACACTTAAAAAGCTCAGCCTGCAACAAAAGCAGCACAACAGACTACCTGAGAACACTGAGCCCAGTATTTCTACTGCCCTTTAAAGCTTCCCTTGCTAATGAAGTCAGCTTTCTGTTCACCCAAGTAATGCCATTATCCAGAGCATGGGTGACAATGTGGCAATTCACCAGTGATTAAACCCTCCACAACCTCCCTGTAAACAGGAGGCTGGCTCATGAACTCAGCACTTATACCTAAGCTGTGCAAAACTCCTGAGCATCATTTTACAGACAAGCTCTTTACCTGGGATAATAAGGGAAGCAAAGCTGAAAGGTTCCACTGAAGCCCTTCCCAGAAATTTGCTCCATCCAGCCATTCTTCTCACATTTCTGCAGGGTTCTCTTCAGTAGATGCACTGTGAAAAAGAAATCAGAGAAAAGTCGTGTTACTATCTTTATCCTCTTGTCTGATCTTATTGCTCTCTGCTGTGCCCTCTGAAATCAGAGCTGGAGTCAGGATGGGAAATCCTCTCAGTCAATTTTCGAGCAAGATACAAGATACTGTTCCTGAGCACCTGGCAAGAGTGGCTTTAAACTC
This sequence comes from Leptocoma aspasia, assembly GCA_013399835.1. Classification (NCBI taxonomy): domain Eukaryota; kingdom Metazoa; phylum Chordata; class Aves; order Passeriformes; family Nectariniidae; genus Leptocoma; species Leptocoma aspasia. Next base: position 185,219 of record VXAX01007700.1, read on the forward strand.
TCCAAAGGAAGGAGTAGAGAACAGGACACGTTTCTGATGTCATGATCATGGGATGCTCCTTCATAAATCATTCAAGAGCACCATGTAACGACCTCTGTCCAAATTTAACCCAGGTCTCAGACTGTCCTCTAAAGTGTGTTTTAAAACAACCCTTTTACCCTGGTTTTGCTCTCCTCATGCTCTAAATGTTGTATGTACTGTATCTTTCCCCATACTGTGGTTTGCTTTTTGTTTTGTTTTTTAAAGGGTAAAATATTTGGTCTAGAAATACAACAAATGAACTTCTTATTCCAGTCTTTTATTCCAGACTTTTATTCCAGCCATTCCATTATGTACTGTGTAAGAACTGAAACTCAAACTGTGCAAGTACAGAGGATCCTTGTCTCTGGCAAAGGACTTGGGTTGTTTAGTCATTCAGAACCATTTTCAGCTTGAATTAGAGGGGCCACTTACATATTGAGCTCCCAGGGAAAAACAAGGTTCACTCTCAAGCACATTCCAAAGTTTTTATAACCACAAGGCTGGTTTTACTCCAGATGTCAAAAGTCAATAACAGCACATAAGGGATTTGACTCCAGTCAAACCCAGTTCTGCCATGAGGCATAAACTGGGGAGGAGATCAGAGCTCTGGCTCTGCAGTGTGTACCCGCCTGCTTTTCACATCTTACCAGATCTTCCTCCACTTGCTCTCAGAACAAAACAGAGATCATCAAAATTCCTTTTATGTAATGGAAGGAGGAAGAAAACAACAGATTGCAAGCTGAGATTTCCTTATCGGCCTTGCAGGAGTGACAAGCACTGGAGGCTGGCTCAACACAGGCCCTAAGGACCAGGGACATTTCCAATGGTCCTGAAAATAAACCATGTGAGGGCTTAGGAAGTCTGGAACCTCTTTTCCTTGCCCCGGGATTAAGAAGTCACACTCATCAATTTCTAATTGGCAGAAGGCTCCAGGGCAGCTTCTTCAGTCCTGGAACCTGTGCTGTGTGTCAGTAACCCTGCACCAAACAGCTGAGCTGATGCTGTGCTCCAGCTCCAGGTAAAGACTGTGGGATCAGAAATCTCCTCTCTGCTACTGAGGAATGGCACCAGCTCAGTGACACCACAGGAACAAAGTGATCATTGGTCAGGTTTGAGCAGAGACCACCGTGAGCTCAGCCTGTCTCAACTGATCTCCAGCACCAACCAACGGCATTGGGGCTCAGCCCAAATAACCCAAATAAGCCATCAGAAGATCTGCTTGAAAGCCTCTGCTCTGGCAAAAGTCACATTAGTGTCACTCCTGGGAACAAAGACATGCCAAATCTCCCTTCCAAGTAAAATACAATTGGCTTTTCTCCTTATTTGCTTGACCTTTTAAAAATCAGAGGCAAAGTAGGGCCTCAAACAAATCAGTAAGAGGGGGGCTCGTGAATTTTTTAGAAAAGTTAAACTACACAAATTCTCTAAATAAAAAGCAATTAGGAACTGCATTGATGCCAAGCTGTCCCTTTCAAAGTAGAGAGATATGAAATCAACTTGGTGATTTAAGAAAAATAAAGTACTTAAATGCTATTCCCCCTTCCTGGCTATAGACAAGAGAATCGTGCATTCTGTCTCAGGAACTGGCCTTTGTCCGGCTTGAAAGGGACTGATGGGAATTAAAACCACACAGCATCTCTGCAGCGCAAAGAGCTGAGCAGCTGCAGCTCCCTGCAAGCTCAACAGAGCAGTTTAAAGGTGCTGCACAGGCACATCTGCAGCTGCAGCACTCCCCCAGCATGCAGAATAGAAGCAGTACAGGGATCAGTACTTTACCCTGGAAGTTGGAGTTGGTCCCTGGGTAATTTTCCAGGATATACTTCTTCAGCGCTGTGGTGGAGCAGGTCTTCGGTTCGTTCATGGCCACAATAGCAGACAGGATGGCATCTTCCATCAGAGTCCCACCCAGCAGGGGCTTCTCCCCTGATTTCTTCAGCTATTTTCCAAGGAGGAAGAGAAAAGCATCAAGACAAAATTCTCCCAAACCAGGTCAGGACAAGCTCCTCTGCACCAGGTGGGTCGGCGCTCCTGCATTAGCACAGATACGTTTAATATTAAAACACTGCACAGGGAACGCTGCTCTCCCAGCTGTAGGTGGGAGGACAGGCCTAGTCAGTCAGCTGGCCTGGGGGGCTTTATCAGCAACACCTCACCCCAGCCCCCAAATACACTGCAAGGATGTGGCAGTCTAAGGGCCTATTGCTCATGGGAGGAAAGAAAGCAAAATAAATCACATCTTCCTCCATCTCAAGGACCAAATGTACCCAAGAGACTTCTGTGGCACACACATGAGTAAAAGATGTTGCAGGCATCTGGGGTACCTGCTGCACTTCAAGTGAGGGATGGAAAGGAAAGCTTACCCCACCAGCTGCCTACTGTGCTGGTGAGTCAGAGCTGAGCAGTGCATGCAGCACGCTCAGCAAAGGAACAGGGGTCTGCTCCTGAAACGGAGACCAAGGGGAGGACAAGAGTCCTACTGCTTCACAGCTGGACAAGCACTGAGCATGCCAGGCTGCTGAAGAAAGGGCTACCCAGGGAAACCAGGGGACAGGGCGCAGTAACTGACATCCAAGGCTTGTGGTCAACAAGGATGAACCCAGTCTCTGACCTGGAATGTCCCAGATGCTCCCTTCCCTGTGATCTGCTCTAACTGGCCCTTCTCTACAGCTCTCTGCAGGGCATTCTTCAGCAGCTGGGGTCTGAAACACAGGAGGAGAAAGCTTTACTGACACACAATGACAGCTCCAAAAACAAACAGAGAAACAGTGCTTTGCAGTGTGTGAGCAAAGCAGCACTTAGGGTGTCTGCCTACATGCAGACATGTTAAATAGAGACCTGTCAGCAAGGCTCCTTGCCCGGACAGAGTGCGGCACCACGCTGGGAGCCGCGCGGCGACATGGGCTCGGTGTCATGGCACCGCCCTGGGCACGTGGCCCTGCCAAGGATCCACTCACCTTGAGCAGCACATTTGGACGTGGTAGGCACTCAGTCAGCTCACAGGCAAACAAGGGGCTGACAAAACCCTGTTAGAGGTGACACGCTGGCTTTTCCTAGTTTTGCTTCCCAAGCCTCGACTTGCTCCATTCAGGTCAGCTTAGAGATTGCTGTACCTATGTGCTGGCTAAAGCATCCAGATCCCAGGGGGATGAGACCCCGAGGAGAGGCCTTCACATCCAGGCAGTAAAGGGATGTGGGTGTGGTTAAGGTGTGCAGAGCAGCACTGCTGGTGGTGTCAGGAATAAAGATGGGGTGTGGAGGGACACAGGAAAAGTCACAGCTTTTCCTCAAGCTTTCCCACAGGCCCTGCAACTCAGAGCACCACCTGCTTAAATACCAGATTGAATCATCGTGAAGCGACATAGAACCAGAGGAAGGCTCAGTTTCCCCAGTCCTCTGCTTGCTAAAGCAACTCCAGCACTTACCTTATATCTACTTTGAGTTTGGGGTAATACTGAGACACGTATTTCTTGATCAGGCTGTAAGAAGCTTCCTTGGGCTCACAGAGGCGGGTGAAGGCCAGTGGCAGGACATCCTCCAGCTTCACCTGCTGCTCTGTGCTTGGGGCCGAAGTGCTTTTCTGAAACACACAGACTTTCATGCACCAGCAGGGCAGAAACTCTGGCTTTCTGAACCACCAATGCACATGCGGGGATAAGTGCTCCTGACACTGGCTGCTGAGCTGGAAACTCAGCAGCTGTAAGGCAGCTCTTTAACAAATTAAAATGTTTTGCAGCTTAAGAGATATACAGAAAATCTGGCTGAATTTTCATAGGAGTTTTAGGAAGACTTTACAAATACAAATTGCTGAGTATCTAACATCTGTATTTTTAATTATTTCCTTCCTCTTGCTATAGATGTTTTTCTCTTCCACCCTTCAATGAGACAGAAGAAAAATCATAGAATCACAGAATTACTCAGTCTGGAAAAGCCTTCCAAGATCATCAAGTCCAAACAGTAACCCAGCACTGACATATTCCCCACCAGACCATGTCCCCAAGTGGCACATCTGCAGGTTTTTTGAAGACTTCCAGGGATGGTGACTCTCTGGATCCCCTATGCCAATGCTTTACAAGCCTTTCTGTGAAGATGATGATACATGCTGACACAAAACTCAAAACTTATCAAAGACAGAACCTGTTTACACAAATCAAGTCTTCCCCTTCCCCAAAATGAACAGCTAAACAGGAGTCCTGTTTTTTTGAAATAACACAATAAAATCTTGATTGAAGCCAATGTTCCATTCTGAGTTTTCCTCCATCCCTTTTGTTACTATGAGAGAGGATGATGGAAAAATGGTCTGTTCTTTTACAGAAAATGTGCTGAAGTTCAGTGATTTGATGCTGAACAGCAGCTCTGCAAACAGTGCAATGGGTGAGGGAGCTGCTCCCCTGCCAGCCGAATTCATCCAAGGCATTTGTTTTGCTTCAACGCAGAGAAAAGTACCTGGGAACAAAGACACCCATATGCTGCAGAGAGAGGTGATGTGTCAGCAGGTATCACACTTCTCGTGGAGCCAGTGAGCTCTGTTTAAAAAATTCCACTGCAATTAGTTTCCTCCAGGGCCCTACACCAAGTGTGTGAACATTCTCTTCAGTTTTAGGGCTTTTGGTCTCCCCAGGAGGCAACAGATGACCACCAAGGTGTTACCTGTCTAACTTCACCTGTCTAAACCCAAGGGATTGGCAATTCCAGCTAAACATTTTGTAACTGCAGTGTTAGGAAAGTGTTTCACACACTCAGCACAGCATGGAGTGGAGATCAGAAGTGCTGGAACCACAACTAACTGTGAAGCTCAATAAACCATCCCCTTCCCCAACAACACCGAGCATCAGCAGCTTTCTTCCAGAAGCCTTAGGATATTTTCTTCTTCTTCCCTCTGTCCTCATAGCTGATGGGAAAACATTCCCCTCAGTCTTAAAGACTGGAGTGTTCCCTTTATCCACACGAAAGGTAAAACACATACAGCAGTAGCACAAAACTCTCTTCCAATACCTGAAAGGCACCTCTCTCTGCCCAGTAAAGACAGAAGAAGAGTTTCGTGGTTATTCAGTTTTCTACTTCTGAACCAAAGCCTAGGGGGTTAATGTAAACATTTTAAAACTGAAATTTTGATCATTCGACTTGGGTTTAATTCCTCACAGTAGCTTTCTGATTCTGATACCAGTGGGATGGGTATTTTAATTGCTGTACTTGGGGAGAAAAAGGACAGCAAGGAGAACACTGGGTTGAGAACATTGGGTAAGGTACATGTGCTTCAGTGCAGTACATTTCAGAGTGTTGTTTAAAATGATCCATCTTACCTTTCTGTCTCTGGCTTTTGGAACAGTTTTTCCTGCATTAGACACCACCACAAAGCTCCCAGAAGCTCCCTTTCCTTTCACCTGGTTCAAGATAAAGTCAGTTTCAGTCCTTGACAGAGTAACTATTACTAACAACCTGAGAGGAACTCACTGCCATCATGATGCAGATTTGGAATGCACTGTCACCCTGCAGCGGGTTTTTAGGGCAGAGGCCTGATTTGAACCCACTGAAACTTCAGTAAGATCAGAAACTGCAGCCGGACATTGGGACATACTCTGCTGTGCTGACCAGGAGATCCTGACAGATAACACAGGCATAAGCTACAGGGTTAAAACCCACACTGCTGTAGAAGGGACACTGCTGGATTCATATGCTGCTGCAAAGCTGTGTGACACAACACCCAGAAATGGCTAGGAATTGCACAAAAACCAATGGTGTCAAATATGCAACTCACACAACAGTGCTGAAATCCTGCCAGTGTCCAACAAAGCAGAGACAGAGGTTGATGAACCTCCACAAGGGAGAACATGCTCATTCCACAGACATTCTAATGGAGTTAAGAAATTCCTATGCAGTTCCCAGAATCATGGAATGGTTTTGGCTGGAGGGGATCTTAAAGATCACCCAGTTCTACCCCTGCCATGGACAGGGACACCTTCCACTATCCCAGGGTGCTCCAAGCCCCGTCCAACCTGGCCTTGGACACTGCCAGTGATGAGACAGTCATAGCTTCTCTGTGCCAGGGCCTCCCCACCCTAACAGGGAAGGATCATTTTCCAATACCTCATCTAACTCTTCTCTGGCACTCTGAAGCCATTCCTCCTTGTCCTGGCACTCCAGGCCCTTGGAAATAGTCCCTCTTCAGCAACGCCATCTGCAGTGCTGCTCCACAAAGCAGCTCTTACCTGCCTAATGATTCCCCTCTCCAGCTCCCTTTTCAGTGCTTGCTTCAGGAGGTATCCCCTCCTCTCCAGCTCCAGGGAAGGGTATTTGTGGATGATGTATTTCCGTATTGCAACGACCGAGGCACCGCTCTTCTGAAAGCAGGCCTGAAACAGAAACAAAACATTAGAAACCACCTGCACTGGAATTATCCCCAGTGGGGTGGAAGAACAGAGGTTGGACTGATGCACACAGGCCATCACAGGATGCCAAGGCTGGCCTTTTTCCCCTTGTGAATCAAGTATAAAACATGACTAACAAAATACTTAACTTTCTCCTTCTAAGTAGCCGAAGAGCAAGACAAACAACACAAAAGCAGCACAGCAAGCACATATCTACTACTCTCCTGCTCTGAAGCACTCACACAGAATGGCTTAAAATACAAAGTAGTCACCTTTTGGCAGTGCTGCACAACCGATGTCCTAATATTTTATTAATGCCAGACAGAGTAATCATTAAGCCAGAACAACCTGCCAATTTTTTTTTTAAGAAGATGGAGGATTGACATCAGTAAACTAGCAAAACCCAAGGTGAAGTTCATCTTTTGAAGATAGATGGAAAGGCCATCTTGCAATAAGGGCTGGTGGAGTCCTGGCCTCCTCTGAAGGGAGCGACCAAGCCTTGAGAGGAGAGCAGCAGCACAGCTACAACCGTAGAGATCTCCTCTTACAATCAGGAGGGATAAAATAAACCAAAACCACTTTGGAATGCAGGTTTACAGTATCTCTGTCTGTCCTGAGTTAGAGTAAGTTAATGCTAAAAGAAAGCACATGTATCAAATAGATGGATGAATCCAGGTAAAGGAAGTTAAATGTGGCTAGGAGGTACAGCAAACAAAATTATGACAGCAATCAACCAGGTTATGCCATCCTAGCTGTTCCTCATAATGTAATTAGGGCGGGAAACAAATTCTAAACAAAGAAATCAGCTACAGGGCCCCTCATCATCCTCATGGACTTACATGTCAGCTCCATGGGCTTCCAGGCACAAGCACACCCATCTTACACACTCAGCTTCCTGCTAACACACAGCACTGTCACCTGCACCTGAGCAAGCTGAAATTGTGTGTTTAGGACATAAATTGAATAAAAACCACATTTGTGTGCTGGTTACCTTGATGGCCTCGGTTAAAATGGCATCCATTTTGGGCCGGGAGGTGGCTGCCATCTGGGTCTGCTTCTGTGCCCGAGCCAGCTGGCTGGCAGAGAGCGTGGCCCACGCAGGGATGGTCTTCTTCACCTTCTTCTCCTTCTCCTTAGTCTGATCCTTCTCACTTGGGGAAGGCACAGAGCAATAGTAAGACAAGAGGCACTAAAACAAGCCAACAAGCAGGACAAGAACAACAAAAGAAAAAGCCCAGAACATGTGATGTTATTTAAATTAATGTAACTTAAGGACTATTTTGATGTTTCTATGAGTAAAAAAGAGACCTTGTATCTCTATTCAGCCTCACATGTTTGAGAACAGCAGCTCCATGTGATCAGTAGCTTCTTCCTTAGAAGTATCTTAAGGAGAGGCACCTTAAGGCACTCATTTTCCTTTTCTCTCCCACTATCTTTTCTCTCTGTAGAGCCTGACTTCCTCCAGAATCCTACCGAAATCCCTGAACAGTGCCAAGTAAGCCTTACTCCTTTTTGGTTTCTTCTGAGGACTTTGTTTCCTCCTTCCCTTCATTCTCAGGTTCCTTTGGCTGTTCTGCTTCACTGGATGCAGCAGGCAGGGTTTCAGTCTCTTGCTCCTCTCCAACAGAGGCAGATTCCTCAGAGGTGACTTCTGCGTCTAGAAAATGTGAAAAAGCATCAAGTTGCTGTCCAAAACCAGCTTTTACTCTTTAGGAAGGTAGAGGGAACAAAAGCCAAACTTAAGAACACACCCCACTAATTATTTCCCACCAGTTTATTTTCACTAACTTAAATGTGTTATTTAAAAGCAATTTAAAAAGTGAAGAAAAATACTGAAAAGAGCTTCAATAAAGGTGCAATCAGCCCTCAAATGCCAGAATAACTGCAAACATCATGCAACATTTTCACAATTAACCAGTTCCAACAGTGTTCTATTAACTCCACAAGTTGCTGTTGCAGACAGGCCTGGGATTCTAAGAAGCAGCTTTGCTTATGACCCAGTTGTTTTCAAACACAAAACCACCTGAAGGATAATTACATTCCATCACATTTCCCAGACTTGGCAAAGCTTTAGGTGGCATGTACATTGGCAGGAACACTTGTATATCAGAAGGATCAAATCCAGTCAGAAATCAACTGACCAAGGAAATAAAAAAATCCATAGAAGTACATTTTGCTGAGAACTGGCCTTAGATACTGGGCTGCCTACTAGATAAAATGCATATAAAATGAAATTCCACAGTCTTTGGATAAATAACTGCCTAGCAACACTGCTTTGTGCAGCTTAAGCATTTCTGATACATTCCTGTGCAGTTTTCCCATGGAGGCCTTTAAAATTCACAGTGAATTAAGAGTCAGTTTTGTAGGTAGTTTTTTTATTTGTGACACCAAAGAGGACAAAGTCAGTGAAACCAACTGACTGTAGCAGTGAAATGACACATTCTGGGACACTGAGGCCAAGCTGCTAAGACCAGACATGTTAATATCAGGCTAGATTGCATGACATGTTGTGGTAAAAGAGAAAAATAGAGAAAAAAATTTGAATACTCTGTTTTTCCATTCATTAACTCCACCTTTTGGTCCCAAACCATCTTTCTGACACTACTGAAATTTCATAATTTCTTTACCCTAAAGGATGTGCAAACTTAAAAGGGATGATATTAAGCCATATTTTCATGTCTGGAGTGATACAGTATAAAAGACAAAACAAGTGAGTTCTGACTGAAAACAGCACCTGCAAAACACAAATCCTGGAAAAGCCTGTGACAGGGAGCCAACCATTAATAATATTTTCATCCTGGCTGTAGGGTTTTCCAGGGGTTTCAGAGCCAGCCTATGTTTGGATGTACATGAACCCGCTCTAGAACCAGGACTGTACCTGCTTTGGACTCTTCCCCTTCGGCAGGTTTGCTTTTGGGAGGAGTTTCTCGGGAAGAAGCGTTCACCGAGCGGCGGATTGGCATTGTGTCGTCTTCCACTTTCTACAAAAAGCACGTAAAAATCAGCACAGATGCTGGAAAGAATCTGAAAGTTTTGAAACAGGATTAAAGTAAATCAAAGCAGCATAGGTAGAAATATTATGGATTTTTTGGGATGTTAAAAGACAGTAGCCCTCAAACCAGCTTCTTCAAAGCATACTAGGAGAGGACAGTTCCACATTTTATGGTTATAAAAGAAATAATTTCAATTCCAAATTAAATGAGATGAGCATTTGAGGATTCTGACAGACATCATCTCAGGGAAAGCAGGGAAGGGGAAGCAGTGTTTGTTAGACTCCCAGTCGAGTGTCCTAGAAGCAGGGGAGAAAGAGTCTGAGTAACCTTGAGCAGGACTGGAAGTGAAGGACTGATCCAAGGGCAAGCTTGGAGAAAGGGCCAGCCCCTACCTCACTTAACTTGTCCGTGTGGATCAGCTGAGCTCCCGTTAAGAGTGGAAGCGCCTTATGATGCACGGGTTCAGCTTCAGACAGATCAGTCGACATTTAAATTAATTTCTAGCCCCAAGTGCAGGTAACTGTGGAGCCCCAGGTTTTAACCCCAAGGACTTTTTCCTAATGGTTTTCACAGTGCAGTGTGGAGTCAACCTAAAGTACAGAAAAGATGTGGTGTGAAAATTAACAAAACAAAAACATCTATGTCCACGTATCTATCAAATTAAAGATTAAAAAGAAAAGGATAAATGACTTACAGCTCATGACTAACACAACTGACAAGCAACACTTGCATTCAACAAAGGTGCTAAAACACGTATGCAAACTGGTGAGCCATGTGTGCAGCACAAATGGGAAAGGTGCAAGCCAGACCTGCTCCATTAGAAGATGGCTAAAAGATAAAAAGCTCTTTAAGTTAAGGGCAAGCATTGATGAGAAGCAGCCATTGCACTGTGCCCTGAGCAAGGGAACTGGTCACTCAGTGACTTTGGGTGGAAGCAGGAGCTGGCACATGGAGCTAAGGAATTACACCATTACATCTGTCAGGCAGAAGATACAAGCACTGGGTACCCAAGCCATGCCCCCTCAAACTAAACCCCATGTAGTTTAAAGAAATGAAGGAATCTTTTGACAAAAAATGACAACCAGAAGAGCAGTCTCCATGCCTTCTACCAGAAAACATAAGCTTGCCAAAGCTCTGCTCCAAACACATGCACTGTCATGGATAACAAATGGGTTAAGTTTAGTTTAACCCTCATCAAGTCTCACCCCTGCTACTATTATGCTTTTACAGCCTTTCTTACCTGCTGCCCATCTGCCTGCACTGGCCTCTCCTGGAGAGGGGCTCCACAAATTCCACCACAAAACTGGGATTCATTGGCTCATTCACTTCCTCTCAGCACCCCCTTTAAAAACCTCAGAGGCAAAGCCTCACCTCCAGCAAACCACAGCTGGACCTGTCCCAATCGCACCCAAAGATCAAGCTCCAGCCTGCCCTCCTCCCTTCCTGACATTTAACAGCCAAATGCCCCCTTCTCCCCTACTCTGGGGGGGTCTCCTTTTGCTCAGAAGGCAGGCACTTACCAGAAACTTTCTCTTTCAAAAGGTATTTCTCCAGCCTGGGTGCTTTCCTCTCGAACAGACGCAGCATCAGTCCCAGCCCTGTTTTCAAGCTGACTTTCACCACAGTTTCAGCACTGCTCTCCCCACTCCACAGGTGGATGCTCTGTACACACCAACACCACTTCTTGCCCACAAATACAGCCCTGTCATTACCCAGCAGTGGGGATCCTAATCAGTCACTAATCACTTCTGACAGGAACTGAACAGCCACTCTGAAAACCCTCAGGGAACTGATCCTGCCTCAGCACCAGGGAAAGCAAAGCCCAACAGCACTGGACTTCTGAGGCAAAACAGAAAGATCAAAACACACCACATGCCAACAAAACAAAAAAATGAGTTGAATGAAGTTTTCTTGTGCAAAGTCAGGATACGAAAATACGCTAATTGCCAACTAGAATATACACAATATGGCACAGCACTTAAAAAAATTGTCCTAAGGGATCTTCCTTCCTCAAGTGTGGAAAGTGAAAGGAAAAAAAAGGAAAATTTTCACAGGCTTCAGCTCAACATCGAGTGTTTTTTCTAGCAAGCAGAGTCGAAAGCCCTTTAAGAAAATGCCAGAATTTTGAAGTGAGTCCTAAAATAACCAACTACAGATTCCCCCTCAGGGAAATCAGTTGGGGGCTACAAAAGATGCATTCCCTGGGATTAAGCACACACACAAGCCACACTGTGGCTGACATGGTCCTGAGGTTTAATTATTTTTAAACTGTGTGACCTGCATGACACATGCATGAAAACAGCACTCATAACTTTGATGTAAAATTCCCCAAGTTCTGAAAACCCTTTTGTTTAGATAAGTGTATAAAGCACTGGAGTCTTTTTGCTCTCAAGAGTACAACTTAGCACAATTCCTCCCTTCTGTGCCTACAATGCATGCAAACAAGCCCGTATCCAGCAGAAATTCAGGCTGGTTGGTTCCCTCTGCATTCCCAGGCATGGTTCATCTGTACAAAAGGCCCAAGGAATCCAAGGGGCATGAGGACAATCTCCTCCAGACTGCAAAGCACTGATCTCCAGGGCCAAGGTCAGAAGCCCCACCTCGTGAGAGCAGCCTCGCAGTGACTGTGCCTGCTCAGCCCATTTCTTTCCACGGGGGCATCAAAAGTGGTTTTCTGCACGGAGTGTGAAATACCAACCACAAACAGGCCTGAATTCAGTTCCTCAAAAAGATAAAAGTTTTGCAACAACAATGCAGAAAACCTCATTCCCTTCTCCATATAAAACAGATCCGTGTAAAGGAGAAATCAAGTCACCCAAATCAAGTGTTACCTGGACATGCTATTTCACAAGACAACTTTAAACAGGAACCACACCTACAATCACAACCATCACTCAACAAAGAAATGAAAGTAACAACTGTGTTTTGCATTTACACAAACATGAAACAAACATTGTGCCTTGAAAGGGGGTAGAGGCCACCAGTTGAGGATGCAGTTTTCAAGGTGGTTGTTGGGTGATTTTAATGAACATTTAAATCTGATCAACTGTCACAAAAATATAATCACATCAGCAGTGAAAACACCACCAGGATACTGACCTTCACCAAAGTACAGAAAGTCACTCCTCACAGAGTTACACCCCTTTTTCTACAGGAAAACTGCAGGTTCACAGGCTCCCAGACTATCACGAACTAGTTATTCCAAAACAGGTAATTCAGCAAGGAGCTGATAAGCAACAAGCCCACTCAAACTCCTGGGTTTCTAGAGGAGCAGGAATGTGTCCACTCTCCCAGCTCAGGGAGTAGTTGCTAATGGAAGATCCAAAGGTACAGAGAGTTTTTCAGGAACTACTCTGAACCACCTATAACAATTTCCTCCTGAACTATCACATCATTAGAAATAAATAAAGGGAGGCTTCAGGTGAGACACATATTTGATAATATTTCCAAAGTGTGGAATCCCTCCACTCATGTAAGAGACACAAGAATTTAAAAAAAAAAAAAATTGCCTGAATTCTTGAATTTCTGCTGGCTGTAAGATTTTTCAACTTTTCTCAGCCTTCAATCTCCTTTGAGAGAAAATGCGTCAGGATAAATTAGGTTTTGAATGTGGCAATCCAAGTGTCAGGCTGGCAGAAACTCCAACTCACAGGGACTCAGGGTAGGGTGAGCAGGCTGAAAACAAATATGCAATGGAAAAATGAGGAAGTGTATCCAATCCTGGGCCAGTGGGGTGTTCCCTTACTGTCACACTACACCTATGGGTGATCGATGTACTTAGACGTGACTGGGTACAAAGTACACAACACTGGCCTAGAAACGAGGTCAAAAAGGGCTAAAAAAAGGTTCTGTGCACTTGCAGGTTAGAAAGCAGGGCATCAGGGGGTACAAATCCAACAACCTGACAAGTGATGCAAGCAAGAACAGCCGTTTGTTATCAGAGAGCCTTAGAAAGCAAAGTAAAACTGGGTTTAAAAACCAGACTATTGATTATTGACAATTATTTACTACTCTATAATGCACAAGACTAGTTAAATTACTTGCAAACTGCAGAAAAAAATGGAAATGTTAATACTTCTGCAAATCCAAATCAAACATGCCAAAACTCATCCCCTCCTAAATCGCAAGCTGCATAACACTTTTAAGGCTTTGTCCCCCTAAAATCCTCAAAGCTGCTCCCTAAAAACCCAGCCCAGGTAGCAGCAGATACTTTGTCAAACCTTCAGTATCTACAAGCTCACAGTATATGGTCCAGCAACATCTCGGATACAGATGTGTCTGTCAGGAGCTCTTAGCTGGTGCTGTCACTGACTGCGCACTGAGGTGTTCCAGCACCCTGCCTTTCACTTTTCCAGCTCATGGAGCTGCCTGTGGTCTTGGCTAAGTCAGCCCAGGAGTACTTGGTCATTTAAACCAGCCTAAAGTCCTGCAGATTAATAAAATACGTTATTGAATAAAGAATATACAGTTAGTTCCAACTTCTGATCCTTATTTGTCAACCCACTTGGAAACTCCCTGGCATGTGGCTGAGCACAGCTGGCATTCCCATCACTCCTGCTGCAGCCAACAAGTTTTGTCCCAATTCTTAGGGCCACCATTTCCCAGGAGGTGTCCCAGCTCCCTGGAATTTCCCGCTGACTCAGCTCCAAGGTCTGCATTTGCAGCTCTCCTGCGGTGGAGGCTCACAGGGCTCTGTTCCAGGCTACCTGAGCCTTGAGGGAGCAGCTTGTTTCAATTAACCAGGAGCAGTGGTCCAGCACACACCTCCCAGAGCTCCACTCGCCAGACAGCACATTGCTCAGCCTGTACTACAGTGCCCCATCCATCCACCCCCTTCCCTGCACGGGGGAACAACAAAACCCATGTGGTTCAGGGGAGCACAGCAAAAATCCCTCACGCTTCTGGCATCCAACCGCAGCAATTCCTACACTCAGAGACCCACAGGAAGGGTTTTTTTAAGCCTAAAGATATGTTTTCATTTGAAAACATTTTCATTCAACGTTGAGTTTGAGCCTCTGACTCCAAATGCCACAAATGCAGCACAATTTACACCTTGCCTGTCCTGATTTTTACAGAGCACAGCAAAAAATAAACCCTGCCCTGCTGTCCACACAGATGCTGCTTTCATTGAAGGGGAAAAAACAACAACAACAACAAAAAAAACCAAACAAAAAAAAAAAAAACCCACCAAAAAAAACCCCCAAGCCAAAAAAACCCCCAAATTACTAGAGTGAGGCTGATGCTCCTGCTCAGGGCTGAGCTCAGCATTTGTCTCTGTTTTAGGGTCCAACACCAGCAACCCCAAGCCAACTCAATCCTCACATCTGCTTATTAAAACAGAAGCAAACACCCACACCTCACCTCCACTGCTCTCCACACAAAGATCACCAGGAAGAACAATAGAAAACCACTACAGGTTTCTGATTCTCTCTCCATCAATCTCTGACCTGCACAGAAGGCAGTAAGAACAGATTGTTTCTGTTGCCTGGATTATTTTCCATTCCTACACTCAGGAGTTTTTCCTCATGTCCCCAAACAGACACAGTCAGCGAGCAACTTAAATTACACCACCCTCATACCTAAAACTCACAGAAACTTCAGCCAAGGGATTACTATGAAGCAGAATTTCTGCTGTCTCAAAATAATCCATCTCCATACTGATGCTCAGGATCATGATGGTGACAAGCTCTGAGGAACAACAGTTTTGAACAGTTTTTGGCTAGAATGGCCCTTGATCCAAATTATCCACACTCCGTCTGTGCCACATGGCCACAATCACCCCTGCTAGAGTGCACACAGTTCAGCTTTAAGTTTAAAACAAGGTCAGTTAACAAAGTTAAAACACCTCCAACATGAAAATCCCCACCTGAAAGTTTTCATAGCTGTGGGTAAAATATCTTAACTCAGGATCCACCTTCATGAATTTTGACAAACTGCTGACACCTGAATGAAAATTTAGGCTGCAAGTGTTACATACCAGGGCTTGAACCCTTTATAGGCCATCTCCTCCTTGCCTAGATAGATTAAATTTAAAACCACTGTATAAACCCTCCTCCCAACTACTACTTACCTAGCTATCATTTATTATACTACAGACAAAACTATAGATGATAAAAGCCATTATTTCATTGCAGTCTGTAAGAAATCTACCCACACCTCCCCTTATAGTCTGTCAATGTAACACTTTTGCTCCCTCTCACAGAAGTTTAAATCCTCAGAGGACCCCAGGTCACTTGTAACAAAATGCTGCCAAAAGATTTACGTGTCACTTTATGCTGAAAGGGAAAAAACCCACAAGAAAAGATATTCTGAAGACAAAAATAATTCAAGGAGCTTTTGCCTGATGAATGTGCATGATGAATTGAGAAGATCATTAATTAGTAAGCTCACACAGGTAAACGAGAGAAAGCTCCAAAAGCCACTTTTCCCCAAGGTATTCATACCAGGTTCTTCCCCCCAACAGGAATTACGTGGTTTTTGGTTTTATTTCTTCCTATTCATTCCTGATTTCCAAGGATCTCCCACTCTATCGAACCATTTTTTGAAGTCTCACCTGAGGAAGGTCTGTGCTCTCCTGCCCAGTCCATCAGACACCTCCACTCCTGAACTGAGCTCACCTCCCTCTCCTCTCACTGCTCTCATGGAGAAGGGACTCTTTTTACAAACACAAGCACTTCCAGACCTTTCCCGCCTCAATGGGAGCTGCTTGCCAGAGACCGCTGGCCAACTCTTTCTTGAAGATGCTAAAAATACTATTTATGGTCAAAGCAAACAAAAGTCACATGCTGAGAAATCAGAGTGCAACACTTATTTGACAGTTAGTTAAGAACGGGGAAGTGACACACTCGCTAACCCAGAAATAATTCAGTAGGGCTCCTAAAAAGTGAGAAATACCCGAGTATCTGAGAAATACCACAGCTATAAACAAACTATCCGTCTCTGCTACACTGTATAATGGAGCGTATATAACACTCACAAATCCCACATTATCCAACTTTTCTTCTGCAGCACAGGCTGGGCAGCTCCTCAGTGATTTGCAGACACTAGTTAATGGGCATGTTGCTATGAACATATTATAAGTTTCTCTGTGTGTAAGCCTTCTGATCATTTTCCCATAAGAGAACATCCTTTTGCTGTCTTTTACTCTGAATAAGCTTTCTGTAAACAAAATATCTGTGTCTGTTCTTCAAAGACATAGAATTGGTTAGCCTCCTCTTACCTATGAGGAGACAGAACTGAAATTACTTTATCTTTCTGATATTGTAAACTATTACAGACGCATTCCCTAGACGAAGCAGCAGCAGGAGCATGGAATGCTCTCTGCTGAGCAGATATAAAAAAACACTAGAATTATAGAGTCATTTTAATAAATCATTTTAGCCTTCTAAATTTGTCGTCAAGAGTCCTTTCTTCAATGCATGGACCACGACGATATGGGCAAACAGTTTTAAATCACACGTGTGAAGGATTTCTTCTGGACAGTGTTCCCAGTCTGGAGCTGTCCTCAGGTGGAGCAGGTAAGGTGGTGGGGCTCCCTGGCCTGGCAAGAGCCAGCCCAGGAGCTGCTCCTTCTCTCCTTAAATCTTTGCGATGTTTTACTCAAAAACACCCCATAGCCTAGAGCGGCAAGAAGCACAACGATACAGGAACGAAGCCTGCCTGGAACAGCCCCATTCCAGACTGGAATTTAACAGCCTTCTCTACGGAGAACCTGTGCACCATGGGGAGGAGGGTGATTTACATTCCTTAAGCAGGCTGAGAGCACCCGGGCGCAGGGAGGCACTCGGAAGTGCTGGGAGCTGCACACTTCGGTCTGTATCCATCGCTATCAGCGCCGAGGGGGATTAGGGACCTCTTTTAGGCAGCCGAGCCACAGCGGAGCCCGACGGAGGCTCCCCTCGAGCGGTGGCACTTCTCGGGCGATGAGGAAGCGAGTTAGTGCAGGCACAAGCCCAAACCACCGCACGGCCAAGCGGCCGGAAGGCGGGAAGGCCGCGGCGGGAACCAAGGCGCTCCCTAAGTTTATAAATAGCGATTATTTATAGTGTGGAGGCCCTGCCAGCCCCTTCCGCCGCTGACCTTCCCCGGGGCTCGCCCTGTGTCGGCGGGACGGGAGAGGCGCGTCTGAGGTTTGT
>VXAX01007700.1:203110-237330 GCA_013399835.1 Leptocoma aspasia
TGCGCCGCGCCGCGCGCGCTTCCCGCCACCGCGGCGCTGAGGTGATTCCCGCCGGCCGGGGTCGCTGAGGGGGCCGGAGCCGCCCCAGGACCTGCCTCAGCCCCGCCGAGCCCTCAGCTCAGCCCCGCCGGACTTTCCGCTCAGTCCAGCCTGACCCTCAGCTCAGCCCCGCCGGGCTGCGACTGCCACGACGCCTCCTCAGCCCTGCCAGAACCGTGTGGATGTGTTCCTGTGTCACCTGTTCCAGGTGACCCTGCCTCGGCAGGGGTTTGAAGTGGATCTTCTCCACAGGTCCCTTCCAGCCCCAGCTGTTCTACGAATTTGTGTGTACCCGTGAATTTCGTTCCGGAGCACTCCAGCCTGTATCCCACCTCCAGCCTTTTGCTCCGTCCTCTTCTCACCCTCTGCGGTATCCCCAGTGCCGCCTTCCCTTTGCCTCAGCCTCTTCACCCCCATCCCTCATTAGCTGTGTAATTATCGCCTGCCACAATTACACGAGTCCCAGTGGTGAGCTCTGTCTCAGTCCCAGTGCGGAGCTCTGGCTGCAAGCTGGGAATTTTCTGTCACAACATGCTCACAAGTTCTCACATGTGGGAAAGAGCCCTTTCCTGATGATGCTTTGCTCTGTTTCAGGCAGTTTTTACCTGTGATTCCACTGCTCAGGGTGAGGATTATAATCGCAAGGCAGAGCTGAGGTGTGACCCACACTTGTATCTTCACTGTCACAGTAATCTCGGCTGTGCAGATACACTGAGAGATAAAAACCAAACTTTTCTTGTGTAGCTCTTGCTACACTTTTGCTCCAAGTTTACTTTAATTAGCTAGACCCATGGATGTTCTATTTTTCCCCCCTTCCTTCAAAACCCACTACTTTACCTAACCTTGAGTTTAAGGTAGAACTCCTCAATTCCCCACCTATTCTTATTTTCTGCCATAAGCATGCTTAGAATCGCAGAATCATTAAAAGTGGAAAAAACGTTAAGATCACCAAGTCCAGCCTTTCCCGCGGCACTGCCAAGGCCACCACTAAACCACGTTCTCAAGTGCCACATCCACAGCTTTTGAACAGCTCCAGGGATGGTGACTCCTAGTAAACTACAGCAATTTAATCTGCTGTCTCTTGTCCAAGTAGATTTCTCATTTTTGTTTTCTGCACATAATCTTTACCCATCTCCTGCCAACCTCTCTCCCCATCTGTGTTTTTACAATCTGAAGACCATAGGGGCACTTAGCCATTTATTTGGGTGCTTTTATCCCTGCTGTGATGGGAAACCCCTCTGTGAGCACATTTAGAAGCATTTATGTTCAAAGCACTGCAGTGGTGTCTCATTTCTGCAGTAATGCCTGTTTCTTGTTCAAGTTTTTCCCAACTCTTTCCCCCATAGGTGACTACTCTAAGTTTACTACACCTGAGAATGTCACCTTCTAAAGTCTTGTGAGCAAAGCCTGGCCCTGTTCAGCCTTCTCCACTCCAGGTGATCCCTGTGATGTGGAGCCGAGCAGCCCTGGAAGCACCCGAGACAGATGGCTCCACTTTGCTGAACATTCTTGTCTTGCCTGAGAGTGTGAAACAAGCCCTGTGCAACTGCAGAAAAATGTGTTCTTTTGCTTTTTTCCCCTGTGGCGCCTCTCTGGCAGGAAGGGAAGGTAGAGCAGAGGGGAAGAAGAGGGAATGTGCTCCTTTAGTGCTCATTTTTAAGACACCAAGAAGGAAAAGATGGAATCAGACCAGCAGCTCTCCCTTTTCTCACTGCAAGGATGTGCCCCAGCACCTGTGTTGGCTGAGCCACAGACCTACAAGCAGAGGAGAAAAGCTGTTGTTGTCTCCTTCTCTGGTTCTTACCTCAAAATCCATCCCAGAAGGGAAGACCAGACCCTTCACATTCCTCACAGCCACACTGTGGGATCACAACCCACTGCTCTGTCTCCTCTGCTCCACTTTTTGGGCAGGTTTGTGTCATTTGTGTCCCTCTTCCTGTTCCCACAGGAATGAAGCTGTGGGAACCTCAGAGCCAGCACAGGAGGAAGGAACAGGGAAATCCATGGCCAGGGAATCAGACTGCAGCAGGAAGCTGCTGCCAGAGTTATTTGTGATGGTGTCAAACACTATCATAGTCAGAAATACTTCTAATAAGTATTAAACAATTTTAGTAAGTACTAAGCACTGTTAGTAAGTACCAATACCTTTTCAATACCTTTCTTGCCTACAGATGCCAAGGACTAGTAAGATTCCAACTGGTTTTTTGCCTGAATATCATTCCATTTGATTCCACCTTGCTGTCCCTTAGAGCTCTTCTGAGCCTCCCCAAAGCTTTGGGCTTTGGCTGTGCTGCTTGCAGATCAGCCAGACTATGGCTTTTGTTCCCAAGGAGTTGCTGTAAAATTTGCCAGTCAAGGTTTTACTGTTTCCACCCAGTGTCCAGAGCAATGCCACTGTTGCTCTTCCCCTAGAAACATGGAACCTGTTGTGTTTCTGGTTTAGATACAGTTTTGAATTATGTTTAAATCTGCCCATGGAAACTCCATTCCAGGGGTTATTTTGTTGACTTTCTTACCCTACACCAACTCATATTTTCCCCACTTTGCCACATTTTTTATTTCAAGTGAACACTTTTGAATTTAATAAGCACCCTTCTGTGAGGCTTAATCACCTGCCACATGATTATTACCTTTGTCAAATGGTGGATCTGCTGAAATCATCTTCTGTCAATACATTCTTGATCCTGCTGTGTCTCTGTTGCCAAATGCTGTTTCAACATTGACCTGCAGCTCCAAATTTCAGCTCTGAATACACTCAAGGCCTTGCCTTTGGTGTTGTCACCCCAAGTTTTTGTCAATTTTCTGCTTTTCCACTTTCACCTCAGCTTTTACATTTATATTAGGAAGCCTTTTATCCCCTTCTGACCTGCAGTCCAGCTGGCTCAGGGAGAACCTGAGCCTTTTTTCCAGCCCAGCCCAGCCCGTGTCTAGTCACCACCAGGCTGGGAAGCTTTTCCCTGACACTCTGCTCTTTCATCCCTAAAACTCCATGTTCTGCTGCTGCTTCATCAGCTTCTCATGCTTTGAAAAACAAATCTAGTATCATATATATACATAATGCAGTATTCCCTGAGAAGGTTTTTACCTTCTGAACCCCCTGAATATGTATCCAAAGGGGTTGTTTTGGTTCTGTGCCCAGCCATGAGGGGATGGTCGCTGCTCTCTTCAGCTGGACCCTGTGTATCTGCACAGGGAGTGATGCCAAGCACAACAGTCCCATAACCATCGCTGAACCAAACATTTAATTCATGTGGGTCTCTCATTTGTTGAGCCACACAGAAATGTCTAAACTTTCTGCCCACAGCAAAATAAGCATTACACAAGGAGCTGTGACATGGTGGTGTTGCCCTTCCTGCAGACACACGCATAATTCTTGCCTTTATGCCTGAGCTTCTTTTTTAGTTCTCCTACTTTACTTATTAAGGGATTTTTTCCCTTTTACATGTCCTGTAGAAATAGGGAGTTTTAGTCCTTTAAACTGCAATTTTCCACTTTGTTGCTGATTCACTTCACCAAAGACATCTCTATCACCAGAACAACTCACAATTCTCTTCCAATTAATTTTTACTTTTTTCAGGTGCAGAGTCTTACTGTCATCCCTGTAGCTCCTTTAATTCTATGCAAAAATCACTTCTTTTCTGCTTTTAACCCCAAAATGCATATTCTCTGCCTCTTCATGGCTTTCAAGATATCACTTTTGATTTCTTTATTCCTTATCAGCTTCCTAATAATTAGTCCTCCATACTTTTCCCAGTGTCACTCTACACCATCTCCCAGCTGATCTCCCTTGCTGCTCCTCTCACACCTACCCTTAAGGTTCTACTTTCTTATCTTTTCCAACATTTCCCCCTTGCCAAGGGGTATCCCATTCCTCTATGCATTTTCAAACCAAATGACCCATTTTTACATCAGATCTAGCAAGTGAATAAAAACGCACTTAAATACACCAAAGTTTGTTTCATTCTGGAGCAAGTGTAGAATAGAAACATCACTGGAGCCAACAGGAATTTGGAGCAGGAAAATGTCTTGGACTGAGCAGCCTCCACAGGCTGCTGCTTTTCTAGAAACACCCTAATTTGAAATAGATCCTGAGTGCTAACAAGGCGGTGCTGTCATCACTGGAGGACCAGGGGCTGGAAGTTGTGATTCTTCTTCTACACCACTTTTGGCATTACAGTAACGACTAATTTTACCCAAAGCAGGCCCATGAAGTGACACTTCCACTAAGCAAGGAGCAGCTGAAGACCACCAACTCAACACTGCACACAGGGACAGCTCTCCCAAAGCCACATATCCCCACAGTTATGAGATCTGGCAGCAAGAATTTCCTTAACTCTGAACCAAACAGTGTTTCAGATGAAAACTGGTGAGCTGCACACAGGGGCTGCTCCCCTCACCTGGGCAGGTAGTAGCTTGCTGCCAGACCTGGAATGGTTTTGCAGCCACAAAAGGTCATTTTTGGCTGCTGCACGTGCACTGCACACCCCCGCCATAAGCAGCCTGGCAGGACTCTGGCCTCTGCGGCGTACCAGAGCAGTGCCATGCCTGTGAGCCTTGCTGGGAAGACAGTTGAACAGGAATTTAAAGCTTTTTGGTGATGGCTCTTGCTGGAAGAGCTCTAGAGCTGGCTCACTTGTCGCTCTGTGGAAAATCTTGTCAGTTGGCTTTTCTTCAAGACTCAGGCTCCTGCTCAGGACATCCACCTCGTGATACTGCAGGAGGCCTGGAGAATCAGATGCATTTCCTTGGAGAACAGCTAAAACACTCAACTCTTGATTTGCAGAGATGAGTGGAATTCCCTGTGTTTATGATCCTGGTGTATGAGAACAGCCCGGGCGGGACAGAGCTGTGAGCTGTGTCCATCTCCTTGAATTCGCGCAGTGGTGGTGCCGAGTGCCTGCTCCCTTCATGGGAGGGATTCCCTGCACTCACACACGAGTGGGAAGTGGCCAGGACCAATGGATTATTCACTTCATGCCATCTGTAATGTCACAGAGCATTCACACCAGGTGTTATTTCAGAACAGCTCACCCTGCAATGCTGAAATGACCCATTTCCCTTCACAGGTGAGACCTGAATGTACCAGCTGCATCTGCCAAGATGATCTTTCCAGCTCCTTTCCATATGTTCTCCAAAACGCTGTGACAAACCACTTCTAACAGGGCTCTGCTCCACACTCACTCATGCTTTGTATGCTGGGAGCTTAGTAAAACTCTGCCTTATGGTAACATCTGCCATTAATTCAGGCAGGGGGCTGCAACAGGACAGCCAAGAACTTCACTGCTCTCTCCTCTCACTCAGTAACACCGAGATTTCCCAATCAACAGCATCTATTGCCTTCCCCATGCCTACTCCGCTCTTTCCCATTTGCAGCCACAGCATATCCAACCCTGCAGCTGGGCCACCAACTTGGACAAATTCCCCTGTGGAAAGGACTGAATGGAGTGGGTGCTGGTTTTATTCCTGTTGCTGTTTCAGCACAATTTATCAGCTGTAAACAATAAAGAGAAGCTGGTGCCACATGACAAAGCTTTCCACAGTCAGCATCCCTACAGCAGCATTTAAAGAAGCAGGAGTTATTTCAGCAAACAACAGATCCACAATACTTCACCAAAGGTGGCCAATGAAAAATACAAGGGTAGACAACCTGAGGTTTCCTTGGATATTGTGATTTAGTCACGCTGCTGGAAGCTGAGTTAATCACTCTCTTGCTGCTGTTCTTTGCCCATTGCTGGTTTTCCTCCAATGGCTCCATGCAGGTTGTCCATTTGAAGAAAGCCAAGCAGGATCCTCTGGGCTAAAGCCCCCTGGTCCCCAGGGGGGACTGCAACTGCAACCCTGCAGTTGCTGCCGGTTGCACGTGGCCCCAGGCACAGCAAACCTGGAGTTTCTGTCAGCGTGTGGGGCCTTGTGCAAACCTCAGGGCTGGCACCTCATGAAAAGCCACTGGTGTGTGAAGAGCTCAGGCTCCTGCTGATGCTGCTTGGCTTCAGATACTGCTCAGCTGGCAGCTTCCAGGCCAACACCTTCCAAAGAGCAGAAAGGCCGAATTCCAGTTTCCAGCCCCACTGGGAGAAACAGGAGCTTGGAGCACTTGCCAGCCCAAACAGCTTCCACTGGATTCACCCCCAGGTAGAGCCCAGCATTCCCAGCCCAAATCCAACCACACAGAATCTCATCCTCATATATGACCTGCAGCCAGCAGCCAGCTCTCCTACAGGTAGTTCAGTGCCTCAGGGCTGTTGGATCTAAGGGCACAAAAGCATTCTGGGGAGTCTGATTTTGAGCTTCCTGCCCCCAAAAACCCTCTAGAATCTGTGAAAGAAACCAAGCATACAGGCCTAGCTAACAGCTTCTCTGCTCTGCTCGGGACACTTCTGACAAAGCAACCAGGGGCATCTACCAACAACTCATCATGGGACCAAATGCAGCACAACAATCACAGTCACCCCCTGGCAATGAGATGCCAACATCTGCAATTGGTTTTAAATGTTTTCAGAATGCTTAGCAAGTTAAGGGGTCTTTTGAGAGACCCTGTTTTTCCTTTATCAGTAAAAACAATCTATAGGGTTGGAACAAAAGTTCTGTGGGTCACAGCAACAACTGGTCTAAGTTATTACTGGCTTAAACCTGCCTTGTGCACACTAAAAACCATCCCTGCAGAGGAATCCCTTCTCCTGAGCCTCTCCTGCCACGTGGCCTATCACATCCTGCACCAGGGAGGGCTGATCCCAGGCAAAAAAAAACCCCAGGAGCTGACTCCATGATCTTGATGGGTCCCTTCCAACCCAGCATATTCTAGGATTCTATGAAAAGACACTTCCATACACCAAGACCTGCTCCTAGACGTGAAGCTTTTTTGGAAAATAAGGTAACACCTGAACATGTTGACACAAGCAGAGAGCACAGCATCCAGGACCACTGTATTCCCGACTTCATTCCCAGAAATGGCTGATCCCATTCTGAAAACCCTTTCCTAGAAAGAAACCAGCCTTAGGTGGACACCTGGCCTGAAAATGTGCTGTTTGGTAGCTTCAGGTTAGGGGACATTCTCAGTAATAAAGAGGGATGTAAGCAATGCATCTGCTCCTTGCCTGTGCTTCTGACAGTGCCCCAGCCTTGGGAAAAGAAGGGTTTCTAGCAGTAGAAATGGTTCTAATGCCACTCTTCCCTGCTGAGCTGCGTTAACTCCCTGCCACAGTCAGGAGTCTGCACACAAGATGTGTTTAAATAGGATGAAGGCTAGGAGAAAAAGCCTCAGTATAACCTGCAGTATTCTTGGTGTAAACCTGCTGCCCTCCCTGCTGAGGCTTTGCTGTAACATTAGGCTAGTGACCACAGCTCACCTCTCCTCACTTACACAAAGTGAAGCTCCTGCAAACCACATTCCATGGGAACCTGTTTTAATTAATAATTCCCTTTTCTATTTCATATATCTTACAGTTTTTTTTGCATTTTAACACCCTTCACAAGAAACTGGTTCCAAAGATATTTCATGAGCTGCATCCTGAGGAGCCACAACCACCTGCAAACCTGTGCTGATCTAGGAGGAAACTGGAAAACAACTGGGTGCAGTAAATACATGGCAAAGAACACATGAGGAGCAGAAGGAGCCAGGAGTTCTGCTCCTTGCAGTGACATTGTTGGGAAGCTGAAACTTCAGGTGACACACCCACAGCTAGAGACCTCAAGGCCTTTAGCATAAACTGCTCACAGCATCTAGCATGCAGCTGAACTGATTTAACTTCAGAGAAGCCAAAACCTGCCATGCTGCAAACGCAGCTTTGGCTAATTCTGAAAAAACCCTTGTGAAAATCTCTGAGAAGTCCCTTCCTGGCCTTTGCAGGACACTAACAGGACAAGTTCTCACCCCCTGGAACATCTAACATTAAAGGCTCTAACAAAAAGAAGAATGATTTTCTCACCTCACCTCTACCTACCTGCTGGCAATTTCCATTCCCTCCAGCCAGTGGTTTTCTAACTCTTTCAGCCAGAAGGTTTAAGCTCCCCAGACAGATTTCCCAGCCCTGACATGCTGGATTCACAAGGCTGTTCAAAGGCTCTACAGCAAGTTTGTCCTTTCCCATCCAAGGCAATGAGAGAAATCAGTCCTTGCACAGCTCTGCTGTTGCACACTCACGTTCCCAGCAGGCTCTGACACTGCCCACCCTGAGAGGAATTCCATCATGCCCACACCAACTTGGCAAATATTTACCGTTATTTACATACAAACTGTCACCCATTCAATTCAACTATTTAACTGCTACAAACCACCATGTACTGCTCAAAAAAATGCTTTTGGGAAGAAGAGCACCCACACGACCTTCTGCAGAGGTGTAACAGACACCCCTGGAGCCCTGCTGGGTGGGGGTTCCGTGGGGACAGACCTTTTGGAGACCTTGGGAGCCCATCCAAACCTCCTGACCCAACAGCAAGGCCGAGGCATCACTGGATGTGGTACATGCAGATACATGAGCATATAGTAACAGTGAGAATACTTTTTTTTCTTTTTTTTTAACAAAACATCAGAGAAAAGTGTTTTATTGTTACTAAAAAAAAATAACCAAACAATGCTCTAGTGTTTTAGGCCATGGATTCTCTAGCTCAGATTCATGGGGTGGAACACATTAAAAGGGAAAGTGTCTCATGGACCTCTCCCCTCTGGCCACAACCAGGCACCTCCTCCCTTCCCCGTGGTGATCAAATCACATCCTCAGGCAAGTACAGCAATTGTTTACATGTAAAAGTAAGATTAGGAAAGTAACGTATTTGTAGCCTTTCTTCCCTTTTTTTTTTTGTTTCTTTTTTTTTTTTTTAAGAAGTGATTTAGCAGCTGGAAAGAAAAAGACAGCATCATGTGAGCAGGCAGTGCTGCAGACACCCCTAGCAAATGCTCCACAGGTTACTCACGGTCCATGGCCCACAGTTCACAAACCACATTTCAGGGCTTCCCCAGCGTTGCAGAGTCCTTGATGGCGGGTGCTCCTCACAGTGAGAGCCAGCAGGTCGTCCTTGGTGGCTGAGGAGACACGCGAGAGCCTTCCCGTCCTCGGCAGCAGCTGAGTTTGGAGCGGCGGCCGGCCCCGGAAGGGCTCCCCCGGCCGTGGCTGTGTCCCCGCCGCGCTGGCCCCGCCGCACGGGCCCGGGCGGGCACTGCCGCTCCTGCACCCGTCCCTGGCGCTGGGCCGTCGGATCCCAGCTCTCACAGCTGCCACCTCCAGAGCTGCCAGGGCCACGAGTCCCGGGATGACGCACTGATCCAAGTCACACGAGAGAGACACGGCTGCCACATGGCTGGAGAAACCCAGCTGGGGTGGGGCACCGTCTCCCCTGAGCTCACTTCCCAGACTCGGGAACGAAGTGCTCCCACGTGGCCCCGCAGCCACCGGCTGCTCTTTGGCCAGGGAGTTTCTCGGCACAACGGCAACCCCCTTTTTCCTTTTTTTTTTAACAACAATTGCTCTCACCCTTCATTTTTGGTAGTCACACATACAGACACACACTATATGTACACAATTTGGGCCCGAGGACCTACGGCATGCCAAGGAAGCCAGCAGCGCTCAGGATGGTGCACACATTCAGCAGCTGTCAAAGGAGAAGTCGTTTTACTTTCCTTTAAACTTGCAATGTTTGTCTTTATTTTGTTCTTTATATTTTGAAAGTGAAAAGAAATAGTATTGAGTCAATTTCTTTTTTTCTTTTTTTTTTTTTTAAATATTTGTTCTATGTATTTACAAGCCTTAAAGTTGCTCTAAAGGTTCTCAAAGTACCACTAGTACTTTTTTCCCCGGGGTAGCACGGTTTTCAATGAGTTATTTTTGGAGCACTCTGGTCCGCAGCAGTTTTCTCAAATGCATTTTCCTTCCGATCCAAGGTTATGTATGGTTTGATTACTATTTTCTTTTTAAATTTCTGAAGCAAGCTGAGAGGCAGGCAGAAAAATCTGGTGACAATAAAAAAAAATTGATCTTGTCCTCATCTAGCTCACCCCAACCCCCTTCAAAGTTTTGTTGATTTATCATGCTTTGAAACAAAACTGAGGTGCGTATGAAGGGGAGGGAAATTTATTTCTCTGCTTTTGTTCTATTATACAATTTGTTTACAGAAACTGCAAATTTTAAAATTACACTGGCATTTGCAGTCCTTAAAATAATAAATTAAAAGTTTTCAACTTGTTTTTGTTTTTGCTAAACAGATTTGTTTTGCTGTGTGTTTTCCTAGGTATGAGTCCTTGTTTAAAAAGAAAAGAAAAAGATTAAAACAGAAAATATTTTCTATAAATAATACATGTATTTTGGTTTAGTGCTCCCGCCCTCAGGTTTGAAGTTTAGCTTTGTGGGTTTGTTTTCAAGTACCTTTTAGCCTCCATGATCACCTCGGTGTTTATCGGGTTTTACCTCTTCCGCTCGTGCGTGTGTGGGGCAAGGGGGGTCTGCGAGAGAGAATTGGCCTTGCTGCACTGTGATTGGCGAAGATGTGAAACTTTTTAAAAAAATACTTAAATTGTTTCTTTTTTGTTTGTTTGTTTTAAATCTGTATTTTAAGTTTTAATTATCCTCTGACTCCTCTTCAGCCTCCCGTAGCCACGTGAAGAACGCCGTGACAGATTTTAGCGCTACTCCTTTCCCGTTCTGCTCCGCGGGGTCCTTGCTGCTCTCCCACTTGTAGAAGGCATCCTCCGAAATGACCTCCTCGTCATACAGGCAATCAAAAAACATCCGCAACAGATCTGCAGCAATGGAACAACGGGAGGGACAGCTGTCAGCTGCAGACAAGGGATTAACGCGACCTCTTGGCACAGGAGATGATGCAGAGACAAGGAGCACAAAGAGCTCTTACTCAGTTATTGCTTCCTGGCTGCCCACGCTCAGGTGAGGGGGAAAACCGACCCCTCTGACATTGTCAGAGGAGAGGGAAACCCGGGAAAGCAGCTGTGGGAATACGTTATCTATGGGTTGGCTGGCAAGCAGGACCCGCAGCAGCCCATCTCCTCTGGACCACACGTCTGGATTCCCTCCAACCCTGGATTTTTGTGGCTCATCAGCAGAGATAATGCCCAATAATGCCATAAAGGGCACTAAGAATGACCAGTTGATGTTTTGAGGCACTCTTGGATTTTGTCCTGCAGATTCCCCAGGAATCCCTGTTTCTCTGGCTAGTTCCTTGCCTCTTGTCCCACAAGGGTTTTCTGTAGCATCTCTGGGACAAAACTCATCACTTGACCAGCTCATTTTATTCCCTCCAAGCCCACAGACATCTGTGGAGTAGCAATGCAATAACAACACCCATGCTCTCACATGCCCAGGTACTGCAAACTCAACAGATTATTTTTTACTGCTCTTTTTTTGCTCTCTTTTTATCAACAGAGGTTGGTCCTTCCTTCTGTGTGGCTGCTCACAGGAGCAACCAAAAGAAGAGCTGGTCTCTGGCCAAGCATTTGGGAACCTGAGCTCCTCTAAAAATCTGGGATCTGGACAAGCTGAACCCCCCCCCACCAGCTTCTCTCATCTGCTACCTACAATGGTAAGGAGAAGTGCATCATCTTCTAGTCTGCCACAGAACCCCCGTTTCCTTATGTGGGTTCAAATCCCCAGCACAGAGGCAACACTTACTAGGAGGTTGATCAAGTTTTACTATTGATGCTTGTAGTGCATAAAGTGCTTGTAGTTCCTTCTCTGTGTCTGAGTCCAGGTACTTGAGTAAGATGGGCACTCTCTGTTTGATAACAGCAGTGTCCACTCGGAAGCTGGAAGAGTCCGCTGAGGGGAAGAGGAGAAAGCAGGGTCAGCTTGGCACACGGCAAAGGGACAGGTCTTTGACTGCCTTTATTTATGTAAACAGCAATCACAAACACAGATTAGAGTGGAGAGGTAAGGAGGATGAGAAACAACAGGAAGTATTTTTGGTTAATGGCTATTTCTGGAAGTCTTGGTCCTTATAGTTCCCCAAGTGCACTGCCTGCAGTGACCCCAGCTCTAACACATGCAGAAGCAGCAGAACCTTACTTTGCAGTGAAAA
Source organism: Leptocoma aspasia (assembly GCA_013399835.1). Lineage (NCBI taxonomy): Eukaryota > Metazoa > Chordata > Aves > Passeriformes > Nectariniidae > Leptocoma > Leptocoma aspasia. The sequence continues at coordinate 215,168 of VXAX01007700.1, forward strand.
TCATGTCTCCACAGGCAACTGTGTTTAGGTTAGAAGGTTTTTAGAAAAATTTTTTTTTTCTAAAAATACCAGTGCAGAAACAGAATCATAAGTTGCACATGATATAGGAAATAGTGAATATATAAAAAAAACCACATTAGAAGTCCATCAGCCACAAGGATGAATTATTCAGCAGCTTTCAAGTAGATCATACAACCCAAATAAGTGGTATTTTGAAAACAAAAGAAAAAAACTCCGCTAGAGGCAAGGTCAAAATTTAAACCAGAGGATGATTTTCCTTACACAACACGGAACCCTTAAGTGTTGGAAATGCAGTCGGGTGTCATGTCTCTGTTAACACTAGGTGGCATGAGCAAGGTTCTGTTCCCAGAGAGAGGAAGGAGCTGGGCTGTCCCTCCCCTCCTTCACACGGTGGAATCCAGCCCATGCTCTCCCCCCAATCACAGCTCAGAGCAGAACCAGACCCTTTACAAGCACCACTTTTTGCTGTGCCAGATGCCAACAGTAAAGTTAAAGAAAACCAAGTGAACTAACCAGATGTTTCTGACTGCAGTGCTTTACTCACTCCTCTTCCCCCCGAGGGCCTGAGGCTCACATGTCTGACTTGGGAGCCCTCCCTTCCCTGTATTTCCAGCTGTACAGTCAGGCAACCCACATAAACCATCTTTCCAAAATTTAAACTTTGGATATAAAACTCTTACAAGCCTGAGCCCCAGACTGGCTTCTTCCCGCAGCCCACGCTGGGGTGCCCACCCATCTTTGCTGACACAGGAGTGGAAATGTTAATTGCCTTAATGATGATCTCAGTCATTTCCACCTTTGTTAAGAAAATCAACGAACAACCTGGCATTACCCAGTGCTGTCTGAAACCCCTGCTCATGCAAGGTCACTGGGACACACCAGGGTCACCTCAGAAACACCACACCCAGCAAAGTGCCCGCCTGTCACATGGGGAAGGGACACCCTGCTCTCAGGCACAATCCCAAATGATGGAAAAGCCTTAGTGTGTGATAAAACGCAGCCTTGGGCAGGGAGATGTGATATAAACCTGAAAAATACCAAATAATTCTTTGCAGGTTTGGCTTGTGTGGTGTATACACTGCAAGTTACTCACCTATAATAGCTGCTTTACAAACTGCTGTCATTAAAGCTCTAAGGAATGTAGGTGAACTCATCTGGCTTTCATCTAGATTAGCCTGGAATCAAGAGTAAATGGAGCAATTAAAAGCACGGTGCTGCAGGACTGGCAGCAAGTCCAGGCTCAGCTGCTGCTGCAGCACAAACCCAGCTCACCCCTACTGCACTCAGCTTCCCCACTCACTCCTTGAACCTCCCCCAGGGATGTCAGGCAACACCAGTTCCCAGGGGATCCATGTGCCACTGAATGCCTCCCACAAGGAGCCGTTGGTCTGCACAACCAAACCAACCACGCTGGGCTCCTGCAACGCCCTTACACAGTTACAAAGGGTTTTAGGCTTTTCCAACAAACTTTACCGTGTGCTCCTTGGGTGGAGATTGTTTGCTTTGTAAAAGAAATCCAGGGAATGGCTGTGGAAACTGTCCAAGGCTCCAAAGAGCCTGTGGGTGATCCCAGATTTTCAGTTCTGCTTTCATTTCACTCTCAACTCCTCTAACAGCAGTGGAAAAATGACATTTCTAACACATTGCTCTGCCATAGAAATAACTGAATTGAAGCTGACCAAGATTTAGTGTAAGCACAGTAAATGCATAGGTTGGGTGTAATTTCAGACATTAAACATCTGAGTTAAAGAAAGCAGCCAGAGACTGAGACCAAAGACCAGTGGGTTGACAGGCCTTTTCCTCCTTTTTTTCTTTACTTTTATTTTCTCTTCCAGTGCCTGGCCCAGTGCACTGGGAAAAGGTGCTCTCAAGTGACTGCCCAGGATATTTTTACAGGGGGAAATTTGGAGAGGTCATGTTGGAAAAAAGTAGTGAGAAGGTTCTGTTCCCTATTTTCTGAAAAAACTATGTAGCAGTGTATGTCTAAAATGTACTAAGTGGCAGAAGCAGGATATTCAGTGTCAGAAAGTCTACAGTATTTAAAAGGTTACAAAGTTAATATGGCTAAAAGCCTTCCTTCCCGAAACTGACTCTTAAAGACTGATTATATTTTAGATTTTAATTCTTTGGAAGTGTTGATTGCACAGACCAAATCCTCGCAGTGTCCCATACCCTGAGATGTTCAGAGCAGAACATATTTACAAAAGCAGTTAAACAGTCTGCAGGGAGGGTGAAAATCTCTTTGTACCTCTACCCAATCAAAGATTTGTTCATCATTCGCCTTGTCCTCAACAATGAGTTTTTCCAGCTGCTTGTTCAGCTCTTCCGCAGACAGTTCTTTCTCTGAAAGTGCTTCTGAGGAACTGGAACAGTCAGACTCCATGAACTCCAACTTCTGCAACACCACATGTGATGATGAGAATTAGTGAAAGGTACCTTCCTAGGCTGAATTACACCAGATTGAAGCAGGAAACTACATTTAATTCTACTTCCTGGCACCTTTCAGCTGCTCAGTTATCATTACAACAGTATCAACTTTCCCTGTTCCAAAGGCCAGGAAACATTTTACAAACACATGGGAGCTCCATTATCCAGCAAAGACAATGAGGCACCTCAGGCAGCTCCAGCCCTGCACAGCAGAGCACAAAATCAAGTGTGTGTTGCCCAGCTGGAGCTACAGGGGCTGGAATGCAACAACCAGAGCTGGCACTGGCTCAAAGGAATTACAGCCAATGTCCCAATTCCTTGAAAACCGTGACAGAAGAGCTGCAGTCCCCTCAGCAAGGCCCAAGCCCAGGCCATGGTAATAATTTCATTTCCTGCAGCACTTCCAAAGTGCCAGAACAGTGCAGTGGATCACTCAAAGCTCCAAAGGGAGACAGTGACTTCCTGAGAAGCAGCACCAGCAAGAGGTGAGGTGCCTCCATCAGTCCTGGCTCCCTCCAGGATCATAATCTAAGGTGGGATGAGTGAATAACTGCTACCATTAATTGTGGCCCTTCTGCAGATTGTCCTTGCTCTCCAAAACTCATTATTGAATGTTTTTTCCCAGCTGGAGAAACAGGTCTCCTAGAGGAAGCCAGGTGACTGGAGATGTGTCTCTGGGGGCAGCGGGGACAGGCTTGTCCTCCCCTTCAGGAGCTGAAGCTGAAATCATCTACCCCAACTTGGAGACACTTCACCCCATATTCCACCTGCACATAAGAACGGGATGGAAGAGGATAAACAAATGGGATAATCGAGAAAATGGTCTGAACTCACTTGTTCCATGAGAAAGGTATGTACATCCTCCCCTTCGGGCAAGTAGTCCTTCCAACTGAGGCCAGACTCCCTCCATAAGGCTCCCACTTTCTTATGGCTCTGAAACACAAGCAGTTTGTCCATTTAAAGAGCTGAGGGACACCCTGGGAACTCAGAGGGGCCGGAATGGTGCAGCTGTGTCAGGAGGAATAAAGGACAGTTCAGCCACCCAACAAATGCCTGGCAACGAGTGACAACATCTGGAGAGCCCGTGCAAGAGAATCCACATGTGCAATCCCCCTGGAATGCACATCTTGTCAGGTGGGCATTGCCTCGTGATGGGGAATGGGCAAGGCAGAAGTGACACGGGGGGTTGGCAGCGACCTCTGAGGTCACCCAGGAGCAGTGACACGTGGAACAGGGCACTTTCCCAGGGCTGCCACAGAGCTGCCACGGCTGACTCACACCCTTCTGCGGACTCATGCTCCCTTGCCTTGACAGAAAGGCTCTGGCAAACTGCTCCTTTGAGAAAATTCCTCATGTACACGGCTGATTTCTGCGCAGAAACCGAGCCTCAAATTCAGGCACATAATCCCAAATTCTCTCTTCGATTCCTAGAGTTTATGCAAACCTTCAGAGCAGTGCCTTTGAGCACAGACAGTTCAGCTTTTGCAGCCTCTAATGTCACACTGACCTTTGAGCCTCCTGCCTCAGAGAGCACAGTTCTGACAAGGATAAAAATGCTGAGCACAACCAGCTCTTTTCACCCAAACGCTTTTGCCAAAGTTTCACCTTACAGCACCTGCTCACAGGTGATCACTGAGTAGCCTAAGTCAAGCTGAGAAATGCTGCCTGATTTTAAGTTTACAACGCAGATTACAATTTTCAGTTTAAAATACAGGTTGTTAAGAGCCAACTGTGCATAGTTCCTGCTCTGATCCACTAAGATCTGGATTAGATGGCTGATGTTACACTGAAATACCCAAGTCCAAGTCTTGGCCTGGACAAGATCTGATCAGAAAGCTGTGGCAGAAACAGAGACCCAAGGCTGTGCTTCCACACCCAGAGCACAGCAGCTTTTCTTTCACAGAATAGTTAAAAAAAAATGGAAGTTGACTGTCCAAACAAGCACAAGACTAAAATAAATAAATAAATAAAAAGTCACTCTTCGCACTGTTGGACTGAAATGCTCCTGGAACATTCAACCTTACTTGAATGCATGCTTGAAAAAATAAAAAAAGGCAAGTGAGGGATTTTACAGGGTTGGAAATAGACACTATCCAAAGTGCAGGATTTAGTTGGATCAAAAAAAAAAAAAAAGACAAAAATGGAGATGAGTTATAGGGAGACCACCAAACTGGTTGGACACGCAGCTGTGAGGTGTGAAAGAGAGCTCTCGGAGTCACGGGGTGAGGAGGTGTCACTACCCCAGTGCTGGGTGAACCTCCAGAGTCGGCAGGTTTAGTTTGGATAAGCACACAGCAGTCTGAGGCCATCGGGAGCTTATCCGAACCCTGAGAACCTCTCCGGTCTGCAAGAACAGTTCTCTCGCAAGATTCCCGGCACTTGCTGCTTCTGGTCAGCCCAGAAATCCCTTGAGCATGTCCCTCCTGCAGTATTTCAGCACTCTTAGCTTCTTGGAGAAGCCAGGTGCAAAGGTACCTGCAAAAGGGAAAAGTGATGAGAAAACAAAAAGTTAACTCAACTCTTTTGGAACCTCGTACAGCTTGGTTGGAAACTGGGGGTGCGAGGCAGGTTTCCTAAGTGATGTGGACTGGCTGGCCCATCCCTACATGTCCTGCCGTGGGAATGGTGTAGGTTTCATGCATGAACACGAGCGCTGCATCCACTCCTCCCTCTGGAGGACAGGAGCACTCACCATTTGTTTGCATAGAAGGTGCAAGATTTCAGCTAGCAAGACGCTGGCTCTTCCCACAGGAAGCAAGGGTTTGCTAAATTCTCTAGAATGAAAGAGAAACAGATGTTTTTCCTTTATAATTCGTATTTGGAATGCAAATCCAGGGGTAGTGATCAAACCTTTAAGTTCTGCCAGGGGAGGAAGGATTTGATTAATCCAGCACTGCTGATAAAACATTTAGTGATGCAGTGACCTTGTCACAACAGGGCTAATTACAAAGACTTGAATTTTACATTAAAAAAAAGTTATATTTATATCAAATCCACTGATTTTTGTGGGATGCTGAATTTGGGTAGAGGGAAAAGGCTGTTATTTTCTTAATATACTGGTAATAGAAATAGGAACCATTCAACAAGCTCACAGTTAATCCCCAAATATGTAAGGACATATAGAAAATACAGGAATTCTGGTCGAGGAAATTGTTTCTGGTCTTACAGACAAGGTTTTGTGCCCATTTAAGGCAGTGCCCAGGTGGTAGAGACATGGAATCCTATACTTTGGGCAGGGACACCTTCCACTATCCCAGGCTGCTCTAAGCCCTGTCCAACCTGGCCTTGGACACCTCCAGGGATGAGGAAGCCACAGCTGATCTGGGCAACCTATGCCAGGGGCTCCCCACCCTCCCAGGCGGGAATTTATTCCAAACATCCCACCTAACCCAGCCCTCCTTCAGTTACCCCTCTGAGCCACACAGCCCCTCTGCAATACCTCACTCTCTGCAAGTCTAATTCCCAGAGCCTCTGTGCTCCCAAATGACTCCACTCTACAGCACTGGAGTATTTTTAAGCTCAGCTGAAACAAACAGCAGACTTACGGATAAAACCCTTCTCCAAGGCTGAAAGCACCAAGCTCCCTTCCCAGCAGGGCTCTCAGGCCAGTGTGGGCCCCCAAGGATGTGCAACAGCTCTCCTGTGGGGAGCTGAGCCTCCAGCACTGCTCATCCTTCACCTACTGATGGGAACCACGCTGAGAAAACACTACAGGCACAGCTGGGAAAGCATCACTTACTGTATAAGTTCTCTCATAGAGATTCCTCCTTCTTTTAACATGGGGGTCACCAACTCAGCCAGGTACAACCAGATATGGGGTATATCTATGGCCATGTCATCCGCCATCTCCAGGGTCTCAGAAAAACTTCAGAAGGAGGAAAAAACATCAAGTATTAAATAAAATGCAATTGGAGACATTTCCTTCAAAGAAATCTGCACTTTAAAATGTTTTGTAACATAAAAGAGGAGTGAAGAGAGAAAGGAGTGAGGAGAATCACAAAGGTAACAAAAAACCTATTGCCATTTTATGCTTTTGGTACTTCCAAACTGCCAAGACTGAATTTCTCCATGCAGTAACATAGAGAATATCTGGAAAAGACACCACCTTTTGTAGATGCAACAGATACATCCAGGAAACCTCCAGTTATAATAATTCTTATATCCCAGTACCAAATCATTTGCTAAACAGTAACATCTATAAAACTGAAAAGCATTTTTGTGTGTATATATAAACCACCAAGTAAATGAAACCTTCTTAAAAATATCCAAACATTTAGACAAGGGGGTTAATCCTAACAGAATTCCAAATGTCAGGTAAGCAGTGAAATGTCTGTAAGAGCTCATTTCAGCAGAGGAGAGTTTCTATCTGCAGCAGGAATTATAGGACTGCTCCCCAGTGATACACTTTCCAGAATGGCTCAAAACTCTTCTTTCCCATGAGACTCTTGCAGGCTTCACTTCCCATGCCTGGGAGATGGTAATTTTTCTGCTCTCTTGCCAGTTTCTATCCTGGTTTGTTTCTCCCTGAAATCATTGAGAAATCTGGTGTCCTGTTTAGTGACTATAAATCCACATTTTCTCTCATATTTCAAACCAGAAACCACCTCCTTTGCTTTGTTCTTTGCATCCTCAGCTGCTCCTTCAGCCTTTCTGCCAGAAATTGTTTTCCTGCTGTTCATCTCCCCAGCCGTGGGCTGGGACCAGTGTTCATCCTGTGATCCCTCATTACACAGTCACTTCTGCTGTCAGTAAGTGAGGTGGATTCTGGTGTTCTCCTCAGCACCCACTGAACACCACCTGCCTTTTCCATCATCTTCAGTTGTTGTTTCACATTGTTTATGTTACATTCAGAGCACATTTCCCAATATTTCATCAAGATCCACTTATCCAAACTCCAGGAAGCTCGAGAACAGCTTTAATCACAATGTTTTGGATAAGTATCACCTCAAACAAGTCACTCTGACCATCACTGCTGTGTGGACACAGCTTATCTGTGGATATATACTTTTTCAGCTGTTCCATACTGTTTTGAGCTCAGGCTGCCTAAATCTTTCCTGTGAGCTGGAAGAAATTCAGGGACAGACATGGGTGCAGGGAGTTTCCTGTCGGAGCGGTCAGTGGTACCACAATGACAGGGGTTCAGATCAAAGCCAGACAGAGTCAACTCCTCAGAAACTCAGTACCCAAGAGTTACTTCATCTGCTCCTTCACTGCTGCATTTGTGGCTATCCCTGTTTTATCCCTCCTGCTCTGCACCCCAGCGAGGACTGAGTGCCACCAGGGACCTCCATGGGAACAGGGATTGTTTTAGGACTGGACACCAGGCTGGGAACACAAAACTCAGGGAGATGAAATGAGCCAGGAGCCAAAGTTTGGGTCTCTCGAGGCAGGTCCAACCCATCTGCTGCATGTTCTCCTCCTCAGCCCCTCGAGATTTGGCTGCTCCAGCTGAGGTGTCCTGGGGAATGGCATCCTGTGGGTGAGGCCTTTTTCCCAGTGGGAGAGTAGCTGAGGCTCTGTGGGTGCTCAGGCTACAGAGCTCCCAGGTACTGATGTTGTGTGAAGGATTCTGAATGCCTCCTCTTCCAATTACATTCAGGGATTTGCAAAAGGCAAACAGGGAGAAATGCAGCACAAAACAGGGATCTGAACACACACGTTTAAACAGACACCTACAGATCTGCTTCAAAATAAAAGCTGATATAAATATGAACATATTTACATTCACTAAAGCATCTGAAATACCTTAAAATATATTACAATAATAATATTCCTTATAAATAGATGATACAGTCCTTCCAAAAAAACGTGTGGAGAGGGCAGGACACCAAAACAAGGTGGGAGATCATCTCTCTGCAGCACAGCATCCATTCGCAAAAAACACAGAGGAAAAGAATCTGTGGATTCTCTGTGCAGAATACCAACCCCTTGAAGAAATCCTGCTTGCTCAGCTTTCCCGAGTGCACCAGCTGGTGTAAGAGCTGGCCCATGTGATCCCTAGTGATCTGGCTCCGCTCCAGCGTGGACTCCACGCCCACACGCACGAACACAGGCAGCAGGTTCTGGGCACTCAGCTCCTCCACACACTGCATGGCCTCCTGTGGAAGGACACATACCAGTCACCCCTCAGCTGCAAAGCAGCAAACACAGAGTATCTCCTACTGTAACACTGCGGATTTTTGCTGAAGTGAGTATTTAGTGAGGCTGCCAGGCAAAGTGCTGAATTAGGCTGTGGAACCTCATCACACAGTAATAACAAAAGCAACAGTAACAGCAATAATGGAACTTATACCACTCAGGTAACAATTTTTAAGTACACAACCACATTCCAGGGCTCCTTGGTGAAATGGCAGGAATTATCTTCTGGATGCCATCAAAACACTGATTACTGCATTGAACATCAAGCCAAGTCAAAAAAAGGGTATCAGATCAGATTTGTTACTGACCTGACCTGGCACAAATGCCTGTGTTACAAACCCACAGCCCATCAAGAAGCAGAAAATAGCTGGGGAGCACTTGGAGGAAGATTTCCACTTTCTAAAGCTCCCACTTTCTGACTTAAGCATTTTGCAACCTGAACAAAGAGAACACTCAGAGACTTTGAGAGCAGCTCTCAAAGTTCCACATCAAGAATCTCCATTGCCATCACAAGGACCTTCCAGTGACCTTCTGGGTCCAGCCCACAGGTCTCAGTGGCCTTCCTGACCACAGGCCCCTGCTCTGTGACTAGTTATGCCTTGAGTTACCAAGGCCTGGCAGCCCCAGATGTGCTGCCTCAGGCCCTGTATGGCTTTTTCTCGCAGATCAGGAGCCCGGTGGTCCCCCAGCTTGTGTGCTCAGGTTGGAGCTCATCAGACAGATCCTGCTGTCCCAGGACACTTAGGGAACCCTGCTGGCCGCCCCTGCTGTCACCAGGGTCACAGCTCAGCAGTTTGGGTTCATGGTCAGGTCAGACTCAGGACCAAACACCTGCAAAGGGCTGTTCCTCTGCTCTACACAGCAGCAACTCGCTCACGGGTGGCTGCAGGAACACGAGTTTACGCAGTCAGAGCTTCCCTGCACCTGAAGAGCACCAAGAATTCTCCAGCACCAAGTAATTCCTGCCTCAATTCCATGGACTTTTAACCAGCCCTGCCCTGTCTAATGCAGTTCAGCTCCATTTCCAGCCAGCCACAGAAATACATCTCTGTATCTGCAAACAGGGAACTGAAGTGGCCCCTTCATCACAGGCATCCAGGGGGAGCCTCTTGAGTCCACCATAAGCACAAAAAAGAGCAGAGACTCCTTGGCTCACCAGCCTCTGGGTCCCAGGCCAGCTCACTGCCAATCTGAGCAAGGTTTTTCCTCTCCAAACCAAGTATTTAATAACTTACCCCAATAACCAGATGTGAACTCTAAACAATCCATCATGAGAATATTCCTCTTTCCAATTATTAATTGGAAGTCCAATGAAATGGAAGCAGCAACTCTGCTTTTAGGGTGCCAAACCAGCAACTCCTAAGTGCTGCCATTTCAAACTTGTCAGGTTTTAAAATTTATTTCAGTGAAAGATCAAATAAAGCAGCTTTGCAGTCAATGTAACACTTCTTGCAAACTCCCTGGATGAGCTAAGAAACCCATTTACAAGGGAAACAAAATTTCAACCTTTTAAATATGATGTGATGACAGCTGCTCAGTAATTTCCAACGTTTATTAAAAATCCTCTGGAGTGGTTTGTTCAATATTTAGTATTGCTTTATCTGCCTCCAGACCAGAACAGCACATGCTTTGATAACTAAATGAATACCTCTGGTTATTTTCCCACTTGCTTTTCTGCTTCCAAAATTGCTGGTATTATGGAGCTGCTCAGTGATTCATGACAGATACACATCCATCTTGCTACTTAAAACACACAGGCTGGGCTATTTTTCCTATTGCCAGCAGGGCAGAAAACAAGCTTGGGAGACAACTGTCCTGAAAGTGCTTCTGGAGCTGCTGCTGCTGCCTGGATCCGCTGCCTCTGTGTGGGCTGGGTGCTCACAGAGACACATCCTGGAGAGGAATCACTGCAGCCCCTCAGAGCTTTGTTAAGTGGGGTTTTCATCTTGCTTACCTTAAAATCATTAATATGCAAGAACTCATCAATGATAGATTTGCATTTTCTCTCTATTTCCTCTTCTGATAGAGAAGGCTTTTCTTGCACTGGAGCTGGGGGAGCTTCTGGCTTGGCTGGTGGAAATACAACAACAACAACAACGTTTGGAAAAGGAAAATCAGCATTTTAGAGATGACATTCTGAGAACAGAGGTCACTAGGGCAGGTATGTCCCCTGTCTCATCCTCAGGCAGGGGAGTTCTTTGATGGGGCTTAGAGCAACCTGGGATAGGTGGAAGGTGTCCCTGCCCACAGCAGGGGATTGGAACTGGATGAGCTTTAAGGTTCCTTCCAACTCAAACCACTCTGGGATTCTGGGATTCTTTCCTGGCTACTTTTCCCCCATATGTACTCCTAGTATTTCTGTAACTCGACCTTGCAGGATCACAGCTGGCAGTGGCACAGGTCGAACACCTTCAAAGCTCTGCACCAACATTAAATAATTAAATGGGAGCTGTTGCAGCAAAATTAAAATATGCTGACTGCGATGGGCAGCAGCCCAAGGCAATTTCCCAATCACATCCCAAAACCCTGGTCCCCATGGATTGTCTACAACATCCCGAAGCTTCAGGATAAGCCTGTGCTGTGCTGTGGCAGTAGAGGTGTTTCCCTCACCACAGCAGTTTCCAGGTGTTTCCCAGGGAAGGAGCTGAACGCTGTCCTTACTATAAAGGTTCTGTTCCACTGGGAACATTCTAAGTGGGAACACTAAGTGTCCCCATTTTCCCCACTAACAGATCAGCCCAAGCTGGCAGGAGGGAAAAGCAAGAGCTGCAGGGCTGACAAGGTGACAGACGAGTCACCCTGGTGGGTGCCATCCCACTGCACCAGGGCCGGCTCGGAAGGAGGGCTGGCAACAACACAGTGCTAAAAAGCTGCTGTGCACCATCTGTCCCAGACCCAAATCCCTGCCCTGGCCCTGGGGACTGCTTGAAAAGGGCTATACTGGGCACTGAAAAAGCATTCCTGAAGAACTGACACTGATTTGGGGGACTTTGTGCCCAGAAGCCAGTGGGACAGTGACAGGATAAAACAGGCAAGACAATGCCATGGGGTGGTGTTGTGCTGGCACCTGCAGCCTTTCAGCTGGATCCTACGGAAGGATAAGGCCCAGGCCTGCCTGACTCAGCTGTGTCACCCAGCTCTGGGAGGTGCATCCCAGCTGCAGCAGCCTGACAGTGCCCTGCACAGACACCTGTGCCTGCTCCTGGCAGATTCTCCCTTGTGCCTTTCCACACGCTCAGCAAGACTCCCCGAGCACAGAGGAGCCGTTACCAGGTTCCTTGGCTTTGCTCCTCTCGGCCTCGCTGCTGTTCCTGTCCATCTCCATGCCTCCTGTCAGCTGCTTCACTGTCTCCAGCATCTCCCTGCGCTGCTCCTCCTGGGCCTGGTTGTCCAGCAGCAGCTCCTTGCTACTGCTGCCCCGGAGGAAGGTGTTGGGCCGGGACAGGGAAGGTGGCAGAGCTTTGTCGTTCTTCTCCCTGCCCGTGCTCCCGCGACTGCCAAACAAAAACACACTCAGGAGTTAGAGAAGGGACTCGAGGGCTCCACTGCAGGAAAAAACCACCCCCCGACCCCTGCAGGACTGGTGACTCTGTTCTTAGAGCTGTACCTACAACCAAAATTAACTCAATTTCAAGCATGCACAAACAAAAATACCCAGAGTGGACAGGAATGGCCAATGCTTCCTAGAGACCATATGGAAAAGCAATGCTCTACAGCACCCATTTTATACATGGAATAGTGCATTTTGTAACACAAGGACTCTGTTTCCCTTTGAAATGGTGTGAGAGTTTTAGATTAGATGTAACAAAGAAATTCCTCCCTGTGAGGGTGCGCAGTCCCTGGCACAGGGTGCCCAGAGATCCCTGGAAGTGTCCAAGGCCAGGTAGGACACTGGGGCTTGGAGCAGCCTGGGACAATGGAAGGTGTCCCTGCCCACGGCAAGGGCTGGGAATGGGTGATCTTTCAACACTCTCCAACCCGAAACATTCTGTTTTTCCATGGGAAAAATTCTGTGATTCCATGGGAGTTGTATTTTTTACCTATTTATTGAAAAATACCTCAAACAGTGAAGGGACCCAACAACAGGTGACAATGATCTGTCCTATTAATTGTTGTGTTAATGAGTAAGATGGGAAAAACGATGCCAAAATGGAGTAATTTTCCAGGTAAGCCCAAGTTTTACATGAAATAGGAGGGAAAACATTAGAGGCACAACCCAGGAAAACACTTCAGCAGCATGTGTGCACTGGAAGGAAGATCCAGTGACATTTTAAATGAACTCTACATTTATAAACCTTGCCTAGAGTTAATAAATTATTGAGGGCTAATACATGTTTCATGCTCCAAGCTGGAATGGTTGTAGCCCTGAAGGAACTGGAGTGAGAGAGAGGCTCTGCAGTTTTTTGTTGGATGTGGGAGCAAGGGTAGGTCACACCTGCTGGGAAGGGTCAGACACGGTTTTATGCTGCATTTCTGCCAGGTTTTAGGTGTGTTTTCCTGGATAAGTAAACCTACTGACCTGGCTAAATTCACAGCCATTAAATCCAACCTATTTACTACTACATTTTATCTGAAGAGTTTTTAATCTGTTAAACACAACTACCCTTGGCTGAAGGGTGAAGTGGAAACTAAAACATTAATCAAAATGGTTTTAAAAATTAATTCCACTTCTCTGCTATGATATAAAATACAAGCGTGTTCGAAGCTAACTCAGAGGGGGAAAAGGACTCGGCCATTCCTGGAAAAGAAAGGAATTCTCTTCTTTCCAAGTGTTGGTGCCCAGAGCAGGGCGAGCAAAGGGCAGCAGTGAAGAGCGATGGAGCGACACTCACCTCGTTAAGGCCCTGCGAGAGTCGAGTTCTGAAGATGCAGATGAGGCAGATACTGGGGAGACTGGAGGCTGCAGGGCAGAAAATCTGTTCAGACTTGTGGCGCTTGGTCGCAAGGAGTCTGGAGATTGTGGAGACAACACAGAGAAGAGCAACAAGGTCAGCAGCTGCTGATACCTCAGCATCACCTAGCAGTTCAGCCATGCCATGGGGACAGAGCTGCATGGAAAAGGCTGGGCCTGCCCCACTTTAACCCTTCTTGTCAGGAGGTCACACACAGAGGGGAGGAGAGGAGCCAGAGGGGAGCCCTCGTTGGGGCTGCAGCTCGTCCTGAGGGGCAGCTCTGATCTCTGGCCTGTGAGCAGGGACAGGATCCAGGGAAGGGCTGGAGCTGTGCCAGGGGTTTAGGTTGGAGATCAGGAAAGGTTCCCCCCCAGAGGGTGCTGGGCACTGCCCAGGCTCCCCAGGGAATGGGCACAGCCTCGAGGCTGCCAGAGCTCCAGGAGTGTTTGGACAGGGTGGGATTGTTGGGGTGTCTGTGCAGGGCCAGGGGTTGCACTCTGATCCTTGTGCGTCCCTTCCAGCTGAGGACATTCCCTGGTTCTATGAACCCCACCCAAACCTGCTCTTTGGCAGCAAAGCCGAGGGTGAAGGGTCCATTCTGACTTACCCATCTCGCTTGCCTTGGCTCCACCACTGCTGCCCTTCCCCCAGCTGCCCAACTGGGCTTTAGGCACGAGCTGAATCTTCTCATCTATTGTGGGCTGTAAAACATGCCAGGACGTACAATTACAAGGGCAAATTGTACAGTTTAATAATAAATGGGAGATCTTTTGGCAATAATCCCAGTCTTGTGAACACCAAAACACACTTCACATATTTTTGGAAGACTAAACTGTGGCCCAATACAGAGGACACAAACAACAAAGGGCATCACCAAGAATCTCTTCCAAATGTCAGTGAGAGACATTCACAGTGAGCAGGAGCTTCTTTTTGTTGAGAATTCTGAAGCTCAGGAAGGTAGAAAAGTTCAGTATATCCATATTTGAAAGATGAAAGATGTTCAGTTTGTGATGTGTAAGGCAGTTTCACTGTCCATCAACTCTCCAGTCATGGCTTTGGGGGAATCTGCAGGGCACCGAACAATCCACAGGGCAAAGGATGACAACAGATCGCAGAACTTGGAGGGAAGAAGTGATGTCTGGCAAGAAGAGAACATTGATTGTACAATGTCCAGTGGGAGAATTTATTGACAAGGAGGTTGTGACATCACAGATCTCAGGGGAACTCCTCTCTCCTTCCAAAGCAGCTGCTGTGGAACCAGTTTAATTTGTATGGAATAGAGGAGAAGGGCTTTTCCCAGATGAGCCATAAGCCCAGGCAGGAGCAGGCTGAACCTCTCCTGTTAATGAAGTTTTGGAGACTGTTTTATGACTTTCAGAAGGAACAAACTGATTGGATCTGCAGAAGGGCTGTAATCTGTCCAGGTTCTGCTTTACAGGTCCTTTCTCTCCAAGAATCCAGCACTGAGTGTAAAAATTCAGGGCGAGTGACATTAAGTGGGACAAGAGAATACTTAAGAGTCAGTGATTTATGCAAAGGCCACATTTTCCTTGGCAAGAAAACCCAGAGTTGTTCTGAAGTTTGACAAAAGAGAAGTCTCCAACTTGCCCAACCTGCAGCCTGGAAAACTGTTCAAACCCACCAGTCTAATGGTGAAGTAACAGGAAGATGCTCATCTGGAGGATGAACATGGGAGTTTATCACATACTGGAGGATGCAACCGTGCCACCAAGTCGAGAAACCTCTAAAAGCAGACATGGCTCTTCCCATCCTAGTGGAGCATCCTAAATCTGGAGTGCTGCTGCTTGTGACACATCAAAATGGATGTGGCCTCCCTGTTTCATTGAGGAGCAGTATCAAAATAGGGTCTCAAGAACTTGAAGCAGCCAAGGATTTCCAGCAAGTGTTTGAGACCCTCAGGTGATGTGTTTGAGACCCATGGAACATGGGTGCTGTGTTGCATCTCCATGTCACACGATACCCTGGCTCACATTTTCATCACTGAATAAAATGCAGATTTTCTGACTGTGAGAGCTTCTGGATTACTAAAAGGACACTGTGAACCTGAGAAAGAAAGTCTGCACACTCCTTTCCCTCAGGACAAAACAGGAACATCCAGAAGATAATGCAGCTTGATTTACACACAGTACTAACTCTGAGGATTTAGAATGTCCCAGCCCCAGGTTTTGACCTGTACACACTGTCCCAATCCTTCCTGGACTAACAGATGTTTTATTGCCCTGAAGGAGACTTGTGCTGTCACCTACCTTGGTGATTTTAAGGAACTTGGTGGGGTCCAGCACTCTGCTGTTCTTTGCCCCCTGCACAGTGTTCCAGCCGCCTTCGTCGACCCGCGGGACACCTGAGGATGACAAGCAGAGCCCCTCTCAGCTCATCCCGTGGCTCTGACCAGCAGGTGCTGCTCAGGAACATCCTTCCACTGACATGCCATAGCCAGCCTGCCTGCCTGTGCTCTCACAGAACAGCTCTCCCTCCTTCCAAGGGCTGCCTTTGGAAGGGATGGCTCCTGGCTGGATTTCTCTGCATTCCTGTGGGTGCTGGACGTTCACGAGCTCACGGAAGGAGCAGGTGAGATGCCTTCCCTGACCAGAGCCTCACTCACTCACAATTCCTGCAGCACTTGGCTGGTCTGACATGGAGCCCCTCAGGCACTCCCAGGTTCCCCACCTCCTCCTGGTGTCACTTTTAGGATAATTAAAGTCTACATGGATTTTCTTTACACCCTGTTTCCAAAGCACTTTCACTTGACAATCCTTAGTATTAAAGAATCCCCATAATTACTTTCTTCTTGCCCTGCTCTGTCCCAATCTTCATTTTCCCAGTCACTCCAAATTCATCTTCAGATAGTGCCCTTCAGATAGGGCCAGGAGCAGTTTAAGGTGACACCCAGACACTCCCTCACACAGAGTCAGCACCTCATGACTTTAACAACTGAAGACAACACAGTTACTCCTGAAATGAGATGTTTTTCTCTTGAAATGAGACTGCAGTGCATGAGAATAGGTGGTGAATCTGACTCCTAAGTAATAACTTGTTAAAACAGATTTCTGGCAGCCTGTCACAAAATCAAACATGGTTTGCATGGATGGAACATGTAAGCACTGTTGACCTGTGCTTGGTTATTTTCACCCATGAGATTTGCTCCTGAAAATCCCCACAGCCAATTCATGGCAGATCTGCTCCTTTTCCAGCCTCTGCCGTATCAGGCCGTTTTTCCCCTTAGGAAAAAAACCCCACAGATTTTTTCCTTTTATGTGGGATTGCCTCTAAGGCAACTGAATGTGAAATGAGTGAAAAGAGCAGCCAAGTTGGTTTTTACTTTACCTGGTCTCCTCTTGTCTTTGGTCATGAGTTGTTGCACCTTCCTCTGTTCTTCTTGCTCTTCAATCTTGGCTTCTTTATGGATCTGCTCGATGGTCTTGGGGCCCTGGTCTGCTCTCCGTGACACCCAGTTGCACTGGGGAAGAAGCAAAAAAAACCAAACACGTGCTCAGGGAAACTTCCAGGGGAGCATCAAACACAGGGAGTTTGAATATTGGGAATGAGGCCTCATCCTCCCACCCTTGTCATGCCTTAGAGGGGCTGGAGAAAATCCTGTGGAGCTGGGACACGTTATGGACACAGTTATCCCAGCACCAGAGAGCAGAGCCTTGTACTCAGGTACTGCAGAGAAGACCTGACTGAATTCAGGACATGTTAATCCCCAGCCTGCACATTCCCAGCTTCTCTTGCAAGGTTCAGAGGAAAGAGAAGAGCTGCTGTCACTCTCTGTTTATGACTGATACTCTTTGTGAGAGCCTTTCCTCCAAACTTGAGGGAAAAAATGAAACCTTGAAAATAAAAAAAGCAAGAAGTGACTGATTTTAAGTGGAGGCAGTGCTTTGCACTCCAGGAATAGTGATGGCTGACACAGGAATCCTGCAGAGAGGAGCAGCTGTCACTCCAAAAACACTTTCCTTGCTTGATGTGTCTTTTCAGCCATGCAGTGCCCAGACCTTTCCAACCCTGGAATGACCACACTGTCCCTTATCTTGCTGCAGCCTCATTACAGTTCTTGGGGTAATTATCTACCTGCAGCCAAAATGGTGACTTCAGCCTCCACACAACCCAAACCAGCTCCCCTGGGGAGGAAATTACAGGTGCTGGGAAGGTTTGTTCCACCCACGGTCACGTCTTCATCTGCACAGTGTGGGGACCCCCTGCACCACATGTGTACTGACCACAGCCCCAGAACAACATGGAGCCATTTCCTGGCTTTGAACAGCCAGACTTGGGGGAGAAGGGGAACAGACCTCCCCCTAACATCCCATTTGAGCTGTGAATCCCTGCTCTTGCATGAGAGCTTATCCAGCCCGGATATGGAAGGGAACAAGACAGACTGGCATGAGAGCTGGGCGTGTTCACCTGGAGGAGAGAAGGCCCCAGGGAGACCGTAGAGCCCCTTCCAGGGCCTAAAGGGGCTCCAGGAGAGCTGGAGAGGAACTTGAGACAAGGGGGAATGGCTTCCCACTACCAGAGGGCAGGGTCAGATGAGATATTGGGAAGAAGTTCTTCCCTGTGAGGGTGGGCAGGCCCTGGCACTGGTTGCCCACAGAAGCTGTGGCTGCCCCTGGATCCCTGGCAGTGTCCAAGGCCAGGTTGGACGGGGCTTGGAGCAGCCTGGGACAGTGGAAGGTGTCCCTGCCCATGGCAGGGGGGGGAAGGAGATGATCCTTAAGGTTCCTTCCAACCCAGACAAGCCTGGGCACCCATGATTTCATGCTTTTACTCACTGGAACTAGGACCTACCAGCCTTAGGTCTATTACATCCTGAAGCATGAACCGAATCCTTGAGGAGGTTTTCCTCTCTTTCACAATCTTCTCCATCTGATTAAAATACTGGTCCATGCGGGGCTAGGCAAGGAAAACATCATCAGCACATTGTGGAGAGGAATGAAAACACTCCCTGGAGGGCACCCAGTGGGTCCTGCATTCTGGGATTTCTGTGCCAGAAATGTTGGGGACACAGGGCTGCTCCCCAGAGAGGTGAGGGCTGGGTCTTGCACACATCTCCAGGATGGATTTGAGGGTGCATGGGCAGCATGTGCAGGAGATGAGGCACAACTGTGCAGGCACACTTTCTCTGCGTTTTTAATTACACAAACCATCTACACCCTCTGCATATACATAATAAACATTATGTCCATTACAAATATATCTCAATCCGGGCTTCCCCTCCTCAAATCAGCTGTGATCACCTCAGCCCAAGAAAAACTGGCTCAGAAAACAAAATGGGTACAAAACCAGCCTAAGACACACCATTACATGGTTTATCCCCTAAGCTGAGCCAGGCCAGACTGAGCAGCAGCTCTGGGTCTCTCTGCAAGAACAATTTAATGGGCTCAGCTGTTGGAAAAAACCCCACAAACTCCTCATCCAGAAAATCGTGATGTGGTGGAATCCCAATAGGTTCACACTAAGACATGAATTGGGATCAGCAGAGAAGCTCCTGTTAGGTCTAAATTTGGCTCACCAAGCTCTAAAAAGCTTTTTTCTCAAATTAGGGCCACTGGTTGTTTCAAACAAGAGTTTCAGAGCAGTTTTCTACCATGTTTCCCACTCTCTTCACTAAAAACCAGCTAAACCCTTGTCCTTGTAGTTAAACAAACAAGAAAAAAATCCATTAAAATTTGTGTCTGGCCTTGGCTTGGTAAGTTTCAGCTCTAGGAGCAAATGTTTCCAAAGTTACGCATGATGGGGAAATATTTCCAATGGACTTTGTTTAGAAGTTTTAATTAAACTATGATTAAGACTTCAGCTTCAATAAAAACACATAATAAAATGTCTACCCCATTAAGAAGGATTCTCTCCACCTTGATAGAAATAACCAATCCCAAAGACAGGACAGAGGCATCTGGAATTGCTCCCTCAGTCCGTGCCCCGCCATGCCCCAGCGTGAGGGTGCAGAACCAGCAGAGCACCAAAGTGTTGCCTTTTACAATGCTCAAAAAGACCAAAACAGCATCCAGGCCTCGTCCAGCCTGACCTCAGCTTGGAAGTCAGACCTGGTTTTCTTCCCAAAGCACATGGAGAAACAGAATCCCACGCTGGTGCTGCGCTGACAGCATGGGGTGTTTAGGCTGGGACTGCTGATAAACCACGCTGTTTTGGTCAATGCTTACAGAACAGCCTGGGAAACTCCTTCCCCTTAAGGCTCAGGGCTGATCCGCCGTGATCCCTGAGATCCCTGCCTGGAGAGAGAACTCCCTGCCCGGGGCAGCTGAACACAATTAGCTCAGTTTGTTTCCAGAGCCCAGTCCTACTGATTCCTGGCAAAGCCCTTGGGTTTTTCATCCCAAGCCTGGTTTCTGTGAAGGAGCAGCAGACTGTCTGTGCCAGGAGGAGCTCTTGGAGTACGCAGTGCTCCGTGCTACAGATATACTTGCTGGAAAATGGGGAGGAGGATGCAGGAACGCTGCGGTTGCAGAACAGCTGACACATCCCAGCACAAGTGCAGACAAGGATAACACGAAACGCAGGCATCCCCAAGGCTTGGGTGGGGTTTGGACCAGTTAATGAGGGTGTTGTAGATTTAACCTGAACAATTTCATGGTGACTTTTGTAGGTAACATAAACCTTCAACTGGAAATATTAATGTTTTGTGAACTACAAAGGAAGAGGGACATTCAACTTGGAAAAAGTAAGCGTCGAGCACTTCTGGGTTTTGTGTTTGGATAAAATCTTTGGAAATAACAACTGGAGAACACAGCTGAAAATGATACAGAACCTATTACAGAGCAGGGAGCGAGGCCAGGTCATGACAAAACATCCACAGAGGAGTGGATGATTTCCTCATGCCATATGGAAATTCCTGAAGAAAAAACAAATCTTCAAATACAAACACCCCACACCCATTTTTCCAGCCCTGCCCAGAGAACCTCATCCCTTGCTCCCATTCCTGCCCCACCTTTGCCTTCTCAAAGTCCAGGTCCTTGCCAATGGTTGTAAGCAGGCGGCAAAGGCACTCGAGGGACTCCTCGTCGTGGTTCTTGAGCAGCTTCACCACGCAGTCGTGCATGATGGCCTCCGTCAGCATCTTCAGCTTGAAAAGCTCGCCGATGAATTTGATATTCCCGATGGATCTCCGCCGGGCTTTGTCCTTGGCCTCCTCCAGCTCGTCATGGAGCCGTGTCTTTTCCTCTGGCTGTAAAACAGGAACACAGCCCTGCAAAACCACCTTCCCAGTGCACAGAACTCTTTGAAGGATCCAGTTTTATGTTCATAGACACTGCTCCCTCTTTTTCTCCTAAAGCCCAGAAAGATGCTGGGATAAACCCACTGTCAAGGCAAACATTTTTTTGTTATACTCTGTGGCTGTATTCTCACAGCCAGAGAGAAAGTTTAGAGATAATAAGTGAGTCTGTGAAGAAGAAATGTAAACAATAGTTAAGTTTAGAGACAGTGTCCTTGGAACTGCGTTAGCTGAAGCCACCAATGGAGTCAGATAAATTACCATAAGACCAATCAGCTAATGGCAACTATCAGTATTATAAAAGTAGTGTGTTTCAAATAAACTTGCTCTTCATATTGTCACAGTTGGCTGGTGAGTTTCTGTCTTGCTCCTAACTCGACTGCGACAATCCTCAGGCACAGTGACAGAATGAAAGTCTCAACTCCAAAATCCCCCCAGATCAACTGCTGTTTCAAAAGGAAATAATTTTCTGAGGGAGCTCTGAGAACTTATGGAGAAAAACACCACTTACAGTGGTGGCAGCTTCGAGTTCTTTCTGCTTCTTTTCAAAGACATCATCGTCAGCCTTGTCCTTTTCAAATTCCTTCTGGCAGCGATTTAACAGCAACTTACGGAAATTTACTGTGCTCCCAGGTTTGTCTGCCATGGGCACTTTCAGCTGGAGTGAGAAGGAAGAAAAACATCAGCAGAAATAGGGACAAACTCCATAGAGGAGGGGTCATCCATAACAATTTATTCTGCTCTTCATGTTGAGCTGCGCAGCTCTGCAAGGCTGTGAAAGTAAAGCCTCACATCAGGATTTCCAGCGGAGTTTTACATTGCAGATGTAAAGTCACACTCCAAACTTGGCTGACACCACCTCCGCCCAGGGATGAATTACATTTCCATCTATATGATCTCTTAAAAACACCCCTGCTTGAAAACACTCCTCTTCTGTGCTGAAGGCTTAAGCCATATTCCTTCACTGCATGTCATGAAGGACCTGGGGAAAAGGGGGCTCTTTTGTCCCAAATTCAGCATCTGAGAATGACCTCTGCAAAGCCTGGCTCGTCTTGGGCTCCCTTGGAACTGACAGACACAGAGGAGTGGTGAGGCCCTGGCACAGNTACACTCAGAAGCTAACATTGACAGTGTCTGTCCCTGCCCCTCAGCCCGTGCTGAAGCCTGCCCTTACCGTCACCAGGCAGCGGCACATGTTGGCGTACGCCACCGAGAAGCTGGGCTCGTCGATGGCCTTCTCAAAGACCAGGTCGATGACTCCCTTCAGCCTCTCCTCCGTGTCCACTGTCAGGTCTGTCACCTGCTTCATTAGCTGGTTGAACATCTGGGGTGTCAGCTTGTTCAAGATGCTTCGTACCTTGCGGAACAGCTCCTGAATGACAGAAACACTGTGAGTTCAGGCACGAGTGGTGCAGGTGGATTTCAGGAATGAG
>VXAX01007700.1:237501-257337 GCA_013399835.1 Leptocoma aspasia
GGCAGGGTTAGATGGGATATTAGGAAGAAATAGGAGTGGTGAGGCCCTGGCACAGGTTGCCCAGAGCAGCCGTGGTTGCCCACCCCAGAAGTGTCCAAGCCCAGGTTGGACGAGGCTTGGAGCAACTTGGGATAGTGGAAGTTGTCCCTGCCCATGGCAGGGGGTGGAATGAGAAGAGCTTTAAGTTCCCTTTCCCACCTATACTATTCCATGCTTCTGTGATTCCATGAACTTCCCAAATACGATTCATCTTGTGACCAGGTGGAGCAAGGAGTCCACAACTCCCAACAACTGCTCCAAGCAAATCCCTCTGCCATGGGCATGGCCAACAAACCAATACTCCATTATTAATTATTTANCAAGATGCTTCGTACCTTGCGGAACAGCTCCTGAATGACAGAAACACTGTGAGTTCAGGCACGAGTGGTGCAGGTGGATTTCAGGAATGAGCCAGGATGCTTCCCATACGGGAATGGAGACATCCTGTAGGAATGTCTGGGAAGCTGAGTGACACACCACACGTTTCTGCACAGCCCAACTCTGGTCCTCACTTGGCTACCAAAGACCAAGACTACGGGGCAGGAGTTTTGGAAACACCCAAGTGCTTTTGTCAAGTGCAACAGAGGCACAAAGCCCTTCCTGTCAGAAATACTCTTCTTTATCTCAGGTAATCAACCTCTCCTATAATTCACTTTAAGGCACCTTATTTTTTCTTATCCAGGATGATAATGAGGTCAACAATGCCGCCATTAGCTGCAAGAACAGAATTTCAGTGTCCTTCAAGACCATCCCAAATTCTCCTACAAATTACAAGCTTGACCACCAGACAAACACCTCCTCCCACAGCAAGTGCCCCACAGAGGAGAGGAGGGGGAGAAGGACTGAGGCAGCTTCAGACACCACTGTTGGGCTGGGCAGGACCAACTGAGGGATTTCACAGAGGAACCTCAGTCTTGCTGAGGATTCAGGACAGAAATGTGGTCTAAAAGGAGATGAAAACCAAGTTCTGTGCTGGGAATGTAGCGCTCTTTGCTTTAGAATGGAGACAGAAATACTCCAGTAAAACAGCAGTAGGAAAGCAATCCTGGAAGAGAGACAGAGGTTGTCTGGTGTTCTCTGCTTAATATACAGGACTTAACATACATTTGAATGCCAGGTCAAGAATAAACATACATAAAATACCATCAAGGTAGGGGAAAGCTGGGATTCCAACTGGAATTCATTGCCCTGTTTCACTGTCTGATACAAGAGGGAAGGCAAATTATCATTACCTGGTGTAGCTGCTGCACCCTCAGACCTGCTTAAGCTCTCACCTGGGTTTTGACATTTTCTGGGTCCTCCGTTTGGTTTTCCCTCTTCAGGCTCGGCTTCCAGGCGTTCTCTGCCTTCTTCAGGTGCACATCCTCCTTCACACACACAGTGATGATCTTCCTGGGCTCTCTTCTCTGGCCTGGCTGAGATCTCCTCGGTCCAACATTCAACAACTAGGACAAAAACATTCCTTGTTATACCCCACTTTAAGCTCAGGCTGGATAACACGCTCCAGGGCAAATCGCTGACACCAGCATGTCCTGCTGGGACACGAGGAGTCCCTCTGACCCAGTACTGCTCCGAGCTGCTCACAGGGAATGTGCAGACACCAAACACGTTTCTCTGGGCAGCTTTTCCCAACAGAGAGATGGGGTACCCTGCTTACACAGCCCGGCGGCGCTCCGGGTGCTGCTACAGAGGGCAGAACGGACCCCAGCTGGCCAAAAGTGCCTCTTGGGACACTGCATAACTGAGGCATCACAGCAAGGCAGGGAAGAATTCTGCCCTTACAGGTGTATTTCAAACATGCCATCCCAAGCACTCAGACAATGATAAATTGGCAGCTCTGCCAGAAATGTTAAGTTTTACTGGAGATTGCTTCCAACAAAGCCATTTTGAGATGGGAATTACGTAAAACACAGTGAAGGAGTATCACTGCAGCTCCTGCACTCTGAAAATGTGGATCCTAACAGATATGGGATGAACTCTGGGTGGTTTCACAGAAGAAAGGGAATCAGGGTGCTTTGGAATTGCCTAAGCACCTCTGCAATCCTGTGTAATGTGATGCTCTTCCCAACCAGGCACAAAACCTGCCACAGCCGGGGAGTTTTTCACCAGATGTACAAATGGTAGGGCACAAGACACCCCCAAACCTCCTCTTCATCATCTGCGGCTTCTGATTAAGGACTAAAGGTACCAGGTGCTGTTGGGAGGTTGCTCTTCCCCCATGCTCTTTCACATTTCTGAACTCATTTATCACAAATGGCCAACCTCAAGGTACATATTAAAGCAGCAAAACTCCATTATCAAACCCGGTACTTCCCACAGCAGTAATTAATCTGCTCAGCAGCCACTCATGGAAGATGGGTTATTTCAAAGACTGCTTTGTTCAACAAAGAGATCCAACAAGCATCTAAAAGGCCAAACCACTGCAGTTACTTGAAGAGCTTCAATGAATAGGAGGAAATGCTATTGGCTGGTGCTTCTTATGTCATACATCAGCCACAAACCTCGGTTTGTGGTTACTGAAAGGCAAAATTCTTCTTAAAGGCAGGAGGGAGCTGAACCACTTGCCTTTGACAAGGTAAATGCATGCAAATGAGCAGGATCACCAGCAGTGCTGGAGCTCTTGTTTGGGATAACAGCAAGAGAGGAAGATGTTGTCAGAAGACAATAACCTCACGCTGTGACCTGCTTCATGTGCCCAGCATGCTAGGGTGTCACTGGGCTCCCCTCAACTGTCAAAGACCCCATTCACATCCCCTGCCATGCACAGAAATAGCCCAGCAGATTTTTCAAACTGCACGAGGCACAAGCCCCATGAATGCCGCAGTTCACAGAATCATTTATCTTGGAAAAATGATCTCCAAGGTCATCAAGTCCAACCACTTGCAGTGCAACTGCACCAGCTGATCACTCCTGAGGAGTCAACAGTGGAACAGGGAGCCTTCAGGATGTTTTTGTGTGTCAGACACCTCCCTAAAGCAGACATTGATCTGTCTCTATGTCCCCTCTCTGTTCCTACCCTGAGCCCTGACTGACGCAGGTCTGGCACAGCAAGCCTGACAGCAGCCCTGCCTTCACACACCACCTCTAGTGTTACACACTTCTGCTGCCCAGGCTCTGACCACACTGCAAATGTGGAGGGCAGAGACCTCCCTCCAGCTGAAAAACCAGACAATTATGTAACAGAAAACTGACTGGCCACAGCCACACGTGCCAGAGCTGAGCACACACCTCCTGCCCGCAGACAGCTCTGTAATCAGAGCCAGGCTGAAGTGTGCCCTGAAAACCCAGACCTTTGAGCTCATTCCCCCCAGAACAGGGGCAAAGCCAAGGAGAGGTGACCTGCAGCCACCCCATCTCCTGCACAGAGGCAGTTCTGGTCTGAAGGACCTCCCAAACACGCCAGACTGTAACGCGCGGGGACGGAGTCGCAGAGGCTGGTGCTTCCTCAGGCACGGAACTTCCTCGGGCACGGGTCCATACAAATGTTCCTTTTCAGCAAATATCGAACCCTGAAGGAGATGACTCCCTTGGAACACTGAGGGATGCATGGAGCACCAGTGTGTCACGTGTCATCTCCTCACATTCGGCTGCCTTTGAGCCCAGACCTTTCAAGCATTAACACAACAAAGACTTACTTTAAGACTGTACATTTTTAATATCTCTGAATAAACTCAGTTCAAACTGTGTGATTAAGTTTTCCATCAGTGAACAGAATCCTCCTTTGGAAGATATAATAATATAATAGATGGATCTAACTTTTAACAGAAATGGTCTAGGGGTCTGGGGTTTGGCTCCAGATTTATACAGCAAGTTAAAGAGGTGCCTGAGCTCAGGCCTGGCTTCATGTAAATAATGATGGCTCTGGGGCATGGGGCAATCACCAGGTGCTCCTGCATTAATCTGAACGACCTCTCTTCTGGACAAAGACATGAGAAAGGAAAGCAGGAAGACACAGGTACAAGACTCCTGCAGAGGAGCCAAAGACTCACAGCAGCATAGACTGACCTTGTGCTCCCACTCAGGCCGCAAGTAATGGAAATACTTTAGAAACCATCCAAGGAATTAAGGAAGTGCTTTTTCCTCTGTAAGAGGCTTTGAATGCAGACAGTAAAATTGATCTTTGATGGTGGGAGAGGTTGTGCCTTACAGGAAGAAAAACTGAGGTGATTTCAGTTTCCATCACCTCTCAGGAAGGACAAAGCAAATGCATCCTGTGCAGGGACGGACCCGATCGCTCCAGCCCCGCATCTCCGAGCTTGCATCTCCTCACATGCCACGCTCACCTAACCCTGCCTACACCAAAGAGCCTTCCCAGCTGTATTCTGCTCCTGTGCAACTCCACCCCGGTGCTGTCCGACGCAACATTGGTTAGTGCCAGAAAGAGTCATAAAACACGTTCAAGCAAAAAGAGGGAAACAAGGACAAAAGCCAAAGAAGCAAAACAAAAGACTCTCAACGTGCCGGAAGCAGTTAGCGCTGAGCTGCTCAACGTTACTGGGGGCAAGGAAGAGGCAGTGATTTGATGGTTCGTGGCATGGCCTGTGCAGAGGTGGGATGGCTGGGGACACACAGCGCACACGCAGGGGTTGCCATGCGTCACGAGAGGGGAACGTCTGGCATTGCTGGGGCTCAGAACCCTCTGATCCTACAACGGCCGGCATCGAGGACAGGCTGGTTAAACCACATCACCTTCCAGCCCTCCTCCAGAACAAGGCAAGGAGAGGCTCTGCTCTGCAAAGGCGCAAATGTAAGATGTATGTTATGTGCTGAATGCTCCAAATGAACGGGGTAAGCAGGACTTACCTTTTCTCCCCCTTTCCACAGGTCTGCAAAGTGCAGACCCTCGCGGATCCCGCTCAGGCCAACGTCCCAGCATGCCCTCAGCTGGTGATGTCCCACCCACCACTGAAGACTGCCTAGAGGGGTACAATGCAAGTCTTGTTTCGGTTTTTTTTTAAAAAAGGTTGCACCTTTTTGTAAAGTTTTCTGCCAGTCGTTCTTTATCAACAGTGGGTGTTGGGAAAAAAGGCAACTCTACAAAAAGGTGCAAAGTCTGGGGGGAGAGGGGGGGATTTGGCTTACCCCTATCGGCAGGTTCCTCAATGGTGGGTGAGGCGAGACCAAGAGAGGGCATGCTGGGGGCCCGCACCGAGCCAGGGAGGGCAATCCAGGGGTGCTCTGCACTTTGCAGGCCTGCGGAGAGACAAAGAGTGACAGCCGCGTTACCCAGACGCCACAGGCTCGGGACGCTCAGCAGTGACAGGAGAGGAGGCGCCGCAGCACGTCCAGCCACGGCAAGCACTGGCCACCTCATGAGGTTTTGTGGACCAGGGGTGCTCCAAGAGAAACTGTGGCACCGGCCACGAGGCTGCTCCCAAACCAGAAATATTACACTGACCCAAAATCGCTGGGTTTGACTTCTGGAAACCTGCACACTTGGAAGTTGGGGTGATTCAGAGAACTCTTCTGGAACCAGCAGGTTTGAAAGCTCCACGATGGCTGTGTCATTAAACACATCCAGATGGACACAGCAGAAGCAGCTCAACAGCTGAAAATCAGTGATTGCCCCTAACAGCGGCAGCGTCCTCCTCCAGTGGCACTGATGGGGTAGCACGTGCTGGGGGCACCTGTGCCCCAGAAAAAGACGTGGCAGAGGCAAGAGCGAAGAATTCACAGAGGGATTTCAGAGTGTGGGCAAAGACAGACACAGGGAAAAGAAGAGAAAATGAAAGAAAAGCAGTGGAAAAGGTGGGAAAACAAGGAATGAAGTGACCAAAGCAACATGTGGAAGCACAGAGAAAGCAGGAACACACAGGTGCTGGCTATATTTTGTTTGTTAGTAAAATCTCTTTGCTGGGTTGGCATGTTTTGCAGCACAGCCCCCCAGGCTGACACACTGATGCTGGGTTTGTTGTACAACGAACGCGCGACCGCACACGCTACTGCCGGGTCCTGGTGTGGAAACGCTTCCCCCCTCTCACACAGGGAAACAGGAAGGAGACGAACCCTTCCCGAACAACAGCTACCCGTGACAAACATCCACAACCCATTCCAATTCCCCTACATTTTGTCAGCCAAGCAAACACTCCCCCTGCGTTCATCCTGACCAAACCAGAACCACCGGTGCATTGCAAGAGACCCAAAAGCCTGAGGAGGGACTTCATCAGTGTCAAGGCCAGTTTTTAAATGAGCAAGTTGGGGTAAACTCACACTTCCAGACACGTTTCTTCCCCCGGGGGCTTGCCTCCCAAAATCAGCAAAGGCTGGCGTGAAGTCGGGGCCTCGTGGCAGGATCCGGGGGTCCAGAGTCCTCAGCGGCAATTTCGGCTGACTGACCTGTGCCGTGGGCAGAGCACACAAACAGGGGCTGCTCTGAGCTACCACAGGTCATGCAATCTACACACAACACCTGCTAAACCGTGACCGTCAGATTTAACATCCAAATTAAAGCTTTTAACAAACTGCTTGAGTTTTAGGCATCCACACTTTTGCTAAAAACAAGCATTTAATTTAAAATACATCTTCAGAGACTATTGAGGAAACAGGTGGAGCTCGGAAACATTTCAAGGATTATGTAGGATAAAATCATAGTAAACACGGGCCTGCCTTGGTTCAGGAGCATAAAAGTGCCCCCTTCCCTCAAAGCAATGGCTTTTGTGCCAACGTGAGAGATGGGCAACTGAACCCAGGAAGCTCAAACACAGAACAGTGAGAAACCATCATGGGAAAGTAGAAGGTAGATGAAGCAATTTTGGTAATGAAGCTGCATTTTACAATTTGCCTGGGTATGAAACTCAGAGCGGAAATGTTTCTGCACATGAGGATCACCCACATCCCTGAGTCTCAGGAGTGAGTCTGTCATGATTCTATCAAAGCCAAGGAACTCTCCAGCTCTCAGTGAGAGCAGAACGAGGCCTCAGTGCCAGCACTCAGAAATCCCAAGTGTTTCACTAAGCCCAGACCTCCAGCAGAGACAATCAGCTCTGAGATGAGGCTGGAGAGAAATCCCAAAACTGCCTGAGAATGGAGTTCTTAAAGATCTTTTATTAGATCAGCTTATAAATAGTGAAGAAACTGCTTCAGATCAAAAAACAGTTTGCCCAAAAGCTTCTCTCTGCTTTTTAATTGATCTAATAGATCAATTAATTGATCTAATAAAAGCCACTGCCTCTCCATCCAGCCTTGCTTGGATCCTCAGCTCTTCACGGCTGGGTCATTTTAAATTTTAATAATAACCTGGTATAACCTAATCTAGATAAAGACTATAAAAAATGCTTCAGTTTTTAATCATCTGTGTGCATTCATCAGGCACCAACGTCTCTATCTGTAGAATTTTGTGATGAGACCAACTATTCCCACTTCCCACCAAAACCCAGCATGGAAATGGTTCAGGAATGAGGCATTAAGGATCTTCATTTGTATCAAAACCCTGCACGTACCTGTTTTATGGGCTCTCCTCTCACCTTGTCGAGCACCACATCACTGATGGGAGGCAGCCCCTCAGGCTTCTGGATACAGGCAGGCATGAACTGGATATCCAGCAGGAATTCCCGGTCGTATTGCTTCTTCCCCTCTGGGTCCACGGGCTTCCACTGCTCTATAGGGAGAGAAGTCCCTGAGAGTCACAGGAAACAAACCCTCTGCTCACCCAGGTGTGGTTCTGGAAATCCAAAGGGATGAGGTTGCTGCACCAGCCCACGAAATTTCAATTGAATTGAATTTTCATTTTGAAGGGAGAGAGGAGGGCAACACACACAACATTAAAGGGACATGAACAACAGGGAGTGTAGAGCCAGGTCCAACCACACCCGGATCTGGTCACTAATTCCAGTTCTAACCCGTGTATCTAACTTTGACTTCCGCTCTCCTGTGGGATACGGTAGAATGGGGACAATTCCCTGCTTCTGTGTGAAAATGCAGAAGTTAAAGGGGTTCGTCTGCTATAAAAGAAGTCATAAACATGAAGTCAAGGAGAGCAGAGCATGGAACAAAAACACCCTCTGAAAATGTGAAACCGTGCAACTGTGAACCGCCCAGGCTGGAGATAACAAGCAGAAACAAGAGAAGCCACAACCACAGGCCATGATCTAGGAATTACAACTTTCCACCTATTTTACGTGGGGCTTTTTGGGTGTGGAAGACCCGGCCTGGTGCAAATCACAGCATAAACCTACAGCCACTTTAGCACAAGGAAAGCCAGCAGCTGGTGGCCTGGAGATGGGATTTTTGGCACTGGCCACATGGTTTGTTTGAAATTAGGGAAGAAAACATGTTTTATCTGAATGAAAACATCTGTATGAGATGCTGCCTTTGGATCTCCCTCATGTCACACTGCGTCACTCAGCATTCATCAGCCCTTCAGGTACTTATTATTCCTTTATTTCACTCCCTGACCCCCAGCTTTGGATCTCTGGGATCTCACCATCCACACCCCCGCAGAGGCCACGAGTAGGGACTTACTCCAACGATGGGTTTTAATAACTGGGAATGAAAATCCACAGAAGTGACTGCAAACTTTAGCTCTTTATGCAGTTTTATTTCTACAGAGCTTCAGGATGCAGCGGTGCAGAAATGGTTTGGCTGGATCCCGGCTGGAATTCCTGGCCTGCCCACTGTACCTGTCATTTGCCATGGAAAAGCTCCAACACAACAACAAGCAGTTTATATGTAGTTTCCTTCTCTTGGAAAGCTCTCAATGAGCTGTTTTAATGTGAAGAGCAGCTGGGCAGCATCACAGGAAGGATCCCCACTGCAGGGAGAGACAGGGACCAAACACACAATTCCTCCAAAAGGCAGAAATTCCCCTTTCTCAGAAGAGCAGAGCCGAAATCGAGGACTACTGCAAAAGTCTGACGCATGTTACTTTCCCAGGGATCCATCCAACCCCTCCAACTGAGTGAAAGGACATCTGGACACAACTGGGATTGTTTTGACTGCATCAGCTGATGAATTATGGATTAACTTCAGGAAGTGCTTGGCTAGTGAACTGCTCAGATACCCTGAGTGCGATGAGCTATCAAGAGGCCTCTGTGTTTCCCCCTCACGATATGATTGTGCTGAATTAATAAAACCAAAGCAATTGAGGTCTTTGTCAGAACAAAGTGGTGCAGAAATAACCACTGCAGTGGAGTCCCTTAATGGCAGTGCTCCTTGTCCACCAGGTTCTCCAGGTCCTTCCTTATTATTATTATACTGTTTAATTTCTGGGTTCCTAAAGAAATGACTGCTTTATTTGGAGGGAGTTTCACTTGAATAATGAATTGCTTAAAAATTGGGAGCAACTGAGAAGTTGGTCTCAAGTTCTCTCTAAATGAGGTGGATTAATTGAGGTTCAGGTCTATAAACTACAAAATCTTCATAAATAACAAAAAGGTTAGGTCTTCATAAATAACAAAAACACTCTATAGATATCCTATACCCTAATCAATGGGACTGAGCTGGGCAGTGCCTGGATTGAAAACCACAAACCTTCTTCTCCTTACTTTTCTAGAAATCTAAAGATCCATGTAACTGGTTGCCAGGAAATTAAATCTTTATGAACATACATGTTTGTATTTAGGACTCAATGAGCACTTTCATTTCTTGTTTAGCCACCTCTTATTTCAGAAGTATATTGGTTTATGTGGAATTTCTTGGATGGTTTCCAGCTGTCGATCCCACAGGAATCAACTCTCTGCCATTAACACTGTGCTGTAGCCAGCATCCAAATGCACAAAAATTTCAAGGAATTAGGGATCTTCTCTTCTCTTGACCATGACCAGCAAGACAAAAACGATTTTCCCCTTTTGTCCTCCTGGAAGATCTCTTGGGGCCTGCTGGGTTGCAGATCTCGGCAGAGCTGCACACAGTGAACATTGAATCCCCTGTCGGCCCCAGTGGGAACAACCTTAGGGATGACACTGGGGGTGTCAGCAGCCCCTGCAGGAGGGAGGCAGAGAAGCAGAGTGGAGCAGGACTTACCTGGTTTGTACTGGTACCCAGGCGCCTCCCTGGAGCTCTCCGTGCCCCCAGAGTTGGCGTCGGTGCCTTCGCCCTCCGAGACGGTCTCGGCACCGTTCCGCACCGGCTCTGCCTCCTGCTCCCCGTTCTCTTCCACGGGTTTCACTGAGGGCTTGAGCTCTGAGGGTTCCCTCTCGGGTTGAAGCCCATGGCTCATTTTCTCCTGGTCGGATTCAAGTACTTTGTCCCCTGAAGGTTCCTCCTCCTCCTTCGGCTGAGCACAGACAGAGGCAGAGGTTTCGTTAGGAACATCCTGACAAATTCAATGCATGTGAAACGGCTCTTCATGGATTCACACAACATTTTTGGGAGCAGCAGGAATACAAATGCATCTTACACAAGGATACGGAACACCACACTGAGTCACTGGGTGATTTATCAGCTCATTCCCATGGATAACCCACTGAACTAATGGTTCAACTGGAAAGATTCAGCATTGCCCATGAAATCCCCACGGGAATGGATGAAGGGAATTGTTAAGCCATGAGCAATCCCAGCCTGGAAACACTGCTTTCCTCTTCTCCTGCCACCGATGATAAAGGGATGGTAAAGGGCACATGGTGCTTGTTTTGGGGGATTCTTCCTTCAAATGCCTGCTGCCAACTGGAGCAGATTCCACTAAGGAAAGCAATGTGAGATCCAGTCACAATTCCAGCATCTCGTTTCAGGAAAAAGCATTAATAGTATCCCTGGCTGTTAATTTTAGAGCTCTCCAAGGACCCAGCCTGATTGTGCATTCAGACGAGGAGGCGTCGCAATGCACTCCTCCCGGGAGAAATCCCAGCACATCTTAGCACTGAACACTGAACTTCATGGAGGATGCTCTGCAGGAGGCTCCCGATCCTTTCGCCACCCCATCACATCCTAAAAAGCTTCTTGCAGATTTTTGGAGGGAATTCTCTGAAGAATTCCTCAGTGGAACTGCTGGGTGGTGCAGGAGACACGACTCCTCCAGGGGAGGATGAGGGAAGTGTGCAGGATGAACCTGCTGGTGCAGCTCCAGTGACACCCTTTGCTCTCCTGCTCTGCATCACATCTGGCCAACCTCAGCTTTTACCCACACACTGGGAAGTCTGAACTCCTACATTTTTACTCTCTTGCTCCCTTTCTGATTGATTCTAACCCCATACTGACCCAGGATATTAAGCACAGCTCCCTGCTGCAATATCCCTACCAGAACAGCAGCAAGGGAGGTTTTCTTTACTCATCTAATCACTCTTGAGGTGGTTTTGCCTGAAAACTTCAGCATCTTCCTTTGTCAGCTTCTCCATCAGTTGGTCATCAGGAAAACTACCCTTTGCCATGATATCCCTATGCAGAAGAACCTGCCAAATGTCAGGATGGTGGCTTGGGACCAAAATGGGGCAGTGCTGAGGGATCCAAACTCACTTTTCCCTCACCCTTAACTGAAAGGGGTTCCCCAATGCTCAGAGACTGGTGGAAGTTTAGTGGAACCTTCTAGTGGAAGGTGTCCCTTGTCATGGCAGGGGTTGGAATGAGATGAGTCTTTAAGAGCCCTTCCAACCCAAACCAGTCTGTGATTCTCTGACTGTATTAGTCATTAAATTAGGCAAACCCAAAGAAAATGGAAGAGCTTTAAAAGGGAGCAGACTGACACCTGTTATCTAAAGGATGCTGAGGAATAGCAGAGTTCCTCCCCAAAACTCTGCCCTGGATCCTGTGAGACAACGAGAAAGCAATGTCTCTAAAGTACAATTTCAAGAGAGGAACACCATCTCTAAATTTGGATAAAGCAGGACTGTGGTTCCCTCTCACCTCTGTTTCTGCTTCTGTCACCTCCTCAGTGGCTTGAGTCCGGTCTTTTGGTTTCTTCCAGGTCTTTGGTGCAGTTACAGCGGTTTGGGCTGCAACGTAAACATGCATCTGTTACAACACTGAACAACACAGAGCTGATGTGGCCATGGGTGATGACCTTCCCTCTCAGGGGCTGCTCTGAGGCACAGGAAAATGAAGCAGCTGCAGCCTTGTGGAGGATTCAGCTTGATTTAACCACTTTGGCTTTCAATGCAGCAATAAAAATCATTAGAATGACATTAAAACACAGGAATTGTTTTACAAGTTGCTCATTCAAGCTCCAAATGGCACTTGGGGTAGCAAGGAGGTCACTGCCAATAGCACAAGGATCATGCAGGGAAAAAAACTTCAGGAAGTCAAGTTTTTAGAAAGATCAGGTGCTGGCTGGCAGAGAAGGTTGTTCTCAACATTTTTCTCAAGAATTCTAACATTGTTATAATATTAACCATAAGCAAGCCCAAACTTCCAGTATCTTATCCAAAATGAAAACTCCTTCAATCCTGCAGCACTGCTCTGAGCTGGATTTATATTTCTGTTTAAAAGCAGGTTTGTAACTCCAGCATTAATGATCTCCCTGGCCAACTGAGTCAAAGGAAACACCACAGAGTATTCCCAAGATCAGCACTGATTTATTCCAATCATGTTTTCCCCCTAAAGGGTAGAAGAAACCACACAATATATTAAGAGGAGACAAATCCATTAATCCAATCCACTCCCAGTTTGTGGCAACCGCTCCCAGCTTAAATTCAGATCCCAGGCACACGTGCCCAGTTAACAGAGTGTAAATGGGATTGATTTTGTGACTGAAGATTACTGCAAACAGATTTCCAGCTCCAGACTTTGGTTTCCAGCAGATGCTATGGAAGAATCCAGTGTGCAATTCCTTTATCACAATAAAACAGAATTTTGAAAGGTTCTTCTGTGGACAAATAAGATGAGTTAATAATAGCCAGCTCTGCTCCTAAGGGCATAGAGCAAATGGGATTTGCTGTGCTCCCACTGCCCCAAAGGAAACACATGAGATTCTATGGCTTCTTCAGATTGTTTCCCTGTGGAGGAAGGTGGAGGGTGACCATGGACCTGCAGACACTCTGCAGATGGCTGTGGGAATCACCACATCCAGGCCCCAGGCCAAAGAGCAACAGGAGCTACTGGCGCTGATGGAAGACTTTTACCTTCAGCATGAACACCCCAAAAGCAAAGTTAATTAAAAAGGAAAGTCTTACTTAAATATTCAAACACCATCTCCTTGCTCACAGAACCAACGGCTGGAAAAATCACCCAGGTCTCCCAAGCTCCAGGTCCTGCCCGTCCCATCCACTGCGTCTCCCTATGGAGAGGCTTTCAGGGCAGGGCAGAGCCCCAGCACAAATCCCAAATTTCCTGGGGCTCAAAGGAGGGGAGAGGAAGGGCCAAGCAGGCCCAGACTGCAACACAGCTTTGTCTCCCACAACTGGGATCAGCCTTTACTGCTGCTCCCCGCAGCTCCTGGCACCTTGGCAAGAACAGCCCAGTTATTCCCACTATCCTGGGGTATAAAACCAGGGCTGAGAATGATCAGTGTCCATGCACATGGTAATTTCTGGAATTCAGCAAAGCACAGATCTAAGCCAGGTTCCCCAGTTCCCTCTATCACAAAATCTGCTAAAAATTCAATGAAAACTGAGCACTTTTCAAAGCGCTGTTTTCAGTCTTGTTTGGTGATGTCACTTGCACACTTCCAGGGGTTTCTCCAAGAAGGGATTAGGTCTGCAAAGCAACAACCTCAATTTTGCCACAGCCAAGTAATTTAACTGGTCAATCCCTAAGTTTTTAATCTGACAGAATTTCACTCCCCTCAGACTCAAACCACGGAAACCATCTACGGTGTAAAATGTTTCATTTTTAACCGCACAGAAATAAACTCAGGGGTCATGGATGTGGGGCTGGCAAAGGTCTGGGGTGTTTCCTTCCTCAGCTGTCAGGATGTGAACATTACTGCTGCTCAAGTATACATTTTTTCCAACTTTTTTTTGGCAACAGTAAGCTCTGTAGAGGCTGCAATCCTGCCAAGCCTCCCAAATGAATTTTGCCTTAAATCCCATGACTTCAATCAGCCGGGGGGTTCTGCAGCCGGAGCAAGCCCTGACTGTGTGGTGGAGCTGCCCGGGATGGATCTCCAGAGATGTCTGGAGACATTGCTCAGTTTTCCCCCTCTTAAAATAGCAGACACCAGGTTTCTTTTTTTCTGTTAAGTTCACATTTCTGCTGCCGGAGCTCAAAGGAGAATTTGGACTGATGTGAGTTTGGGTGCCAACCTTCCCAAACCCCAAATCCAACAGGAAAATGGCATTATTCATTGTCCTGGTTTGTAAGATAAGTGTATATTCTATTTGCCATCTGTTAAAGGTGGGGCAGTTATCTTCTGTTCATTGGGCAGTTTTCTTGATCTCTTCCACAACCAATCCTCCCTCCAGGAGATATCTTCTGTTAATGAGCCATTGATTATTAATTATCTTCTGTTAATGGGCCACTGAGTGTCACTGCATGACTGATAAAATTGCATCATCCCACTGGGAGATGCTCCACCTGGGAGAGGAGCCAAGCATTCCCACCTGGATAGAATCTGAGACATTGGGATACCAGAGGAAGACCAAGCCCATCTACACCACCACTGGACCTTCAGAGGAAAACTACACCCTCGTACAGGATCCCTGCTCCAGCAGAGCCACATCTGTCACTGCAGGAGGAGCAGCCACCATTGAATGGCACTGCCACCAACACCCTGACCCACAAGGTGTCAGGTTGTATCCTGCCTCTGTCAGTGGTTTTGTTTGTACTAATTACATTTGTATTTTTAGTTTTCCTAGTAAAGAACTTATTCCTACTCCTACATCTTCGCCTGAAAGCATTTTCATTTCAAAATTTAATAATTCGGGGGGAGGGGGTTTACATTTTCCATTTCAGAGGAGGCTCCTGCCTTCCTTAGCAGACACCTGTCTTTTCAAACCAAGACATTAATCTGAAGATGGAGTTTCATCTGTGAGGCTGTAGGGAAATACAAAGTAATGTGCCCAGTTTGGCTCTTGAAGAGGGACAACTCCGGACACTTGTGGATATTCTCAGACAGCCGGAGAAAAGAATTAGAGACAAAAGTTAGCCTCTGAGGAAAGGAATTCTAAACAATTGCTAGTGTTTTGAGACAAACGTCCTTGAAGTGTTTATCCTAAATTCACCAATGGAGTCAGATGTATTAGCACAAAACGAATCAGGTTTTACCGTAACGAAGTATGATATAAAAGGCACGCATATCAATAAACTTCCTCTTTTCGCTTCCCACCGTCTGAGAGTGAGTTTCTGCGTCATTTCTAGCTCAACAGCGACAACTTCTGGTCTTCTTTTCAGTTTTCCTGTCCCCAAGTTGAGCAACTTCATGTGCTCTCCAATAGTTTAAATCCTGCCCAAATGCAAGTTCATTTTTGCCACTATTCACACTTCCAGACCTTGTTTTCAGCTCATTTCATTCCTTTGGAGAAGGGACACCAGAAACACAACCAA
The DNA here is from genome assembly GCA_013399835.1 of Leptocoma aspasia. NCBI lineage: Eukaryota > Metazoa > Chordata > Aves > Passeriformes > Nectariniidae > Leptocoma > Leptocoma aspasia. Next base: position 252,892 of record VXAX01007700.1, read on the forward strand.
CACTCTGAGCTCTTATCACAGCTTACAAAGGCAAGTGAGTGACAACACAGATTTACTTTAGGACTGGAAACAGGAACAAATCCTTAATTCCAGACTATCCTGGACACCACTCCCAGTGATAGCCCCAGCACTGCAGGGATCTGCTCAGCAGGCCCAAGGCTCCCTCAGCCCATTTCTCCAGCTGTGTCACGTTCCCCAGTGGAACATCTTCCCACAGGATCTACCCACCCGCGAGCCCATGGACCATCCGGCGGGACACGAAGCCTCTCCTCTCTGATGTGGTGCCAACTGTGAAGCTTCAATTAATACCCGCTCTTATATTTTTATTACCCAACATGCCATGAAAAACCAAAGCAAAGATTCACCATTGCCTTCCAGCTCATGGAAAAGAGAATATATTCCAGTGGTTATGGCAGCAAATCAAAGAAAAGTCAACACCTGATTTATGTTTCTGCCTCTCCAGGTTTTGGTGCTGGAGAAATTTCTCCAAGGTATTTCCAATTACAGCCGAAGTTGCTCGTTACAGCCTCCCCAGCTCAGAAACTCCAGGACTCAGCACAGCTGGGCCACTTAATACAGAAATATGTCTCATAAATGAGCTCTGCAAGAAACAGCCCTTTGAATTCCAGGTGTATTAAGTTCTTTCAGCTTCCTGTGTTCCAAGGAGTTCTGTCTGGGACACACATCAGTCTCTTGTTTTCCTCTTTGCTTCTTTTAATAGCCATGATAGAATGGTGACATCAAAGGCCTCAGGTCTCTGGTAGCACCTTCTGCAGAAATTCCACTCCACCAACAACACTTTTCCTGTTTTGTTGCCTGGAAAGTGCTGGTCCTTCACTGTAGCTACAGAAACCCAGAATTTAATAAAAAGCAACATTCGTTGATGACTTTTAGCCAGGGTGATGTTTTTAGAGTGGATTGGAGTGCCCAGGTCCTCTCTTGATTATCTATTTTTCTCCTTGTAGAGCAGATGAGTAGGAATTAAATTTACTTTAAAAAGCATGTGCTCTTGCCCCTTGCAGATAACAGCTCTGCCTGTCCTAAAAACTCCAGGCAAAAATTCCCGAGGAGGCAGGAATGCAACTGGAGCCCTGAGAAGAGGGGAACGTGTCCCCTTTGGGCAGATGCTCGGACTAGGAACATGGTCAGCAGCAAGAAACCACTCCTGGGTACAACATCCTGCACTGCTCAGTGGCTTAATGCTCTGAAACCCACCAAATCTTCCCCATTTTGTTGGGATGCACAACCAGTGATGCTGATGAGAGGGACTGATGATCCGGTGACTCACAGACACGGAGACTGAACCACTAAAGCTGCCAACTTCACTGTGAGGGTGTTCAGAGCAGGCAGAATTCAGTGTAAAATACAACAAGGGTGGTCCAGTAGAATCCCCTGACCTTGGTAGAGACCTAATGCCACTGGAAAAGGAGGAGTGGAGGTTCCTCTGGATCCCCACAGGATCAACTCAGCTCCAGTCTCTCCCTGCAAACACTGACAAAGTTGTTTTGTTGAGCTGTAAAAAAAGAACTGCAGGATAAAGATGTTTAAGGGTCTGAACATATTTTCTTTCTCACCACAGAGCTCAACAGAGCAAAAAATCCAAGTCTGGTTTCCCTGACTGTTGGACAGAAGGTGTGTCCTGTAAAACACTGCAGGAACAGGCAAATCCCTTTCCTCTTCCCCAAAAAGCTGCCACCTCCAGAGCAAAATATGGGATCCACCCAGGAGCCACAGCAGCTCAGGGAGGAGGGGAGGAAGGTCTCATTCCCAAAATCAGGCAGGCCAGGTTACAGCTATGAAAAGGACACACAGGAGGAACTGCTGCAGGAATGAGATTATCCCAAGAGGTCCCAGCACTGTCCCAGCCAGCCCAGCTCAGCTCCCTTTAAAGGGAAAGCAGGGGGATGATTTGTGGCCAAGCTGCTCTGCAATAAAAACACCATTCTGCTGAAAACCCCAAAGAAATATTGCTCAAAGTCACAGAGCTCACAGCTACCAGCACGTGCTCGAGAAGTTTCCCTTATCCCAGGTTTAATCCTAACTTGAGATCATAAAAAAATCTCTTGGCCTTTAGTCCAAGAAAAACACAATATACCCCTTCCTCCTTGCACCTGAGGGTCAGCATCTGGATTTTCCAATGTATATAGCACACATGCTGTTCCTCGTTCCTAAATTAGCATGCAGCCTCAGATGATGTTATTTCAATCTCTCTTCTTCTCTCCAAGAAAGAACTGGAAAATTATTGCTGAAAAGAAGGCTGGCAGAGAAATGCAATAGTTTGGGATCATTAAATCAGAGGTAAAGCTCAGAAAACCACTTGGAGCGCTTTGCGCTTTCTTTGAAGCCCTGAGCTTTTAACAGAAATCTGAGTTTCAAGTCATCTTTTACATGACTTGAGAACTCCTTGTTTCCATGTTGCCAAAGCCAATGGCTTGGCTAATGTGTGCTCTGAAGCATAATGACATTACAGCATTAAAATTAATCTTCTGCATAATTAAAAGCCCAAACACTGTAAGTTAATTTTTTTATTATTTAAACTACAGGCCATTACAAAGCCAGCAATAACACTGCAAGCTGGAATCTGCCTGTGCAAAACCTTATTTACAGAATCCCATTTCTCCTCTCCTTTTTAAGGAAATTAATTTGGGTTATGAAGTAGCTCGGATTGAAAGAACAACAAGTGCCACAGCAGTGAAATGACCCGAGTGAAATAAAAATAGAAGATTAATACAAAAAATTCCTCATGGCTGGTGTAGTAAAGGGATCTTTCTTCTTATATGTAGATACTGGATTATAAAATCAGCATATTGAGCATCACACAAACATGGAAAAGGGCCAATCTCAGCCTTTCAGTGCATTTAAGAGCAGAGCCCAAGATTTCTGAGCCCACTTCCCATCTATCAAAGAAAAACAAAACAAAAAAAACCCCTAAATGAAATATTACTTTAAAAAAATGAAACCAACATGATCCAAATCACAGCCAACTGCTTGTCCTCTTCGTCCAAGCTTCAGCAAGTTCCAAGGAATTGAAATAACTGTAGAACAGGACGTAGAAAATGTGACACATGAAATGCTTTAACACTGCTGTGTGTGAAGAACCCACTACACCCCTCCAGCAGCAAATACAAGGAATGAATCATTTAACTTCTTTTCCACAATTTGATCTCCAGAAAGTCCTACAAAAAAAGCCATTTTCCATAGGAAACACAGATTATTAAAACTATAGTGCCAAACCAGAGATGTGGCAGGGCTGAAACCAAAGACAGGCAACAACACTTGGAGAAACAGGCTGGATTTTATAAGGCGGTTGCAGAAATTGGGATTTTAGTGAATTTTAAACTATGAACTGCAGAATTTAAATTTAAAATTGTAAATTGTACATTTTGCTTACATGTGACTTTTGCAAACAAAAAGCAGAAGCATCATTAATGAAGGCTGGGCAGGTAGAGGTGTGTGACACTGAGGTGACAACGGGGTATGACACTGATGTGACATTGGTGTGATCCTGGTGGGTGACCCTGGTGTGACTCTGGTTGTCAGTTGTTTGGGTGAGTGTGAATGGTCCATTTCATTTTCCCACATCTGGGAACACCATGACACATTTTTACAGCTGGAAAAGACCTCACTCCAGCAGTTCTGGAAACTGCAGGCTCAGGGGCTTCATCCCAAGAGCTTCTGGGTCCCAAATCCAGAGCCACAGGCCCTTGGACCAACCACTCACCTTGGGAGGAACAGGAGCTGTGGCTACCCCTGGATCCCCAGGAGTGTCCAGGGCCAGGTTGGACACTGGGGCTTGGAGCACACTGGGATGGTGAAAGGTGCTCCTGCTCACGGCAGGGGGTGGCACTGGATGGGATTTAAGGTCCCTCCAATCCAAACCATCCTGGGATTCCCTGAAGAGCAGTGTGCTCTGCACTCCCCCTCCACCAGCCCTGTGTTGCCATGAAAGCATGAGCCCACCCCAGCCTGGGACACACATCCAAGTCAGTGACCAATTATGAACCATCAGGAGGGATTTCTATCCCTGCCAACGAAGACCAGCATTTCACAATCACAGCAGCCATGTAGCACTACCAGGCTTTTTTCTTTTGCAGATAGAAACAGAAACACCTATTGGAAGAAGAAAAAGCCCCTTTCCTCCATCCTGCAGCTCACAACATGAAATCCACAGAGCCCAGTGCTTACCTGGGACAGGACTCTTGCTTGAGTTCACACTCAGAGCCTCCCGGCTCTCCTCCAGTTGCCCATCTGCTTCTGTCTCTTCCTGCTTTTCAGTAACTTTTACCTCTTCACTAAGAGTAGTTCTTGCGCTCTCCCCACCTTCTGAATCTCCCTGGACAATAGGGAGGGCACTCGGAGACGGGAGAGGAGGTGGAGAAGGAGCTGTAGTGGTAACAGCAGCGACGGCAGGCGGAGGGGACAGGGGCGGCGGGGGGTGCGGGGGCG
>VXAX01007700.1:266325-320411 GCA_013399835.1 Leptocoma aspasia
GAGCAGGGTTTGGTCCAGGGGGGGTGAGCAGGGTTTGGTCCAGGGGAATGAGCAGGGTTTGATCCAGGGGGGTGAGCAGGGTTTGGTCCAGGGGGGTGGAACAAACAAGAGCTCTGCTCCCCCTGCGCTCTCCCAGGAGCTGCCCCAAGTAAGGAGCACCTCAAAAGTTATGGCTGAATATTGAAAATTTACTGACTCGAGCCTGTTCAACACAGTACCACCCCCACTACTGCAACTCCTGAGCACAGTTATTAAGGCACTATTTAATTTCACCCAAGATATTAAACGTGCTCCAAAGAATTGATTTAGAGAAGCTGTTGGGACAATAATGTTGAATTTCCTGGCTTAAGTGAGCTTAAATTTTCAGTTATGTTACACTAATGAACTTATTCTGGTGAGCCCAATTTCAGAGCTCTTCTGTGATTACCAAAAGTGGTTCCAAGCACCTCATCAAAAGGAAGGCTGGATATTAAACAATGGAATATTTGCATACCTTGGAGGAGATGATTGGACATCACTGCTGTGCTCTGCATATAAATTATAGCTGATCAGAATTCAGGTCTAGTAACCTCCTCTTGAAACAGATTTATTTCCTTCTGTTTGACTTAATTGTAGTTCCTTAAAATAGATTTCAGAATGCAAGAATGATCAGGTAAGTGCCTGGATTCACTGCACTTTGCAGGAATACCATGGGAAGTCCTGACTGGTTCCAACTCTTCCCATTTCCAATAGGAAAAGTTGGGTAGCAAGAAGAGATGGGGAAATGATCTCACCAAGATTCCCATGTTCGGCATCTCTACTTCCTTCTCCGATGGAAAGAAGTTTACCTGGTGCCTTGCTGCTGCTTGTCCTTGATGGGGACCAGAGGAGAAAAGTGGTGGCAAAGCACCAGGTGGTGGTGCCTTCAGAAGACACCAGGATTGGACTGGGTTGGGAATGGCTGAGAGCTGAAATCCTGCTGGTCCCAGGGAGGGATCTCCAGGCCAGGCTCTCACTTCACCTCAATGATCCCAGTTACACCTCCCTGGAATCCTTAGCTCCCACTCCAGCACAAGCAATGCTCCCAGACAGGGCTGTGCTCCTGCCTGAGCACAGGATTTTCAGCAGAAAATCTACTCTCACACAAAGAGGAAAGGAAGGTTTGAGCTCAGGAAAAGCTGTTTCACCTTAAAAGCTGACAAAACCTGGTGACATCAAACAGGGAAGAACATGGAAGAAGAAGAAATCACATCCTAGCACCAGCTCTGCTCTACAGCCCAGCCATCAGCTGGAGAACCTTCCTGACCTCTAACCAGAGGCTTAAAGGGGTCAGACTCAAAGGTGTATGACAAGAAGAGATTTAAGAGCTACAGAAAATTATTTGGAATATTCATAAGTTTTCTCTCATCAGAAAAATGCATTTTTAAGTTTGAATACCCAGAGACCAAATGTCTGATAGATTTATTACAGTTCTGTGAGAAAATTCCTGAGCTCCAGATCTTCTGTGACTCTAAAACAGCTCCACAAAGGCAGAAAGAACAGTGATGCACCTGAAGGTCTATAACCAATCACCTGTGTGACATGGACTTTCCTCAGGTGCACAAGACTTAACAGAGACACCTCCTTTCCCACAGATATTTTGGCTCCCCCTTTAACTCTGAAACACTGAAAAGCTCTGAAAATCTACTGAAAACCAGGGAGGGGGAATGTGCAGCAGCACTGAGGCTCCACATTGACAAGCTATGGACTGCTAAGAATAATCAAACTTGGGAAAAAGTAATCACTAAGAATATTGGTAATTTAGGAGCATCCAGGTCTCTGAGATGGCCAGAGGTGTGGTTGGAGGTGTGAGGGAGAGGCACAGCAAGGCAAAGATCACACAAAGGAGGAATGCAGCCCTTCCTTACCTGAGGTGGAGTTGGGGTGGAGGTGGGTCTGACGATGGGGGGGGTGGGGTTCCTGCTGCCCCCTCCAGACATGATTTCTTCTGTTATGTCTTTGCCTCCCTGGTTTGGATCCCGGATTCGGATCTACAGGATTGAAAGAATTGCAGTAATACCAAAGGAGTAATTCCCACAAGTGTTCCTGTTACTGGTGTCCTTGTGGAGAGCAGCGTGGGCAGCACATGCTCCCACCACACCCAGCAGGAGATGCTCTGGGATGAGCTGGTGCTCAGCAGGAACACTGGGATGTGGCTTGTTTCCATGGCTTGGAATGCATGGCATGCCATCCCTTCATCAACACCTAATTTAATCAAAACCTAATTGAATCATCAACCACACCAGTGAAATATGTGCACCCTGTAATTCAAAATACAGTCTCTGCTGCTGAAACGTGAGTTTCCTGCAACTGAGAAAATGTGGGAGGCAGTTTAGGTACAAGCTAAGCTTGCCCACTACTGGAAAGGGCAAGAATGGAGAGAAGGCTGTATTTTACCCCGACAGGAAACTCCGTGACCTTGCCAGCCCAGCTTCTGGGAAAGGCGGGAAGTAAACCAGCAAATCAGTCCCAAGTTCCACCAAAACAGAGGGAATCAAACAAAAATACTGAGTGGAGGAAAGGGAAACTGAAAGAACAAACTCCAGTCCTATAGAACTCTGCAGCAGTTAGGAAAAAAGTGGGATTTTTGAGTCTCTTCACAGGCCCAAAATGGGAAGAAAAAATATTTTCCAAAATAAACCACTCCAGAACACTGACTGAATCCTCAGCTGACACTTGAGCCAACCCATGTCCCTGAACGGGTGAAGAGCCAGCATGTCTGGGATCATGTGAAACAGAGCTCATCTCCAGTTAAGAACTGGAGATTCTGATAACCCTGAAGACAGAGTTCTGTGTATCTGCCCTCCTTCTCCAAAGCCCTTGGCTGAACTTAAGATTAATTCCATGCAAAAATCCAAGCAAACAACGAGACACCATCATCCTCCCAGGGCAAGGGTTCTGCTGGGAACCACCCTGTAATTGCCCCATGGTAGGGAGTGGGAATGCTCTTTCAGGTCCTTCCAAGCCAACCCTTCCAGGACTCTGGGCTATAAAATCCTAACTGCAGAAGGGTTTTGTGATTTGCCAAACTCAGTTTGGTGGGCTGATGGCTTCACTCTGGGTTGTGAACACACAAACACAGACACTGTACTCAAGATGTTGAGTCTGGGCTTGTTTTATTTTTGATGGAGTTTTTTGCTAAAATATTTCATTAACTACAGCAACAAGGACCTGAGAGCTGGCACTAATTCCTGCCCTCTTCTCCCCCTGACACACAGTCAATGGCATTAAAAACAAGATTTCCCTGCCTGGAAGGGAAATTTGTAGTACTCAAATACTCAGCTCATGGTGGATGTGGGCATGTGCACATTAATACATTTAATTTTTCTCATTTCTCCAGCAGTAAGACCAATTACCAAACTGAAACAGCACATTCAGAGAGAAGCATCTCCGGCATTTAAAATCCCTTTTCTGCCTCAAAGAATGCAGCTTGGCTGGCATGGAACTGCCTTAATCCCAGCTGAGCATGTCTGATCAGCTCTGCATTTCAATGGCATCAGGGATGTGGGCATGTCGTGTTTGTGATGCTGAAAAGAGACTCCTGGGGACTGAAGAGGTGACAAAAAGACTGCTGAGAGCAGCCACCAAAAAGGCTTTTCCTGCAAGCACAGATCACACATTGTTCAGTTCTTCCAGTCTCCCAAATCAAGTGTCAACCCAGATCACCCTCAAAACTCCAAAGATGCAAATATTCTGCATTTTGAGACATGTCCAAGTCCTTTTATTCTTTTCTACCCCCAGGAAACTGTTCTTTTCCTGTTTCCAAAACACTCTCACACAAATACTGCTGCAATTTCCTTTTCAGTCCTTTACAAACGATTCATTCAGAAGTTCAAGCCCACATCATCTTTTCCTGGTTAAACCTTACATTCACCTCATATACCTTCATTGTTCCCCACAATCCACCTGTAGATGGGTTTAAATTCCATTCATCTGCCTCTCAAATTCCCCCCAGTGAGCTAGAAAGAGAGGGAATGTGCTCTCCAATAATGTGGTCAGGTTCTTTCAAGCTTGCAAATATGTCCACAACTTACTGTTTTCCACCTTTTTCAAAGCGTAATATTCAATAATTTCTAATAATAATTTGTCACTTTGAACCAATTCCCAACATCCTCCCAAACTGCTGGGTTCACTCATTCCCACCTGGCTTTTTGGGAACACTGAGCAGCAGCATAGGTGAGGATTCCAGGGTCAGGGAGACCATGCTGCTTTTGTTTGTTTATTTAAAACTGGCAAAATTATTTTCCTTTTTGACTGGCTGAGATGGCACAAACTCAAGCGTGGAGAGTGTCCACAGAAAAATGGAAAACAGCACTGTGCAATGTTTAATTACACTTAATCTCTTTGGGAATCACAAAATGCCTGGTTTTGGATGGAAGGGACCCTAAAGCTCATCTTGTTCCATGGGCAGGGACACCTTCCACTGTCCCAGGCTGCTCTGAGCCCCAGTGTCCAGCCTGGCCTTGGACACTTCCAGGGATCCAGGGGCAGCCACAGCTGCTCTGGGCACCCTGTGCCAGGGCCTCCAGTGAAGATAAAGCTCAGGTTTAATCTTAAGAACATTATTCATGTCCCTGCAGCTCCCAGCCAGGACAGAGCCTGGGGCTGAGTCCGCCAGGGCCTCACTCACCGTTTTCTTCTCTCTCTTGGCAGGCGGTGGCTGCTGCTGCTGTGTAGGCACAATGATGGGTGCAGACTGGTACACGGGCTGGCTGGGGTAGAAGGGTGTTCCTGGGGCAGCAACGACACAAACCAGAGGGACAAGGTCAGCCCAGGACAGAAAACCAAGCACCAGGGGTACACCTGGCCAGAACTCCCAACATCTGTCTGGGAATGCTGCGGTTGCTCAGCTCCACTTCCACCAAACAGAAGCTGATGCTCCATCAGGACAAGAGATTCAGTCACCATTCCTTATTTGATTTCCACGACCAAAAACTGGCCACGTACATCATCCATTTCTAGAGGCTGTGGACACCACAGAGGCACTGCAAGGCCACCCCTGAACTCCTCTGCCTGACAAACAGGAAGTTTTTTTGCTGGATTTGCTGCTGGTTTATCAGGGGTTTTCTTCCTTTGTAGAGAATTTCAGTCTAACCAATACAAACAATTTGCGAGGTCAACTGCAACCTATTTGGAAGCATAACCAGAAAATTTAATTATGAGTAATGTTCTTCTCATGCTGCAACACCCAAAAAGCATGACCACGGTGATGAGTGCAGAATCACACCATGGTGCTGATCCCATTCCTAACAGCCAGTATGGCTCATTATGGCTTTCTCAGTGGAATCAGAGTGGCTCAGTAAATAACCAAGTGCTTTAAGACCACACCAGAGACTAGGGTGGCAGAGCAGAGCTGCCTCCTGCCCATGGGTCAGGTCTCAGGGGAATGTGTAAGGTGCTGCTGGGTGCTCTCCCTTCTAGGCATGGATGCTGGATGAACTGAGTGCTTGCACTTGCCTCTGACACAATCTGATCTATTCTTCAACTGAACTAACTTTTAACTGGGAATGAAAATCTGGACTGTGCCTGTAACCCAACAGGGAGGTCACTGGATCTCAGGCAAAGGGTGAAATCCAAGAAAGCAAATTAAACCACCCCAGCCCAGCCTGATTTGCAACTTCCAAGGATGCAGTCCTCCTGCTGAGAGCTGGAAAGTCCCAGCTCAGAGCAGGCTCCCTGCTCTGAGAGTGGGAACTTTTTCCTGTCCAAGCAGGGAGCTTGGAGTGAAGAAAGAGTGGGAACTTTTTCCTGTCCAAGCAGGGAGCACTGCATGCCATCAAGGAGCTCAAAGTGACACTCCTGGGTGGGCTGAATCACTCATGAAATGTCTCATTTTGAATGCCAAGGTCAGGCAGAGCCACTTCAGATCTGGCCTCAAAGTCTCTATTGGCATCTCTTCAGGCTGGGAATCAAAAATTATTGCCCAGAGAAGCTGTGGCTGCCCCTGGATCCCTGGAAGTGTCCAAGGCCAGGCTGGACAGGGCTTGGAGCAACCTGGGACAGTGGAAGCTGTCCCTGCCCACGGCAGGGGGTGGGACTGGATGGGATTTAAGGTCCTTCCAAGCCAAACCATCCTGGGATTTTGTGATTCTATGAACCCTGCTGATGAGCAGGTGTCCAAGCAGAGCCTGGGTAAGCTGAGGGAACAGGAGGAGCCTGGGATCCTGCAAGGTGTGAATTCCCTTCACTGGCAGTTTCCTAGAAACCAGATCTAACCACATCTCTTGCAATGTGATCCCTGCTGGAGAGGCAGCTCCAGAAGAACTCAGGGAACGACTTTCCCTTTATGAAAAGTATTTTAAAAACCCAAATCCTGGAAAGAATAACTTCTGGGAAGAAACAGCTTCCGTGACAAGCCAAGTGCATTTGCCAGCTCTACTCTCTGCTCTGCTCCCTGCCTTTGATCCCTTCCAGCTCTCCAGCACCCAATTTTTGTTCTCCCTCCTACCCACAGATCATTTCAAGGTCTTTCCCAGTGTTGTACAGAAACCCCTGACATCAGAGAATGATAAACTGCAAAACTGAGTTATAAAATTGCACTGTCCATCTTCACAGGTTTTGTCTTCCATTGTATTTTCCCTCATCACCTTCTTTGGGGCCTGCTGAACTGCAATGATTTTGATATTCAGCAGCCACACTGGCTACAAATCCTGTGGTTTATGGAAAAGGCACTGCCAGCAGCATTATCCATGTCTGGACTGCAGATTCAGCTGTTCCCCAAACCTGGCAGCACCTGGTGAGAGACTGAGCATTCCTTATACACACACACGTAGGGACACATTTGTCCCTACACACAGCAAGGGAGTGACAGGAGAGAAAGGTGGATAAGTACAGGCAAATCCTTGGTGAAACCTTCCCTGCCTGGAAAACTCTGCAGACAGAGAGCTCTGGATTCACCCACTGATGCTCCACGGGTGCAGCAACCTAAAGCTGGGACTGAAAGATTCTAAGATTTCCTGCAAAAAACCAGGTGCTTCCAGGAGAGGAAAGGAGCTGGAAATGAACCTTTTCCTAATTACAGGAGTGAAGGCAGATAAATGGCACTAAGCAAGCAGGAAGTAAGAAAGCAGACCTTTAACAGCACAAAAAATGAAGAATACTGGGCAATTTCCTCATCTAGTGAAGAATACTGGGCAATTTCCTCATCTAGTGGATCAGATTTGAAAAACCATTACAATATTTCTTCTATTTTCTCTAGAATCAACCAGGAAGTAGCTGCCCTGTAATTACCCTCTCTCCTATTCTGAAATTGCATTACCAGGTTCAAAGGCTTCATGGCAACCTTTCAACGATTCCCATGAGTTCCACACAGACCAGATAGATAAAAGAAGGAAAAGAGGAAAAATAAGAGACCTTTCTGAATGATGCACAGGGAAGCTACTGGGTTTTTCTCTCTTTCCAAAGGGATCTCTGTGTGTGAAGGCCAAACTGGAATTCTGCCAAGGGAGCAGGGCTGTTACTGTTCAGCCTGGAAGGGAATCAGTCACCCCAAGGCTCTGAAATTCCAACAGAGAATTCCCATGGGAGGCTGAGAATATCTCTGTCCCCAACAGGTTGCAGAATGTGAGCGGGCAAGGAGCAGTGAGTGACCAAATGCATGAAAAGGCCAAGTTTTGGCCTCTGCAGGGGTTGCAGACTCTTCCACTGGACTAAATTATCTTTGTAGCATCAATCCAGGGAAAAACCCCCATGGCTTGTTTTTATCCCCCACCACACACCAAACAGGAAACACTGGGATAAGAACTGTTAACTGCTGTTACCTGTTAATGCTGGAGCATTCCCAGGGCATGGCACAGTGAAAACCAAGACTGCCAAATGTACCCACAATACCTTAATAAATAATAATGATTGAGCAGGGACTGACAATCAGCCCCTTTCCTGCCCACAGGCGATCCTGGGCAGCTGCAGCCTTTCCTGACACACTCACACAAAAAATACTCTGGGATTTTTCAGGAGTGAATAATTAGGGCTGTGACACCACCAAATTTAGCAGCTATCTGAAATTCAAACAAATGCTAATCCAGCTTGTTATCATAAATCTTCAGCTTGACAACAGAAAAACACACCAAGAAAAGACTGTTAGAACTCTCCAAGCAGAACTTACCATAGGCATTGGGGAATTCCCCAGGACCTGGGCCTGGATAAAAGGGTCCTGGTCCTGGTGGCTGCACAGGATATTGCTGGGGCGGCCCGACGTATGGGGGGCCACTGTGACGATACTGGGGGGACAAAAACAACCATCACTGTACAAGGACTTGGGCAACCTGTAACTGAGCCCCCTGATCAACAGGGATCTGATCCTCAAGCTGCTTAATGACAGCTTTGGGAATCACAGAATCATGGAATTGTTAAGGCTGGAAAAGATCTTTAAAATCACTGAGTCCAACCATCAACCAGCACCACCACTGAGTTCACCACTGACCATGTCCCCAAGTGCCACATCCACATATTTTCTGAACACTTCCAGGGATGGGGACTCCATCACTGCCCTGGGCATCCTCTGCCAGTGCCCGACCATCCTTTCCATGAAGGAATTTTCCCTAATATCCACCTAAACCTCTCCAAATGTTAGTGCCAAAAGCAAGGTAAAGCCAAGGCAGGGAGGACACAGGAGCTAAGGTAGAGCAGAGTCACTCCTCTGATTGCAACACTCTGTGTTATGAGGCCCAAGGTTCTGGAGTGCCTGTGGATCTATTAGGTCAAATTAGGTATTTTTAAAGCACTAAATATTTCCCAAAAGCTTGGTTTCCTACTGTGTTTGAGGGAGGCCTGAAAAAGGTGGTTGATTCCTACTGCCTCCATGCACAGAAGAACAAATACTTCATACAGAGAAAGGACAGAGGCTGAACCACAGAATCCTGGAATCATTTAGGCTGGAAAAGCCCTCTACAATCACTAAGTCCAACTGTTCACCCAGCACTGCCAAGCCCACCCCTAAACCTTGTCCCCAGATGCCATATCCACACGTTTCTTGAACACTTCCAGGGATGCCGACTCCAGCACTGCCCTGGGCAGCCTGTGCCAATGCCCAATATCCATGAAGGAACTTTTCCCAGTACCTAATCTAAACCTGCCCTGGCACATGGTATGCAACTGCCACCCTGATTTCACAGACACATCCCCCCGTGCTCCTGGTGGGTCCTGAGACAACCCCTGTGGAGCAAAGGTTGCAGTGCCGTTCCTCAGGTGCCCGGGTGCTGGGTGTACCTGTGGGATACAGTACTGGGGGCCCTGAGGCATTGGGTAGGGCATTGGCAGGTGGTTCACCATCATGATGTGCTGGTTGGTTTGGTACACGGCAGTTGGGGTCTGCGCTCCGGGACGGATGGAGGGGCTGCTGTTCTGGATGGTGGCTCTTGGAGGCTGGATCTGAGGCCTCTGAAAAAACTAGGAGAGGGAAGGGAGAGAGGAGAAAAAACAAAGAACCAGTCATGCTTTCTGGGAAAGAATTGGAAATATCCTTACAATATTATAGTTATGGTGTTAGTTTCCAGGGGTTGCCACACTTCCAGAAAACTGCAGCACAGTCCGTGTTTCTCTGTGAACAGCAGGGCCATCTATGGCTTTCTACTTTACAAGGCAGAAACAGGCAAGAAATTTTACAAGCTGGTAATTATTAGTTTGTATCTCCTGAATTTTACAGTTGAACCTTCAGAGCCAACTTTAGAATAATGAGTTTGTCTAATTTTCTTTTTATAAGGTGGGTTGGCTGCTAAAAAAATCCACCTTTATAAATACCCCAGGGAAATAATAGATCAAGGCAACTCTTTCAATTTATCTGCAGAAGAGCTAAAAATCCAGAATTTCACAAAGGCCAGAGGCACCTCATGTCTCTCCTTCACATCCAGGTGACTTGTCCTGCTCTGTTTTCCAAAGGGTGGCAACCTGTCCCAGGGTGGTCCCAGAGCCTGGCACCATGCTGGGATGAGGTGATGCCCTGGCAGATGGGCCAGGCCCAGGCAACCAAGCAACCCCTGGCACCAGCTCCATGCTCACCCTTCTGCACTGGGAGTGGCCCTGGCAGCCCCAGGATGGCACTGGGGCTGCAGCCTGGCTCTGGATTTTGGCAGCCCCACAGCTCAGGAGGTGAGAATGCACCGCACGCTGAGGCATTCACTGACGGAGGAGTGACCAGGTGAGAGACACTGATGCCATGCAGAACCAGGAGTTAGAGTTACCTGTATAGGTCTGAATCCTCCCTTCAATAACGAAGCAAGAAAGCAGCAGAAAACAGAAAGAAAGCCAATGGAACAGCTTACAGATCAACAGCAAGGAACAGGATACAACATGCACCCTAAATGCACACAATTCCAGTCAGCTTCTGCCCTGCTCTGACTCATCCCTTCCAAAAACGGCCAGGAAGACACTGAGTGGTACCATGGACTCTGCTGCCAGAATCCCACAGGGTCAGAACTCTCCTGGATAAGTTTTATATGGAAGTATAAAACGGCCAGGAAAAGACACTGAGTGGTACCATGGACTCTGCTGCCAGAATCCCACAGGGTCAGAACTCTCCTAGAAAAGTTTTATATGGAAGTATAAAAGTTAAAAAAAAAAAAAAAAACAAACAAAAAACCCAATCAAGTGATGATTTACTGCATGAAATGTGACACTACAGAAAGACTATGTTTACTCTGTTCCTAAAATATCAAATATTTCTCCTTCTGGTCTCTTTCAGTGGTATAGAGAGAGCAGATAAAGCAGAAACCCTGGCTCCAATCATGGATATCTCTCCTTTTCTGCACCAAGACTGGGAGGGGAAGAAATGCCACACATTTAACTGTTAAGTAAAAAGTAATTATAATAATTAGGCCACCACACATCACACTGAATCCTGCTGGCTGCTGTGCAGTGATGTGTTACAGGGAGTAACTGTGCCAGGAGGAGTGAGAAAAGAAGAGAGGGGAATGAAGGGATGAGCTGGGATTATGCCAGGTTTGGGAAGGGTGGAGGAGGACGGAAGGAAGCTGTGATGTCTCTATTCTGAACATGACAACGAGCTTAAAATGGCCATTCTGGTGCTGCTGAAGACTTCATGACACCTGAGCTGTTCCCCACAGCAAACAATTTCTCCAGGAAAGCCCTGGATGACTCTCTTTCAGATAACCTGTCATTGTTAAGGTGAGCACAATAATTTTATGTCCAGCCCTGTCAGCCTGGATGAAGAGCTGTCCCCAGCACACTGGAAGTGTGACCTGAACCAGAAGAAGGGAACTGTTTGGGGAGAAAAGTTTGGAAGTGAGGGTGCAAAAAGCAAACGAGAAGAACGCTAGCCTGCCCTGGTCCTGCTCTGATAAAACCATGTGCCTGTGAGATGTGGGGGAGATGCAGGAGTGTGGCATGAACCAAGTACAGGTGCTGAATTTATGGTGACAATCACCAGAGTTTGTGATTTTTTAATATCCAAAGACACCAAAAAGTGTGAAAGTATTTCTGTTTTCACTGACATTCACTGAGTAATGGTTATTTTTAAGCTGTATGCATGTTGCAGCACATGTCTCACCGAGGGAGGGCTGGAAAAATTTAATAAGCCCCATGGG
The DNA here is from genome assembly GCA_013399835.1 of Leptocoma aspasia. NCBI lineage: Eukaryota > Metazoa > Chordata > Aves > Passeriformes > Nectariniidae > Leptocoma > Leptocoma aspasia. Next base: position 277,884 of record VXAX01007700.1, read on the forward strand.
TGTGTGTTTATGCAGAGTGAAAAGGGTTGGAGGCAGAAGTGAGACCTCTCTCTATCAACAGCACCTCCATGCACAGGGCAGTGCAGGAAAACCCCCAATGGCAGAGATGGGGAGACTCTACCTATGGAACCTGCTCACAACCAAGGGAGAGCATCGAGGGAACACTCCCAGCACAGGAGCTCCTTGGGCATGGACAGCTGCGCATTCCCAGCACTGCCAGCTGTCCCAGGAGGGTCCCGAGGCCAGCCCTGCAGGGGACAGGCTGGGGAAGCTCCATTCTGTGGGACACAGCCTGGGGCTCTTCCCTGCTGGAGCAGAAGGAAGGACAGCACTCTGTGCTCTGGAATGGGGGTGGCACTGACCTGCTCTTCCACGAGCACTCAACACCCCCAACGGAGCAGGGGGGGTCTCTGATAGGGACACTGGATGTCAAAAAACCTCTCCAAGCCCCCCTGTGTGCCCACACCACCCCAGAGCCGGCTCAGCTGCAGGGATGAGCAGAAAAGGAGGAGAATTCCACCCCTAGCAGGAAGACAGAGCAGCAAGAACAGCAGACCCATTATTCCAAGCAACAGGACCATCAGAAGCTTTTGGAAGTGGCAACCTGAGACCTCTCTGATGGAGTCTGAATGACTTGTAGCTACTCCTGTTCCTGTAAGTAAAGCCAGGGCTCTGGAGGAAATCTGGTATGGGAGCACTGTGCATCTGAGTTTGGCATGGGTTTGATTGCTCTAAACCTGCAGCACCTGCTTACAAACTGATTTATGCTCCATCCTCACCCCTGGCCCTCAGGAGCTCAGCCAGCAGTACTCACAGGAATGTTTAGGAATGTTTTGCTATTTGATTTACTAAAATAGATGGGCACTCATCTAGAGGTTTTTTTCTGGTTTTTTTTCTACTTTATTTGCTATTTAATTTCCTAAAAATCATCCTTGCAAGGTCAAAGAGATGCCTGCACAGGCAACACCTTCAAGTAACACTGACCATGTCCCATGGAAGAACAGCAGGAAGTGAAAATCTGATAGATTTGGTCTCTATTTGTTCTAGAAAGTGGAGGATTTGGAGTGGAGCACACCCAGGACGAAAACAAAGGTACCCTGGGCCACAGAAAAGCTTCTGAGGGAAACTCTGCATTACGCCAGCCCTTCCTTGACTCCTTCCTTCAAAAATTAAGCCCTGTTGTGTCTAATGATGGTCAAATTTTGGTCATTCAGCAACCAGTGAGGACCTGGGCCATGGTCTTTGAGTCATGTCTCATCCCATATCTGTCCAAGTATGTTAGGGAGGGATCTCTTGGATCACCTTGGGGTCAGTGCTCCTGGGCAATACAGTCTCTGACTTCACCCAGGGCTGCTCCCCCTCCCTCCCAGAGGAGCATGAGCAAAGCCCTCTAACACTGCTTTGTCAGCTGCCTGAAGTTCAGCTCCTTTGCCTGCTTGTGCCATGAGCCCTCACCATCCCAGCAACCCTTTCATCCCTGCTCAAGGCAGTTCTTCTGGAGAATCAAAAAGCAGAATTGCACATCAGCTCCACACAGGGTTTCCCCCAGTGCTTCCTGAACTCTGTAACTGGAAATCCATCCAGTGCTTTAGCTGAAAGTTGCATTGCAGAGATGGTTTCAGCTGATGAGCTCAAACTCCATGGAAGTAAACCTTCTCCCTGGCACTAAGTGTCAGGCTGGCTGTCACCTGCTCCCACACCAGCCCTCTGTGTTGACCGTGTTTTCCAGCTTTGTACTCGCTGAATTTGCTGCAGACACACACTTGCTGTTCGAGCCAGAGGAATTAACACTAATTTTACAGAAATCCATTCCAAACCTCCTGCCTACCCCTCTGCACTTCCCTGCCATTTTCCCTTTAGTCACTGCTCATACCCCAAACCCCCCCAAATGCTTTTATTTACCATCATCTTCTTCATTTTCTTCCCCAATCACTCCGTGCCCAGAGTAATAAAACCAATGATCAACGTGCCACCTAGGAAAAGCAGAGATCAAGGAGAGCCCCAGCCCCCTCTGATCACCCAACACCGCTTTTCATGGATTTGCCACTTGCTCTGTATTTCCAGGCCATGGCTCCCAGTGCCAGGAGTGCTCCCTTGGACCCCAAAGCTGCACCAAAATAGAAATTTGGTAAGAGCCTGAAAACAAACCTATGCTAAGTTCAGCCTGGCAAACATTTCTTTTTTCCTAGGATCATGGCTAGATGTTGTGATGGGTCCATGGAGTCCTGTGGGAGGTTGTGGAAATGGAAGCAAAAGGAAAGTTCAACAAGTTGTCACCCAAGCTCTGCACTTAAGTCAAGCTTCTCATGCCCCTGTTACTAATTTTCAGTCTTTCTGGTACCACCAGGAAGGCTGGTGGGATAACCTGAGCCTGGCCTGGGGGACGGAGGAGGAGGTGCCTGCACAGGCAGTGCAGTAGGAACTGAGGAGCTGTAGTCCTGAGATGTGAAGATCTGTAGAATTTTTAGGGTGGAAAAAGCCTCTAGGTCATCGAGTCCATCCCTAACCCATGTCCCCAGGTGCCACATCCACACATTGTTTGAACACTTCCAGTGAAGCTGACTCGGCCTCTTCTAGTGCCTGACCACTCTCTCCATGGAGAAATTTTCCCAATATCCAACCCAAACCTCCCTTGGTGCCATTTCCTCTTGTCCTGTTCCTTGCTCCCTGGTGCCAGGAGCAGGAGCTGCAAGCACAAATCCCCAGGTCCTGCTTCCCCAGCACCTCAGGGCAACTCTTTTGGCTGGCTCAAAGCAAGGCTCGTTTCCTTCCCCTCAGACTCTCCCAGTTTTATTATTTACTAAATGATAAAATGATGGGGAAAAGCCCATCTTGGTATTTAGATGTGGCAGCTCCTTCACACACTCATGGATGCAGACAGGGAAGTGACTGCAGCAGCCATTTCCCATCACTTTCTGACTTGAAATACCCCAAAAAAGCTACAAAATGGTCAGCTGGGTCAATTCAGGGAGTGAACTCCCAACCTCTCCAAGTTCCAAAGCTTTTTCAGAACAGTACCCAGCCAAGCTATTCTCTGTTGTACCAGTTACACCCAGAGGAGCTCAAGCAACCCTGTGCTAAAACTAGAATCAACTCCACCAGCAACCTCAAGTGAGAGGCTGGGCCATGAGCAGCAAACCTGTCTCAAACACAGTTCAAGTCAAAAGGAAATGACCACATTTCAATTTGTATTTCTGATTTCTGTTTTTAATTACACCAGCCTCTTCTGAGCACCCGTTTCTAAAATAAACTCCACACTCCCCAAGTCACTTCATAAATGAAGGGGTTTTAGGCAGATTCAAATGTAACAAAATTTTGCATTTTGGGGCTCAGGTTAGAAGAAAACTGCTGTTCTCAACTGTGCTTTGTGAGGATCAGAAGCAACAAAGTGACTCCAGAGCCTTACTTGGAAAGAAAAAACAGGGAAACTCCGTGCACAAAGTGGGAAACGGAGCAGCAATTCCAGGCAGGGAATAACTACATGTGCTACAGCATTTGGGGAAAACCACAAGCTGACAGTGTATTTAAAAATACTGCCCAAAATACTTTGTAGGGGCTGTTTTCTGTCTCCTATAAAGTGAGGTTTTCCTGCAGATTCTCAGCATGTGATCTCAGAATCAGGGATTACTGATGCACATTTAACTTTCAGTCAGAATTGCTGCAATTATTTCATTTCTTTTCAGCCACTATTGTTAACACCTTAAATCTCTGCTATTTTCTCTCACACAGTGTGGTCACACTTTCTCCAGCATTAACTGGCTCCATCAACTCCCACTGTAACTGTCCGACTCCAGGGCAGGCATTTCCATCCAGGAAAAACCCCTGCTTATAAAACTGTCATTCAACTTCACATGCTTAAATCATGCTCATTTGAGTACCTTAAAGATCTAATAATTACAGGCAGTAACAGTAAAGAACAATCCATTATTTGCCTGAAGGAGACCCAGAATCAATACAAGGCACATGTTAATAAAAGCTGGGATGGACACAGGGAATTGCAAACCCCATGGTGCTGCTGCTGTCTTCAAAGGGAATGTGGAGTTGTTGCAGTAAACATTAGTCCTGCTGAGGCCAATTTACTTATTTAGCATTTTCTAGCTTACGAATCTCAGTCTCAAAGCTCTCAGCTTGCGTTACAGAGTTTAACCAAGTTTAAAAACTCTCATGTGAGGATAATTACTTATGCTGGTCTCGAGCATCCTGTGAGTGCTGGGTTTAGGAGGAACTTGCTCCCACAGCCGTGACCCTCCTGCACGTGGCAGGGGCAAAATCCCTCTCTCCACCCCCAATCCACACCATGGGTGTTTTGGATTAAAGGAAACAAACAGCTCGTCCACAGCCCAAGTTTCTCTATGCCTGTCCTGATGCAGCACATGACAGATGCAACTGGGAATAAAGCCTGGAATATTTTTCTAATGGTGACAGCTTTTCACAGATAATCATAAGCAGATTCAAACGTAACAGAGACAAAAATCTAGCTGTGATAAAACTGGGAAGACACTTGGAATTTACAAGCATAGTAAGGGCAGGGCCACAACTGGGTCCAAAGGAAAGTTTTGGATCCTATTCTGACAGACTGGTAGCAAAGTCCCACCAGTAAAGCCCCCAGTCATGAGACTATTTCCTCCAAGGCTGTGCTGCCTCAAGACTCGTGGGCCAAAACCTGCTCAGAGATAGCTCGGTAAATTTTAGGAGAACATGAAATGGCTCCCAGTGAATATATCCCTTAGCAATGACCTATGAAGGAACTAAGGAGCTGCAGAGCAGTAATGCACTCTCTGTATTGTGCAGTATAAACACCAACCTCAAGTTAAGGTCAAGAACAAAAGTATCTAAACAAGATCCTGATGCCATCATTGCCCAGGTTGCCCAGTCATCCTGCAAACATTCCTCTGCCACTGCCTGTCTCTGCCATTCCAGCCACGCACAGAAATCACAGTCCCAAAGGTCCAATGCAACCTTTGCCTGTGAGCCAACAACTGCATGTGTCCCATTCTACTCTATACACTTCTTTTTTTGCCCTGCTCTGGAAGGCTCCAGCTCCCCTGCTGCTCCCTGAGCTGGAAGGAACAAGGAGGATGGGCATTTTGGGGTGTTTGTGCCCACCTAACACTTAACTGCTCTCCCCACACTGCTCATCCCAGTGTTCAACTGTCCAGTAACACCAGTGAAGTGAGAACAAAATAATCCCCTGGAACAAACCTTCCATGCCTCAAGCCCCTGTCCTGACACCACAGGATTAATGGGATTTTTTCTCCTATTAACTTGTGGAAACAACCTGCTTCTTCCAAGCCAAGAGAGCTCTGGGAGAGCTTCCCTGCCTTGCTCTGCCTCTCCTCCTCTTTCCCACCAGCAGTGTCACCTCCGTTCCCTCAAAACCTGCAAGAAGCATCAAAATCAGTTCCCAAGGACAAGCATTTTGGCAAAGAGGAGTGTAGGAGCTGAAGAAAAGACAATTCCAGAAAAAGACAAACCCTGACTAGGACAGATGGGCCTGTATATTTGTCCTGACACTGGAGAAGTCCCAATTCTGCCACCCCTGAGTTCCATGAGCCAGAGCTATTCCCAGTTCTCCTCCTTAATTATGAAGTGGTTCCTTACAAAGTCCAAGTCGTGCAACAGGAACACTAAAAGTTTCCTACAGGTCTGGCTTTTGTGGGCTAAGTGCAAAATTAAGCAATGCAATGGTGGCAGATAACCAGGTGTATCACACAACAAATGCAGGACCTGGGAAGTTGTTTGCTTTGCTCTGAGCTGGAAAAGCAGGATTTTCTCAGGTGACATCCTCAGGAAACTGAATCCATCGAGTCGTTTGGGAAATATTCCCAACAAGTTTCTAGTGATGTGGGAAGGCAAGGGAATCCTACACATCCCTGGCAAGGATTCCTAGAGGTTCTCCTCCCCTGGGGGCATGGGGTGGTTAATGGGAGCAGTGACCCCGGGGTGAGGTCGGTGTCACTCAGTGGTGCAGGCAGCTGTTAGCAGGGTTATGCTTGTGCCAGTAGCTACTACAGGGCTGCTTTCCTCTACTCGAGTTAGTGGGTGAGTCACCTCCACCCCCACCCCCCAGCCAATTAGTGCAGGGTGATAACGAAGGGGCAAGTACTGTACCTGGTGATGGGCAGGTCGAGGCCCCGCTGCAAACTGAGGGAAGGCGGGAGAAACAAACACAAAAGGAAAGGCACAAAGAGTCAGAAACACCACAACGAACCAAAATGTCACACTGTATGCAAAATAAACCCACAGAAAATAAGGTAACACAGACACAGTCAGAAGCTTTGCTGCAGGACAGTGACACACAGGGACTGAGATGTCACGGTGGACATGGCTACGGCACTGTGCTGGGAGCTGGGATCAACAGCCAAAGCTGCCTGGCATTCTAAAGGCACTCAGGGATGCAGGCATTCCTTACCCTGCCTGGGAAGAAAACATAAAACCAAAACACCAACTTAAAAGGAGCAGCAGTGGAGGGTCTGAAACTGTTCAAGGTGAAGTCAATGGTTGAAGCAGCTGGGCCGGAGCCATTCCGGGGTTTGGTGGGAGCGGAGGATGGAGACCCATGGCTGGGAAGGGCCAGAGGGGCACAGGGACCCTGGGACACCCCTGCGGGGCACAGAGCAGCCATTCCCTGCACATACACCCCTGCTACTGCATTTCAGCTCTACTCCTCCACTGGGATGGCAGCAAAGCCCTCCTGAGGAGTGGGATGTGTCACCCTCTCTGAAAGCCAAGGACCAGGTTATCCCGGGGAGCTGAAGGCAGCAGCAGTGGAGCCTGGATGGAGAACAGGCGGTCCTGGTTCCCAGCCCTGAGTTTAGGCTACTGAATCATTTCCCACTCACTTGGGCCACATGCAGAGGAAAATAATCCCAATTTAACATGCTCAGTTGACATTAAAAGCATTTCCCAATAAGGAACTGATTGTTAAAATAGAAATAAAAATGAATGCAAGAAATGGAAAACATAAATAAAGATGACAAGGTATCCACTTCCAGAGCTGAGCTAGGTGTTGAAACCCTTAATTGTCAGTGTAACGAGCAGAGCTCCACAATGAGAGCAGAGAATTCTACTGATAAGAGCTCCAATAATTAACTGCAGTGACCACAACTATGTCCATAGTGGATTTTACCACCACGTGCCTCTGCTGTGATGGCTCAGCACAGCCACCTCTGCTCACTCAGGGGCTCACTGTGGTTTACTTTCTGCCTCAGAACAGTGATCAAAACTGGCTACTAATTAGTGACGTGCCTAATAAGTTTATTTTCTGTAAGGAAAAGTGGGCCCGGGTTCACTTGCAACCCTTACAGCTCCTCTAATGCCATCAAATACGAAGCAAAGCATAAATATTCACTGATCCATTTGATCTTTTTCTTTATAAACACTTAAATTGACTAGATTTAAAGATTTCCAAGAACTACTCTGCTAATCCTGGTGCTTATATATTCCTTCTACCTTCACCTCATGGTGGCACATGGTAACACTTGGATGAAAGTCATAAAAACCTTCAGAAATGAGTAAATATGGACACACAGACTGTTCCTGGGACAAGAGTTTATAAAGAATGACCTGCACTGGCTCACCAGATAGTTTTCTCACCCTGGAAAAATTTCCCTAAGACTTACATTGAAGAATAAAAAAGCAAAGCATGGTCACCTTGTGAAACTAAAAAGCTATAATTTCTATTTTAATAAAACAGAAGGACTTAGAGCCTCTTGGCATTCTCTAAGTAGCTCTGTGGATGAGGAGAAACAGGTACCTGGAGGAGCTGCCGGAGATAAAAGCACTTCAAGTCCTTATTTTCCCTAAGAACTTCCCCTAAATCAGCTCAAACATCTTGTGTTTGGGAAAAGGGACCAAAGGTACCCTGGAAGGGCTGAGCCTTTCCATGGGGCTGCATGTTCTGTGTTAGACACCAGTGAAAGAAAACAGCCAAAAAGAGAATGTTGGGATGCAGAAACCTTGTACTGCTTCCCTTCAGGGCCAAGGCACCTCTCTCATCCCTGTTGCACAGAAAAGACTTGTTCTCACTGCACCTAAAACAAGAGCTGGAAGTTTATATCTGAAGAAGCCAAAGTTTATTCCATGGTGCAATGTAATGTATGTTACAAGAAATAAAATAAACGCTCCAAGGTAGTGAAAAATGCCCTCATCTATTTTGCACTGGTCACCACTGGCTCTTGATTTTTAGATTTTTTTAAAAATAATTCTGTTTGATAGGAATTATTCCTGTTAATAGCTGTAAGCAACAGAACAAACTGTAGCAGTCACTGCTGGCTTAAAATAGACACTTTGGGTTGTTTTTTTCTCCATTTGATGAAGACAGTAGATAGGAAAACCTCACAAATCATGGGTCCAACCTTCCTGCCCCATGTCCCCCCTGTCCCTACAGTCCTGCCCACTGCTCCATGGACACAGGAATGTTCTCTCCCTGCGGATGCTGGGCTGGCACACCTCACCCCTCCTGGATTGCTCCAGCACATCTTTCTTTGGCAGAAGTCCTAAAATTGGACAGTTTGTGTTGAGATCGGGGCTGGCATGGCCAAGGGCTGCTGGGGAATTTCCAGCAGTGCTGAAGGACCTGGATTTTGTTTTCCTTCCCCAGCTGGAGCTTTGCAATTCCCGAGATGGGAGGATGCTAATGGGGAGCAAACATGAGGCCGACTGGATTGCAAAGGCAGCTGTTCTGGGAGGAACAGAAAAGCCTGAGCTCTGCAGTTCCCATGGCCCTTGGATGCAGAACAGGATGGAGGAACTCTGGCCCGAGGGAGGGCTGGATCAGCCCTGCCCGCCCACGTTGGCCGTGCCAGAGCATGAGGGAAACCCAGGGATGGCAAAGCCACCCCGCCACCCTCCTCGTCCCCTCCTCACCCTCCCCTCGCCACCAAATGGGACAGTTAAAAAATAAACTAGAAAAAAAAAGTTAAATTACAAATAAACAAATCAAGCACAGAACCAAATGTAGGAGTAGCTCAGGCCTGGGCTAGTCTTGCATTTGCTTTGGGGTGGGAGGTGGAATGAGATGTGATGGATGGGAGCAGCTTTTTAGTCATGGGGTGAGATGGGCACTAGCAGAGCACATGGCAAAACCTGCACACAGGAGAGCTCAGAACAAGACAAACAAGGCTGACAGGTGCAGATAAATTCTTCCTCGGGATCTCCTCAGTTACAGGGCCAAAACCCTAAAAATTTGACATTTACTGGCCAAATTTCCTGCAGATTCTCTCTCTGCTGAGTGACCAAAGCCCAAGTAGCCCTGGCCTCTGTCCTACCCCAGGTCAGACCCCCCAGCTGTAATTCAGCTTTGGGCCCTTGTGGCACCACCTCACCTGGCAGAGGCTGCCACGGAAGCTCGTGCTTTCAGCAAAGAAGCAAAATCAGTGCATTTCTCTAGCCAACAAAAAAGGATGTGGTAAAAAAAATATATAATAAAGAAAGGAAGAAGAAATAAAAACAGTGCCATGGGCACAATTGCCTGCAAGAAGGAGTACAGTTTGTTATATTGCTTACAATGCAGTATTTTATCCAGCCTCTTCCAGCCAGGGACCTGTAAACCGGACTCTGTTCCAAAACCTTCCTCCTCTTCCAGTTTTCTGTGCAATGTATTGGCACTGTTCTGCTGGGCTGTCAAAAAAACTGGTTTAGAGATGCAGCTCTTCAGTCAAGTTCTTGCTCCAGTTCTAACCATACCAGCTTAGTTGTGCTTTGCAATAATTAAAGAGAAAGATGATTATACTTACTGAGGAAAGAGTTTTACCAGCAGTGTCCTGCATTACTGATCTGAATGGGGCACTAAGGACAAATTCCCAGCTGTCCACATCAAAGAATTCAAGGTCAGCATTACCTGGCTCATTCATCAGCAGAGCTTAAGGGGCCTCAGAACAAACCCTGGCATGTCCTGGAGGGGAAATCTCCAGAGCTGGGCAAGTGCCCCAGTGATGTTGCAGGTTTGGGGATCCTTGCCCTGGGTATATCTGTATTTATACCTTTTTGTGGACAAACTCCTCTGTCTCAGAGGCTTTCAGTTTGCTCCAGGAGCGTTCACCTTACTCTAAAAAGAGAAGAGTATTGGGAAGGCACCAGGGGGTTATGGGCAACCTGTAGGTGTCCTGACACAGAGGGGCAGGAGGTACAGGATTGCTGCTCCCTCAGCTGACGGAGCCTTGAGATGTGGTGATGGGAAGCCACCATGCCTCCAGAAGCTGGGCAAAGCCTCTGATGCCCTAGGAGGGTATTCTAACATCATGTGGAGCTGTGCTACAAGCAGAGAATCCCCAGAAAGTACCTGGTTTGGGGAACCGAAATCCTACAACAGCAGAGCAGTATCACAATGAACACCCACCCCCAAAAAACAGACTGTGAAGGATGATCAAACCTGAAGTTAGATGAAAAAGGGACTCAGCACAAAAAGATCTGAGTACAGAGAAGCTCTAGGTTACATTTGAGCACCTCCAGGGTTAGAACTGATCGGTGGCACTGATTTGGGAGCAAAGCCCAGAGGCCACTGGAGACCAAGTGCTGCTGCAGAGAACTGCTTGTGTTTGATCTTTGATCTATCCCTGCGTAAAACACATCCTTAAAGAAAAAATAAAAAGAAAAAAAGAGGAAGAAAAGAGAAAGATTCTGGCAATGAACCTGAACCCTGTAATGAAGTGAACCTGAAAGCAACTACGCTAAAAATAAATGCTGTTATTTGAAGGTAGATGAGAATCCCTCTGTCGCTTCTTTAGGAACTTTAGAAGGAAAATTATCCTACCAGGATAGTATCTGAAAAACTCAATCAAGGTTTGCCATTTGGGATGTGTTCCCACGTCAGTAAAATGGGCTTTCCAGAGAAGCAGCCATGTGCTATAGACACACACAGACAGAGAAACACACGAGCCAGGAGGAAAGAGCAGGAGATGAGGCCAGCACAGGCTCCTTACCGGTGAGCGGGTCTGAGGCTGCGTGTTCATTGTTTGAGGGGCTTGAGGGTACACCAGCGTGGTTGGAGCTGCATTCTGTCCTGAGGGATAAGGAGCCTGCCAGGGACAACAAGAGCAAAGTGAGTGGATCCAATGATTCATCCCAAAAACCAGGAACAGAACATGTTATCAACTGGAGTGACTGACATGGAGATAAAGATGAAAAGATTGCAATGGAGAAACCGTCTCTGTTGAGGACCAGTTCATCAACACTGTCCCTCATGGCAGCAGCTTGTAGCTCCACTAGTAGCTCCACTAATAAGTAATAGCTGCATTACTCATTATTAGTCAGAATTTACTACTATTTTATAAGTCAGAGTCTGCTACTGTTTATCACCTGAGCTCCGCAAGTGGAAGTGCTGCAGTGGAAAACAGCCCAGGAGACACATGACACAGTGTCACCAAAACCCTGAGTGTCCAAAGGCCTGGCCACCTGTTTCCAAAAGCCTCCCCTGAACCAGCTTCCAAGGAAAGCCAGAACTGTAGATGATGCCAATAAATCCTCTAAAATCAGACCAACAGCAAGAAACAACCTCGAGTGTGTTTAACAGAAGCTGCTGCTGCTGCTGCATTAAAGCATTTCCAATGCAACGGAATAGCCTAAAATCATCCGAGATGGAAGGCAGGCCATGGCTACAGGCTCTGTACATTTTTCCTACTTCCACCCATTTCCATGGGCTATAACAATTTATCCCACCAGATGCTCTCCCCAAGTGTTATTTGCCCAAAGTAACAATAAACTGGGGCTCTGGAGCTTTGCCAATGACGCATTCTAACAAGACATTTAGAAATAACTTTTCAGAGCGCCTTTTTCCTTATTCTTTTTTAATAAAAACATTATCATTTACATTATTATTTTTTAAATAGTTTTTTAATTGTAATGGAACAAAAACCAGCCACCAGCCTGCAACAGCCTTTGCTCTCAAGAATGATAGAATCATGGAATTGGTCATGTTGGAAAAGCTCTCTAAGTCCTTCAAGTCCTACTGTTCTCCCCAGCACTGGCAAGGCCACTGAAGGACCACTAAACCATGTCCCCAGGTGCCACAGTGACACATCTTTTAAACCCCCTCTGGGATGGGGACTCCACCACTGCCCTGGGCAGTCTGTGCCAGGGCTGGACAACCCTTTCCATGAAGGAATTTTTTCCAATATCCAACCTAACCTTGAGGCCGTTCCGTCTCCTCCTGTCCCTGTTCCCTGGGAGCAGAGCCCAAACCCCCCCCGACTGTCCCCTCCTGTCAGGGAGTTGTGCAGAGCCAGAAGGTCCCTCCTGAGCCTCCTTTTCTCCAGGCTGAGCCCCTTTCCCAGCTCCCTCAGCCGCTCCTGGTGCTCCAGCCCCTTCCCAGCTCCATTCCCTTCCCTGGACACGCTCCAGCCCCTCAGTGTCCTTCTTGTCTGAGGGTCCCAGAGCTGCCCCAGGACTGGAGGTGCCCCACAAGTGCCAGCACAGGGGTACAGTGTGCATTGTCTTTTTTTTCTGCTTTTCCATCCCTGGATTAATCACCTGCTGATTAAAGTGCAACACAAGGTAAATGAAAATATAGTTTGGAAACAATTCAACCAGGAATTCCCTGGTCTCAGGGGAAAAAAGAAAAAAAAAAGGAAAAATACAACAAATACAACAAACACCCCTCCCAAAACATAGTAGAGGGGATGAGGGAAATGAGTACAGCCTGAAAATAGCCCCATCCCAAAACCCAACTGCTGCAACACCTTCTATTCCTACGCTGGGACCACATTGGAACTGCTCTTGAAAAAGCAAAACTTAGACACGACTCCACAGACATGCAAGGACACTGCTCTCACCACACACCTTAACTAGGCAGGACCTCCTGTTAGCTTCTGCCTCATTTTCACAGCTTTTTGGGTCAAAATGATGATAAAATGTGCATCTCCAAATACCCCACTAGGTCTTTACTGTGATCCAGGACAACAAGCACACTGGGCAGGGTATTTAGCTGGACAGTGTTATTCTGGAGAAGTTTATAACTATACAGCAGCACAGCCTCTGCTTCAAGAGCAATTAAATGCTTTGCTCAGCTCCTGATGGCAGCAGCATCCTCTGAGGGGTGGGCAGGGCAGGTTTGGCCTGTCCCTCCTCTCCAGGAGCTCATTGATCCAATCCACTCCAGCCAGCCCTTCCCTCCCTTTTTACCACTGCCAAAACCTAAATAATGTAAACAACTAAATGGAAAGAAGCCTTCTAATTTTTTTTGAAATGTCAGAAGCAGCATCAACTCTTTTCCCTTTTACTTGATGAGTGATTCTGCTGGACCTGGTGGTGTCAGTGTCATTCCAGACTAAGGAGAAGTGGGGAAAACCTGGAGAAGTTGTCCTGCCTTTGTAGTAGTCTGCTGCTGACCTTCTGCATCTGGGATCTCTGCCCAATGAGAGATTAAGGCTTCTTCCACAGGTCCAGATGTTGCTGTTCATATCATGGAATCATGGAATGGTTTGGGCTGGAAGGGACTTTAATCATTCTCATCCAGTGCCCCACTGCCATGGCAGGGACACCTTCCACTATCCCAGGTGGCTCAAAGCCCCAGTGCCCAGCCTGGCCTTGGACATTTCCATGGATCCAGGGGCAGCCACAGCTGCTCTGGGCAACGAGTGCCAGGCCCTCCCCACCCTCACAGGGAAGAATTTCCTCCTAATATCCAACCTAGACCTACTCTCTCTTAGTTTAAAGCCATTCTCCCTTGTATCTCTCCCACTGGCCAGCAGTGAGCACACAGGGTAGGTGACTATGTTGGGAAATATTATAAATAAATAATACCAATAAATGCACCAGTGGATCACTGGCTCCTTGTGCCTCCAGCTCCACATCTCAGCAGATGAGACCTCATCCCAAACTGCTGCTCCCACAGCACCTCAGCGACAAGAGAAGAAACTATCTACTATTCCTCCCCATCTTCAGGCTCATGAAAACATTCTCTTCAGGCTTCAACTGCATGTGACAGAGCAGAGCTCTGATATGACTCCCAAAGGGTAAGTCAGATATCTGATGCTGCCCCAAAGTCTACCCACCTCCAAAACAGCCCCTGTTTTCTTTTAATCACCCAAGCCAAAGGAAATGTGAGAGAAAGGGAGCACAGCTATCACTAAGCCTGAAAATCCTCTGAGTTTTAGCAGCAAAACTATAAAACAGGTATTTGGAAACACAGTGCCAAAGGCACTTCAGTGGTGACGCATCACTTGTGACATAATCCAGGGTTAAACTTGTTTCAGTATTTAAACCCTACCAGAATGAGCACAGCATTAAGTTATAAATAAAGAAAAAAACATATAAAGGCTTAACTAGAGGCCACAGAAGGGTTTCTGCTATTAAGGTGTCATCAACCAAGTCAGTTTTGGACAGATGACCCCCATGGGTGCGAGGTCACAAGTAAGGAACAAGTGCAATACAAATCCCACTGAAGACCACAAACATCAGCTAAATAAGTATGTTTTACAACTATTGCACAACAACAAACACTTCTGCTCCACATGTTTGCAACCAGAGGGACATTGCCTTAACTGGTATTTGTGTTAAAACCATAATAAGGGGAAGAAAAGGGAGGAAAAGTGGTTCATAAATTTCTGCAGGTATTAACTTCACATTGGCTGTGGGAGCCTAAATAAGCTATCAAAGATCCAACAGAATAAATCACAGCACTCTGCTGCTTTTCATACACATCAGCTGATTAAAGCATTGCATCGATTCATCTGTCAAAGGAATTTTTTCTGTGCCAAGCAGCTAAATGGGTACAGAAAGTGATGTGGGCACATGCAGCCACACAGGGCTCCCTGCACCAGGGCTGGAATGCTGGAGTGAGGGAATGAAGAGATCAGCAAGGAAATGCTCAAAAAATCCCCTAAATAAACCCCCACAGAGGGGAAGGCAGGGAAGCAAGTACTGCTCTGCAGACAAACATTGGTTTTGAAGCATCTAAAGGCTGGATTGAATCCCTGAAGTTCAGATAACTGCTGGGAAAGGACAGAGCGCTGCTGAGCTGCTCCACTTCCAGACAGCAATTTGCTTCCCTGAAAGCTCTCACCTTCCTGATTTTATGTTTCAGCTGTGCCTGTTCAGGGGAGGAAGGTGATAATAGCTAAGTGTTTATGTATTCCCACAACTTGCTAGGAAAACCCTTTCTCTGGGCTGTTTCCACCTCGAGCTGCTGCCTGTGCTAAGCAAGGAAAAATAATCACTATCAACAAAACAACTGAAAAAAGTTATTCTTAGCTCAGGCCCGAGCTGGTTAATAAACACTGAGCCTGCAGCGTAATATAACTCCCTTGGGACTGCCTGTCCTGGGAATAAACAGGCAAAGTACACACACCAGGCTCTAAAGAGCTGAATCACCCAGCTCTGCCTCCGGAAAAATCTTTTGGGAACAAAACCTTTCCAGCCCTGGGCAGAAAGATGTCACTTGCTGAGCTGTGGTTGGGTTGGTTGGGAAGGGGTTAATCCCTGTGGCTGATTCCCAAATCCTCTCCCGACCCAGGGAAGAGGTTGCTGGGTCTATATTTACTGAAGTTCCACACGAGGAGGAGAACTGGACCTGCAGCTCCAGCACATGACCATGACTCAGGAGCTGTGCTGCTGCTGCCAGCGACCTTGGGGAGGAAACCTCTGTTCCCAGTCATTCCCAAGCCTCTGTGTTCCCAGTCATTCCCAGTCCCAAACCTCTGTGCTCCCAGCCATTCCCAAACTTCTGTGTTCCCAGTCATTCCCAGTCCCAAACCTCTGTGTTCCCAGCCATTCCCAAACTTCTGTGTTCCCAGTCACTTCCCAGTCCCAAGCCTCTGCATTCCCAGTCACTTCCCAGTCCCAAGCCTCTGCATTCCCAGTCACCTCCCACACATTCCCAGTCACCTCCCAGCCCCACTGGCATGGCCATGGCTCTGGCTCCCCCTGGACGCCAGCACTGAGTTCGAATCTCTTGGGCAGACTGGGTAGAGTAAGCAGGACACTTTAGAACAACACGGGGTTTGCTGTCCCACAGCAGCCCCAAAGGGCTTTTTCTGCGTGGCCACAGGCCAGCGTGTTGCTGCAGGGAATAAAAACTACAGTCCCTTGCCCAGGTGGTTTTACATCTCGTTGTATCTCATGTATCACTGCACTACTGATGGAGAGCACCCAGCTAAAAATTCACCAAAGTGCCACCATACACATTTTCAAACATAACTTGTTATTATTTAATGTCAAGACATAAAATACCAAATATATGCGTAAAACTGTTAAGAGATCCACCTCTTTCCCCAAATAACACAACACCCCCAGCCCACCCCCATTTCTCCTTCATAAAACCTGCACTGGTCTGTTCCCAAGACATTCCTTGACCTGTATGAATGCTAAATATTGTTTCAAACCCCTCAGCTGGACACTCTGAGGCACAGTGTTCATCATACTGTACCTTATAAGCGTCCTGTCCCTAGATTTATAAATTCTTACTCACACAAGCCCCTAAGACCAAAGACAGCTGCCCCTGGAGCGAAGTACAGGAGGGGGAGGTCATTGCACAGGAGTCTCCTCTTTATCCCTGGTTTTAACAACCAGACTTGGTTTTCCTTCCAGCTGATTTTGGTTGAGGAAAACCACAAAGGGAGCAGGCTGTGTTGATGCACCAGCCCTTGAGGCTGCTTTTGCAGAGTTTTCCCCTGGGTCACTGGCCTGGACAGCAGGAATTTGGCCTCAGACACAGGTGAAGAAATTCCCCACAGCAGCAGAACCCATAACTTCGCTCACAAGTGTGGAGTGATGGTGACAGCAAAGGATGTGGCTTTTAATTGTGAATCATCATTTCTTTGTGGAGCTGGGCTGGCTCTGCCCTCCCACAGCCCCAAATCCAATAACTGTGACAACTCAATCACTGCAACCCAAACAACTGCAACCCTCCAAAGAGGGAAATATCTGGGCATTCAACTCTGGGAAAGTAAGAGGATTATAACCTAAACCCTGTCTCTTCATTTCTCCCTAATGAACTCCCTGCCAGCAGCACAGGCCAGAGCAGCAGCTCCTCAGGCTGCCCCTCCTCACTCACACCCAGCACCCTGGTTTCCTCCAAGCTTTGGTTTCTGCATGCCCTGGATTTTGAGAAAGGTGCATCAGCACAAACTCAGTGCCAGGGAAGAGCTTCCCTGGCCTCCCCATAGGCAGCTGCCCCCGTTCCTGCGAAAATGCACAGAATGGCTGAAGACTGAAGGTTACAGAGAGATTTTACTTTTATCTAATGTGAAAAGCTGTTATTGAAGGCAGAGAGAACAGCCTCAGCCAGAGCATCCCGGAAAACCCCAGAATCTCCTCCTTCCACAGACACATGGGCCAATGAAAGGCTCCTCTCCCATCCAGGTGCTGCCTTGGGAACACCAGCAGCATCCAGGGAAAGGCACAAGGAAGTCCCTGCTCTCCCTGTCTCCCTTGCCACACTCCCAGGGGCTGCAGCAGAGATCACTGAACATGGGGTAGAGCAGCTTCTGACATAAAATCAATATTAAGGGACAAAATAAACTACTTTGTAACTATGTCACCAAGCTCTGAGATGCCCAGGATCAGCCTCAGGTGCCTCCTGCATCTGACCACAAACAGAGCATCACCTGCTCCTGCACCTCTTCTGACACATCTGAATGTCACCACTATTTTGGCAACCACAGAATTCAAGTCTACCTCACTTTTTTTCCTCCCTGGTGTGCTCTGCACTCAGCAGAACAGGCTCGGAAGCTGCTGGTAGAAAAAAAACTCCAGAGTATCTGTAACACATAGATCCAGCTCATCTGCAAATATTACAGATGATGGTGGAGAAACCTGAATTATTAAATTTATTTATTTCAGCCTTTTTTATACAGCACCCCCTCAAACAATGCATAAAGCATATTCTCCCACTATTCCTGTGAATTATTCCAGCTTTAAATATAACACAACAAATGATAAAACCACTAAACAAGGATAATTCCCCTCTAAATGCTCCCAGTTTGCCTTTCATTATTACAGTGATAGTTCAATGATCATCACACACACTCTCAGATCCCTTTGCTTGAACACAAGTCCCCATTCACAGCCACGTGTTCAAATATACAGGGTTTAGGTACCCATCACACCAGGGATACTACATTCTTTAAGCAGCTCATTTGCAAATTATACAGAATCACTGAAATCAGCTCATCCTCACCAGGGCAATGCTGCAAAACAAAAGTATGCAGCAGTTCTACTCTGCTGCCTCTCTAAGCCAGGGCTGTTCCCCTGCAGGGTGTATCAGCACCTGAGAAACACCGTTTTCCTGCATATATTGGTATATAATACCTGGAACATTCAAAGTTCCATTAGAATCAGTGACAAAAGGACTAGAGCTCTTCTCTGACACCAAACAAGTTGTGCAGATGAAGAGCTCCCACATGCAAAACAGAATTAACACAATTTCAGTGCAAACACTCTGCTCCTGATGGAGGGCCTGGGATGGCACCAGCGTGGGACATGGTCCAAATCTCTGCACATCAGATTTACTGCGAAGTTTTGAGGTTTGGATTTGGGTGGAGGCATATAATAAACAGGAACTGTGACTATTCAGTGAGTTTATTTAAATGTGTAGGTTTTTTCTAAAGCTATTTCCTCAAAATGCCAGGACTCAGCTCCAGGTGTTTTGCCTGATTTTAGGAGTTAAACAAATTGCAGAGAAGTAGAAGATGCAGAGAAGTAGCAGCTGGCATTCTCATTGCCCTTCTCCTGAGAAGTACACTGGTTTATTCCCTCTTTTTTCATAAGCCCAGCCTTCAGGGAATTCCTCTTGTTGCTAAATATTAATGTTTTAGTGGAAATGTCCCTGCCCATGGCAGGGTGTGGAACAAGATGAGCTTTAAGGTCACTCCCAACCAAAACCAGTCTGGGATTCTGTGATTAAGCTCAGCCTTTAAAAGGATACAAATATCCTGACCCAGGCGGAATTACTCCTCTCTCTCCCCTTTTTCCTCTGCAGCACTTTGTCTTGGGATACATCACCTGTGTCATCATCTGCACAGCCAAATTTGTAACAATCTTTTTTATGGCTTTACATGTTTTCACCTCACACATCTGAATGGGCAAAGCAGCAAGGCACAGGGAAACTGAGCCTCAAGTAACGTCCACAGAGCCACAGGCACTTTTCCTACTTCAACATGGATAATGAGATTGTCTTCCAAGGGAAGATGGTGAAGGAACATGGTCTGCTGTTCCCTGGACAAGGACTGTTTGTGCCAGGTACCACAGAGACACAAAATGTACATTCTTGACCTGCTGGAGTGAGGAGCCCATGGAGACACTCCAGGGCTGGAGCCCCTCTGCTCTGGAGCCAGGCTGGGAGAGCTGGGGGTGCTCACCTGGAGAAGAGAAAGCTCCAGGGAGAGCTCAAAGCCTCTGCCAGGGCCTGAAGCAGCTCCAGGAGAGCTGGAGAGGGACAGGGGACAAGGGATGGAGGGACAGGACACAGGGAATGGCTTCCCACTGCCAGAGGGCAGGGATGGATGGGATATTGGGAAGTAATTGTTCCCTGGGAGGGTGGGCAGGCCCTGGCACAGGGTGCTCAGAGCAGCTGTGGCTGCCCCTGGATCCCTGAAAGTGTTCCAGGCCAGGCTGGACAGGGCTTTGGAGCAGCCTGGGATAGTGGAAGGTGTAGGACTTGATGAGCTTTAAGGTCCCTCCAGCCCACAGCGTTCTGGGTTTCAGTGATTTTTCTCCTCAGCCCTGCTGGGTGTGTGTGTCCCTCACCATGGTGCAAAGGCAAGCACAACACCCAGCTGAGGGAGGACAGAATCACCTTCCTCCTTCCAGGCAGGACTCCAGCCCAGGAGCCCCTGCTGAACTCCAGACACAGCCCAGGACCTGAAAGATCCAACCAGTGATTGTGAGCCATGGGGGTGGACAGATGTCCTGCTGGTGCCTGCTCCCTCCCAAAGCCATTTTTAAGCCCATCTGCTGCTAACGAAGGTGTGAGGCCATGGATAAGGTCACAGGAAAGCATTCCAAAACATCTGGAAACACTGCTATGGTTTCACGTGGCTCCTCACTGAGGCTAAACTGCCAGGCTCTGCCCTGGCTGCAGCACCTGGCTCGAAGTCTGGGGTGGTCTGCTAATGACCATTATGTAATTAAGTAAACTGGCATTTTCTGTAATAAAGGTAGTCAAAAATGTGGAGTGTATGTGCGTGCTGAGGGCAGAAACTCCAACATCTCCACTGCTGAAAGCAGAGCTGGGACTGTCTGCAGAAACACCCTTGAGCTCAGAGTGCCTTTCACTTCTTCTATAAAACTGCCTCCCATTTTAACAAAATAGATTTTCTCCCAAATTTACCCTAAATCAGGACAAGGACAAACACTTGTTCCCAGGAACACAACCCCAACCAGCCAAGACCTTATTCCATATCAAAATAGCATCAGCAGCTTTGTAGCTTTGCTCATAGTTTCTTCCAAAAGCCAACAAGAAGCTCCAAAAATGTGTCATCTGATGTCCCTGAGGACGTTGCCACCCTTGGAGACACTCAGAACCCAAGGAGAGGTGGCCCAGAGTTATCTCTCCAGCTGATCCAGCTCAGAGCAGGCACCCAGACCTGATGTTCCCAGGTCTCTTCCAACCTTCACGTGTGTGAGGGCAGCAATCAGAGAAAATATTCGAGTTTTACTGAATTCCACTGAAGTCCAGAAATTCCCTACACATAAAATGTCTGAATTTGCACAAAGTTAAAACAAGTTAATAAATTATGGATTTCTAATGGCACCATAAGGAAGGATCTATGGAGAACAGCCCTTCCAAGCTGCAGGGAGTGGAATTATGGCTCTGGCATCTTTGTTGGTTCAGTGGAAAGCAGCACACTGAGAGTCCAGCTGGCAGGAGAACCAGGCTGTTTATAGATTCAAAGCCTCACTTCTGGAATGTGGCTGTCCCTGCTGCAGGTTAAATGGCTCCAGAGGTTATTCCTCTGCTTCCCAGTCTGACACAACAGCTAACAGTGAACTCCAGGAACCCAGGAACTCCAGGGCTCCATCTCCCTGATTTCTCTGGCTGCAGGGATATTTTATGCCCTCTGGGCTTACAAAATGCAGGCTGTGTAAAGCCCTGACTTTTGTGCTGACTTTGGTGCTTTATGGAACACATGGTGTTTGTTTAAAAACTACAAATTTTCTAGAGCACGCAAGAAAACATCCATTAAATTGCACGGAACAGAAGGTACTATTACAGAAGGAATTCCAGAATTGAAGTTATTAAATGTAAGAAAATGGCAAATTGCCTCGTATTGTTTTGTCTTCTTATATTATGAATAAAAATGTGGTTCAACAAGTGGCTAAGTCGGAAAAGCACCAAAATAAAGCCCAGGGCACATGACTGTGCGAACAGAAAATGCATGTGGAAGAGTCCTGAAGAAAGGGACCTGGAGGATTTTTACACAGCTACAGAGAAGTTTGATTTTCTATTAAAAATGCTGTTTTGTTCCACCCCAAACCAAGTTACTGGCAAGCTTAAAAGTGCTTTTGATTCTCAGTAACCTCAGAGGCCAAACAAAGGCGCTTCCGCTTGCGCAGCAGCCAGGATGTGCTGTGTGGCCAAGACACCCACTGAGAGCTTTCCCACTCCAAATCCCTCTGCCTGCAAGGCTGGAAGGGCCAGGAACAATTGGAGCCCGGTCACGGCTGCTCCGGAGAGGAAAAGCTCAAGCAGCAGTAGAGAAACACTTCTCTCTCCAGTGGGCAAACCAGACCTCTTGGAGAAGGATTAAACACACCTCTCAGAGCAGAATTCTTCACAAGGGACAAGGGAATGGCTTCCCACTGCCAGAGGGCAGGGATAGATGGGGTATTGGAATGGAATCCTTCCCTGGAAGGGTGGGCAGGCCCTGGCACAGGGTGCCCTGAGCTGTGGCTGCCCCTGGAGGTGTCCAAGGCCAGGCTGGACAGGGCTTGGAGCAACCTGGGATAGTGGAAGATGCCCCTGCCCATGGCAGGGGTGGGACTGAATGAGATTAAAATCCTTTCCAACTCAAACCATCCTGGGATTCTATGAGGCAGATGAGGGGTGGGTCTAAAGCCAGATCTAGTTCCAACTAGACTCAGTATTTGTGCTGTAATCTTTTCTTTGCACATGTAACATGATAAAATTGTAATGGGTCTTCCTTTCCTTGCTAGGAAAAAAAGTAATTAAAGGCTCTTTCTGTCCTTCTTGAGTGCACAAATACTAAAACTAATTCATACATCCCTCCTACACTGCACCTTATGAAAGCCAATTGCTTCCAAGGTTAAATAATTAAAATAAATAGTGTTAATCAGCATCTGAAGCTACATTATGCCTTCCCAACTCTTCCTTCCTGCAGCTCTTACACCCGGATGCTCTCCCAAATTAGAAGACACCCATGAAGCCGAGCATCCCCACACAAAAGTCCCCTGAAGCCCAAAGGCACTGAGACACAAGACATGTCTGATGTTTCCAGCCAGATTTGCCCAGATTTAACTTAACTCATTAAGTTAAAAAGCACAGTAATGAACCAAAAATAATGAAATACATTCTAGGAGGAAATATTCCCAGCATTATTAACCCAATCAAAAACCTCCTAATGCTATTACAAACCAGAGGGTTCAGCTGCACTTCCAGCAGGTCTTGAACACAAAGGCCAAAAGAAGATTACATTCTGGATTTATCAGCTATTAAGTAACTCGCAGTTTCAAATCTCCCCCTGCAGTCACATATTCCTGCAAGCCTGGAATTTCAAAATGCATTGGAAATGTGCTGGGATGAAGCCTGACCCGGATGTACAGAAGGAAGCACAAGGGAAGAAGTGAGAAGAAAAAGAGAAGAAGAGAATAAACTCTTGACTGGTCAGAAAAAAATCCATTACTACGTATTAATCTGGTTCTTTAGGTAGGTTTATTGTTCACAAAACACTATCAGGAGTTGAGTTGTTAAAATTTGCTTTATTCTCATTATCTGGAATGGAAAGAAGATCCAAGAAACTGGAATTGGCTGCTTGAAGGAGCAGCACAAACAGGCAACATTTTCCCTCAGCTGGTCTAGCACCAACAATTATACATTTATACATGCAGAGCTTCCTCTCATTTATACAAGGAGAGTTTAATCTTCCATTCTGTGTCTATGTCATGAATAAACACCCTGACTGACAACCATAAGAGTTACAGGACTCCAGGTGGTTTTAACCAGCAGGGAGTTGGTGATAGCGGCTCACACAAAACAAGGAGGTTCCTACACAGAGAAGTTCTCTGGGGGAAGAGCTCCCTGCAAAGCTTAGAGACCAACTCAGATCAAGAGATCCACAGCTATGCTCCTGAACACAGAAAATTATGGACAGGGAGTTCTGCTGGGAGCCCCTCATGTCCCAGAGGCAGTGGAAGATTATTATCTGATTTTATGCCGACTATTTTCCTTCTGCAAAGCACACGTGGACCCAAATAATGAGGAATTATGGATCTGGAAGGGACCCACAAGGATCAGAGTCCAACCCCTGGCCCTGCACAGATACCCCAGCAATCCCACCCTGTCCAAACACTCCTGGAGCTCTGGCAACCTCGGGGCTGTGCCCATTCCCTGGGGAGCCTGGGCAGTGCCCAGCACCCTCTGGGGAAGAACCTTTCCTGATCTCCAACCTAAACCCCCTGGCCCTGCTCCAGCCATTCCCTCCATCCTGCCCTGGTCAGCAGAATTTGGGGGAAGATGAGTTTAATATGTAGCAGGCAGACTCCAAAGGCAGCTGCCTCCAACACAAGGAGAGAACAAGGAGTAACGTTCCCCACATCCCAGAGCACCTGACTGACCCCAGGGTACCAATGGGTGAGGTTACAACAAAATTACATCCCTCCTTCTGTTCCAATCCCTTAACAAACATCCCTTTATTAAAAGCATCTCAAATTGGGCTGCAGAAGATGGAAGCAGTGAATAAACATCATGGTTCTAACAGGATTATTCCAACTCCTGTAGAAAGGATCCAAGATCATAAAAGAGGGGCTTGGGGATTGCCTAATAAACATGCTACAGATGGCAGGCAGACTTGCTTCCTGGCACACATTCCCAGACCTGAAGGTACTAAGGAATGTCTCCCTGATATTACAAACGCTAACTTAACGATGACATTTTTGAGGACCAGAATGAGACCACAAAACTCTCTTCACTTCAGGCATAGAACCAGATGGTAACAAGTTTCAGCTGGTACAATCTGTTCTGGATTTTAATTAGCAACCTAGAAGTCAAGGTCTCCGTGCACCAAGATCCAGAGAATTCAGCCCTCCTACACTTTTGTTCACTCGGGTGTATCTTGACCATTTTAGGAGCAGGTGAGGGATGTCCACAAGTACAACAGCTCCAGAGGAAGGTCCCCATCAATGCTGAGGGATCCTCTGCTCCCCGGGAGCTCCAGCATTCCAGCCCATTCCAAGAGGCAGCCGTGGGCAGGCAGATCCAATCTGCTCAATGCACAGCGTGTTCTTAATGAGAGCTGAAGCTATCCCTGATAACAGAGGAAAATCCTGGCAGTTTGTTCCAAGCGTGGTCGCTTGATGCTTCCAAACTGTGGACCTGGACTAGTAGAATCCCCCAGCATCCCCCTGGAGCCTGCAGTTCTAAAGCTGAGGCAGAGTAAGCCAAGAGTCTTTTCCACACCCTTCACCCTCACATGCCAGAACCCACTGCACTTGTTCCTTGGGATCCTCCAAAACATGCCCAGGTCACAAGGAGGATGAAACTGCCTTCTCCTGGTGCCCTAAGCTCTGCACACTGCCTCTGGAGGAGCCCTCTCCTCCTCTGTTCACTACAGGGACAGAGGGAAACTCTTTCCTGCTGCTCCCAGCCCAGCTGCTCTGGAAGTGCTCTGCTTTCCCGTTATCCCATCCTACCATGGCTGCCCCATTCATCAGTGTAAGGCACTGGAATGGGGCAGATTTACAGTGTTTCAGCTGCTCTCTGTTAAGGGCTCTGGGAATGCTCTCAGCATGCTCTGGATCCTCCCATCCATCACGGGATGGTGCCTGACTGTTAATCCAGGCTCTACCTGAGCTCTGGATAACCTGCTCTGGGAACCACATCCAAGGAGGAACTGCTCTGCTCCTTTTCCAAAGGCTTCTCCTTTCCTCCACACACTGAGAAAGGGAATTGTGTCAAACCAGCCCCTTCTGCAGCTTCAAGCCAGGAGAGGAGGCAGAGGGGCCATGCCCCTCCTCTCCCTGTCAGAACGAGGGAAAAACATGCAAAACCCAACAGGAATATGAAATTTTATGTACTTGGGGCCACATCTGGCCATAACATCACTGCGGCAGCATGTGCAGCGCATTCCCCTGTGCCAGAGCTCAGCACGTTCCCGAGAGCAGCACTATAGCTTCAAGGCCCTGGAATTTGGGAAGCAGAGACGCTGCCTGTTGCTGCAAAGATGGGGGTGTGGGACTGTTCCACATCACGGCCAAGGTCTCCTCATTGTGCTGCACAAACTAATCCTGAAGGGCAGCAGAGTGCCCAAGGTGTCCCTCAGCAAAGCCCTCAGAGGAGGTGCAACAGGGAGCCATGCTCCTGCTTTGGCTACATCAGATGGAAACGGTAGAGGAGTGAGAGAAAGGGCCTCCCACCCACAGCACCACAGGACCAGCTGTTTCTGTCTGTTTAGATAAAGCTAAAGGAAACCAAACAAAAATACAACGCTCACTTGCACCTGACTTTTCAGGTTAAGTATCCCATACATTCCCTGACCCCTGGTTCCCAAACTCTCCCTTTCAGACCACTCAGCACAATGAGCCGTCATCTCATCACACACAAACGTACAGGGAACTGCTCCAGCTCCTGGAGCTCTGGTAAGGGACAGCAATCCCTCTTATCACTTACTAGAATTCAAGACATTACCGCATCTCCCAGCCCCCAGATGTGCTGGGACAGGCAGCTCTGGAGCAGCCAGGACAGTGAGGGGTCACTGGTGGAACCACAGCATTTGTTAACCCTCCTTCTCCTTCAGAGCATGGCTTCTGTCGAGGGTGAGGGCGAAGGCTCTGGAGGGGCCACACGAGGAGCAGCTGAGGGCACTTGGTGTGCTCAGCCTGGAGAAGAGGAGCCAGAGGGGAGCCCTCACTGGGGGCTGCAGCTCCTCCTGAGGGACAGCTCTGATCTCTGGCCTGTGAGCAGGGACAGGATCCAGGCAAGGGCTGGAGCTGGGCCAGGGGGGTTTAGGTAGGAGATCAGGAAAGGTTCTTCCCCAGAGGGTGCTGGGCACTGCCCAGGCTCCCCAGGGAATAGGCACAGCCCCAAGGCTGCCAGAGCTCCAGGAGTGTTTGGACAGGGTGGGATTGCTGGGGTGTCTGTGCAGGGCCAGGGGTTGGACTCTGATCCTTGTGGGACCCTTCCAGCTGAGGACATTCCCTGGTTCTGTGAGATCCCCACTTCAAGAAACTCTTGAGCCTGAGGGGATGCTGAGATCCCACCTGGCTAACAACAAGAACAGACTGCTGAGCCCGGGCTGAGCACTCAGAGCAAGCTGCCCACACCAGCAGTGACACACTTTCTGTCTCTCCCCAAACTCCATTTAGTACCAAATGATATCCAAAGCCCAAAACATCCACCAGTATTTTCACTCACTACTGCCTCAAGAGCAGTCCCTGCCTTGCAAAGACTTACTTTGATAAGTATTTATTAACTCAGGAGTCTGATGGAGGAATCAATGACCCTTAATCAGACTCTAATTCAAACAAAGTGGTCTTGTCCTTCTATTTTATGCACAAAGATCCCCTCGCTATGTTCAGCATGACTGGACAAAGGCAAAGACAACCTTTGTTCAGTGTTCAATCATCAACACAGCGTGGGTGGGTACAATAGTTACTTGTCTTTATTGCTGTTAAAGGAATTAATACATTCATCTGAATCCCATGTCAGCCTGGGTCCCCTTATCTCTAAAGGGAAACAGCAGGATTTAAGGTGCCCAAGAATCAGACAAAATTACTCCAAAATTACTCTCTTGTCGCTTTCTAAAGAAAGCAAACAAATGAAAACATGATGGAAATTCACAAACTATAAGAGGCGTGGAAAGAGGAAACTTCCACTCACCTCATTCAACACGAGCACCAGGGTGTTCCTTGAAGTGCAGGGGAGACATATCACAGATGCAATGAACAGGTTAAGCTTTCATCAAAATCTCCATTCAGCTTGGGAATTTCTTACCATAGCATTACACATAAACTCAACCCCTGATAGGGATCCAAGAGAGATACACAGAAAAATATTCAGAATTTAAATTTACCCAAATCCCTAATAGTTCAGGGGTATGGAAAACTGGCCCTGGGGACAGGTTATTCTGTAAGGCTTTGATCCCCTTTCAAGCCTTACTGGTGTCCCAAGTGCAGGCACCTGCATTTTGGCTCTTCACAGCACCCCAGAATGATTTGGGTTGGATCAGCTTGTTCCAACTCTCCCTCGGCTATGGGCAGAGACAGCTCCCACCAGACCAGGCTGCTCCAAGCCCTGTCCAACCTGGCATCACCACCAACCTTCACCCAAAGGAGAGGGTTCCTAGGGGAGCCCCAACACCGGCTGGGAACGAACAGGAGCCCCCATTTGTGCTGCTTCACTGCTGACTCCCACCTTGGAATGGATCAGCTGGGGAAAAGCTCTGCAGTCCCCAGGGGTGTTCTCTCTGGCCCCAAAGCCACAATGCCCAAAGCTTCACCCGCCTCGTGGCCCTAGGCCTTGCTGTTCCTCCTGTCCCTCAGCACACAAGGGCTGGCTCCACACAGGGGAAGCCCCCAGGGCCCTCAGCTGCCACCGAGGCTCTGAGGCCACTCCAGCAGCACGGCAGGGACACAAGCTGACCCCCACTTGCAAGAGCCAGCAGAACAGGAAAGCAGCATTACCCAGATGGCTGGAGATTTGGCACAAAGCCCACTCCTTATGGATGCACTGGCTCAATGGAAAATGTTAAGGGAAGAAAAGAAATCCCTTGATTACAAAAGATTTAAAGAGACTGCTCAGAATGTTCTCGTTTTCCCTTCTCCTCTGCCACATGGGTAGCTTCCATGTGTTGATGAGGTTTACCAGGAAGGACCAGGCTTTTGTCTTGGTCCATGACAAAGACCAGGCAGCATCTGAGGGTGTGCTCTGCAACCCTGCTGTGTCCACCCTGCCCCGTGAGCCTCAGTCCTCAACCCAGAGCCCTCACTCCCAACAACCCTGCAGCAAGAGGGCAAGAACAGTTCCAACACCACTAATGCCTGCCAGAGACACTGCAGCCTCTGATTTCCCACCCATGGAGGATGAGCATCTGCACATTCCCAAACACAACCATGAGTTTCCCTTTCCCCATCATGTTTTATCTAGAATGTGCAGCATTCAGGTGAAGCGTTCCTTCCATGACCTGTTTCCAGGCATCTCCTGGTCTGCAAGGTCACTTGCAAACACTGTAGTTTAGTGTTTCAGAGGCTGCCAGGGGGGCTCTGATCCACTTGAGGCTCTCCCCATCACCTCCCCATTCCCAACCCATCCTCAGCCTCTCATCCTGCTCCCTTTCCTCAGAGCAAACCCACTCTCCCCAACAGCTGACTTGCTCAGGCCTTCCTGCTTGATCCACACAAGTATAAATTCACCAAGAGCAAAGGGAACATCAGGCTTTCCTCTAGCTCACACCTCATTCCTTACACATCCCACTTCCCCCATCTTTTTTTTCTCTTTTATATATTTTATTTCTCTTTTTTCCTCACCCCATTACCTGCCTCTTTTGCCCCCTCCTTTTTCAGATAAGCTTCTCCACTCTCAAGTCAGCCCTGCAGAATATTTATATAATAGAGGCTACAAAGAGACCAATTTATTCCACATATCTCACTAAACTCTATTTCTCCATTCTTATTATAACTCCCATTTATCTCCTGTTCTGGACTTTTCTGTAACCAGCCCTTTGTCTCATCTCTTTTATAACAAATCATTTATGCAACTCGTTTTCCTGACTCAGAATTACAGAACTGTACCATCTTGTACAAAACTCCCCTTGGAAAATCCCTGAGAGAGGACACATGGCACTTTTAGGGTGTTTAACCTGGAAGTCAGGCCATGTCCCAAACTGCCTGATCCAACAGCAAAACACATTCCTCCTCATCCATGATTATTTTCCCTGATTTTTCAAGTTGTTTTTAGCTTCTGTTACAGTCTCCAGGAGGAACTAACATCTAATAAACTTGTATATAAATACCAATTTATGGTACTGGTGTGCTAATCCAAGTGCTGCCAATAGGTCACTGCAAGGTTCAAGCCACCCCCTTAATTCACTTTATTTCTACACTGGTCAGAGACAATGCAACTCAGTGAACTGATGAGCAGAGAAGCTGAGAATGGGACAGGAGGAAAAGGGGGAGGCTGGGAATGCTCTGCTCCAACGCCAGGTCTTACCTGTGAGAGCCCAGGGGACGATGCATGTCCCGGTGGCGTTGCAGCAAGATTTGGGTGTCCCTTATTTATTTCATGTGCAGTGTAAGGGGATGGGGCAGGAGGACCCGGTTGTCTTGCTACTTGTGTTACCTGTGTGGAGATAAACTGTTAGTAAAACATTACATTAGTAATCAGTCTGCAGAGACTCCATTGTACATATCTAGAGAGATAAAATAATATATATATTTATCCAGGTGAAATGCTGCACAAGTTATTTAACTATTTATGTGATTCAGGAAAATGTGGAAGGATCAAAAAATCAGAGCACCAGCACTCAGGAGTCACTGGTGGAAATGTGTGGGATCCCTCTGCCTTCAGGCCTGGGACCTTCTGATCCCTCCATGAGAAGCTATATCAAAAAATATTGGTATTTTGCAAGGGGATACACATTACCAGCAACAAAGTAAGGGAGAAATTTGCATATTCCTCTCCAAAAAGGAAAAATAAAAGACTGCAGAGAGGCCATGGTATCTGCAGGGCTTGCCACAAGCAAAGAATGAAATAGACAGCAAAGCAAATCTTGTATATGTTTATCTCCTTTCTCAACTTCTATTAAAAATACTCAAAAAATACATTAAGCAAAATATTAGAAAAATATTTTCATGGCACACAAATATTTGCTCCACTTTACTATCTCCATGATGGAAGTGTTTTAAATATATTTTAGAGAGCGGCTACAGTAAAAAAAAAGAGGAATCAAAGGAAAAAAAGAGTCACACAACCATTGGGTGACACCTCCAGCTGTTCAACACAAATTTTGGCAGATTGGGTTAAAACTCACCCTACTGAAATTCAGCATTTGCTTCTCACTGACCTTTTCTCATTTATTTGTTTGCTGAGAAGCACCACTTAATAATGGAGTGGTTTGGATTGGAAGGGACCTTAAATCCATCCAGTCCCAGCCCCTGCCATGGCAGGGACACCTTCTACTATCCCAGGTGGCTCCAAGACCCCGTGTCCAACCTGGCCTGGGACACTTCCACGGACCCAGGGACAGCCACAGCTTCTCTGGGCACCCTGTGCCTGTACCCTCACAGGGTAAAATTTGTCCCAAAATCCCATCTAACATTCCTCAGTCTGAGCTAAAGGCTCCTGAAGTCCATACAGGTCACTGGCACTGCACAGGCCACTGTGTGCATAAATGTCCCTAGCAGGGTAAAGAAGGCAGAAAGAAATTCCTGGCTCCTTCAATTAGCTCCAAGCTCCAAGAGAGTAGAAGTCACGGAGTTCACCACTTAAGTGCTTTTTCCAAGTCACTTTATTGCACTCACGAGTGTCCGTGCCTGTCGTTACAGTTCCTAAACCACCACAGCAGCTGGCCAGCACCGAAATCCCAGGAAATCACAACATGCAACAGCTCCAGGGCTTGGGAACAGGCCAGATTTATAACTCGGGGGCTATAAATCTTCACTGTGGGAAGATTTATAGCCCCCGAGTGCTCGTCAGAGGAAAGGGTGGGTCAGTCACAGAACCTCATCCTGTGTCCCCAACTGGACCCTTCCCTTCACCAGGGATGAATCATCTCTTTTTCAGGCTGATCTCTCTTGGCAGGTGTGCACATGCAGCCTCAGCTGAATCAGAGCCAGCCTTACAGAGAGCTCCATAAAACTTTCCACAGCCCTTCCCCAAGAAAATGAAAGTCTGTCCCATGACTCCTGTGTCAGCCCTGAGAGAGCTGTCATGGCAGTCATGCAGCACTCGGTGCTTGGAAGTCACTACGGATTGTGACGGATATCAAATAATGCAGTCAGGGAGGGGGAGGAAGCAAAGGCAACCCAAAACACAAGGAAATTGTTCTTATCAACAGCCCCAGTGGCAGGTTGTGTCCCCGCTCCTCACCGCGATTCTCTTTCAATGGCACTTCTTGGGGGAAAATAGAGGTTATTTTGTGACAGCTGTGGGACTTCAACCACTGCCAGTTTTCACCTCCCTACTCTCAGCAGTGCAAACACTGCTCCACCTAAGGCTGGAGCCCTCCAAAATCCTCTGATCCAAGAGCAGTCAAGTTCACACAGGGCTTTGACAATGGGGACAGGGGCACTACCAATACCCCTGGTCAGTGTGAGCATCCAGCAGTCCTCCTCCTCCTCACAAATTATAACATGCAAACAGAATCATGGAATAGAATCCCAGAATCACTAAGGTTGGAAAGCCCTCCAATATAATCTAGTTCAACCATTAACCCAGCACTGCCAGGTCCACCCCTAAACCATATCCCCAAGTGCCACATCCCCATACCTTCTGAACACTTCCAGGGACGGTGACTCCAGCACTGCCTTGGGGAAAATAACCTAAGTTGGAGGTTACTGAAAAACATCAAGAAATGCTCTCATGATTGGATCTGAAATCTGGAAGCTGAACTGAGAGGAAAATTGCAGCTGTGTGAGTGAGTCCATGAGATACCCTCATGCAGTGCAGCAGACACATGACAGACACAGGTCTGGACCTACTAAAATTGACTTGAAAGCCTAACGAAGGCAGCAGAACAATTATAAAATTGTACCAGCTTGACAGTTTGGCAACAGCACACTTGGAAAGTATCCCGTAGGGGCCTACCACTGATTTTCCAGGACCTCCTAAGGTTAGCCAAGTCTACCTCAGTGCCCTGAAACCCAGGACTGGTGTTTGTTCCAGCAGAAGGAAAAGCACAGAGAGCCTTTCTCACAGCTACAGCAACGTTGGTGTTTCCACACCTTCCTCTTCCTACAACAAATTATTTACAAATAAACTGAATTATAAGATATTTACTTTAATGCAAACGGGTAGTAAAGGAAGACAAACCTGCCAAATTTGTGTGTTTTTTCAGTAATTTTTTAAAAGGTGAAAGGTAGAGACTGTCTAAGCTCATCACTCCTGGGGTACCTGCCCCCATAGAGCCGCAGGTGTGGTTTGCTGTTTCTTAAATGGTCTGAGATGACTATGGAAGCAAAGATCCTCCTTAAGGATAACCTATAGGTTAAGTTGTTCTCCTAAAAATGGATGCACAAAATTACATATGAATTTGCTAGGGCATCATTTTCTATTTTCCCTGAGTAGCAAGAGCTAATTTTAGTTTTCCAGAAGCCTTAATCCTGTATTTTAAACATAGTAGGTAATAAAATACGAAATAAAAACTCAGTCTGGAATTTTTGTTTTTCTTTCTGAGATATTTTACATCTTTTGGGTTTAGCATCTTCTACGAGTTTGGGATTACTCTTTACCCCACCCAAGTCCCCGGTTTCATGTACTTCAGAAGCTGTGGCTGCCCCATCCCTGGCAGTGCCCAAGGCCAGGCTGGACAGGCCTTGGAGCACCTTGGGATAGTGGAAGGTGTCCCTGCCCATGGCAGGGGGTGGCACTGGATGGGCTTTAAGGAGCCTTCCAACCTAAACCATTCCACGATTCTAGGCTGGAACAGGATGAGGAACTGAGCTTCCCTCCTGCACATTCCGCAGCCAGGCAGGGACCGCTTGGCCTCCTGACCCAGATCCTTCCTTTGAGCACAGGGTGGCTGGAGTAGCTAATCCTCCCTAATCCCTTTTCTACAGGATTCTCTTCACTGCAGGAAGATCCCTCTAAAGGACATGAAGGTGAATCACGGAACCTCTGCTGGGTGTGAAACACTTGGTGGAGACCAGTAGGCACCCCAGGACAGAAAACAACCAAGCACCCCAAGACCGAATGGCAGAGTCAACCCTCAGTCCTTGAAAATCTGGCACAAGGGGGTTCTTCAGCACCTCACTTCCCCATTACCTTCTTTGCCCCCAGCTGGTGTGAGCTGGGTACCCTGACAGTGCGTGGTACCTGCCCCAAAGGCACACAGGGGACAGCAACCACTGAGTGCTGGATGCAGCCCTGCCACAGGGACCCTGCTCCAGGCTGCACCTCACCAAGTGACTTGTCCCCACATAAACACCCTGTTAACACTCCTCATCAGTTCTCATCCAGAAGTCCTTCACAGAAGCACAGAGTGGTTTGGGCTGGAAGGGACCTTTAACTCATCCCATTCCATGGACAGGAGCACCTTCCACTGGACCAGGTTGATCGGGGCCTCAGTGTTGCTCCTCAGCTCATCAGAGTTTATCCCAGAGTAGTTTTGGTCCAAGCTTCAGCACTTCCAACCACAACATGCTGCTAAAACAGTTATTTCTTATAAGGCATTATTCTCCTTATCCAACTCCAGAGCTGTGCCTCATGCTGAATTTGAAGAGCATGTATGCTTCTGCTCATTAATCTCATTTTCCACAGATTCAGCCCCATTCCCCTGGGCACAGTACAGGGGTGGCTGGTGGGATTTACACTCACCTTTTATGCAGTTCCCTTCCTGTTACAGGTCTACATCTTTCAGAAAAACTCCAACCCAAAAAACTCCATTGAATGTATTTCTTTGAAATAATTTACAACAAAACCAGAATTTCGTTCTTATGCCCTGCAGGTTTGGAATCTTTCAGAGTCCACACAAGTAATCACCCTCATTTCTTGCAGTGTAGAGGATTAGGAGACACCAGGCAAGAAGCGGTTTACAGGACAACCCTCAAATCTTTATGTCCAAAAGTAGCTCTGCATTCTCCACTACTGATGAGGGAAAGTAACTATGAGGTTAGTTAATGGAAATAATTATTTCCAACTGTGGTTTTCTTTCAAGTAATTTTACTACTGATTTATTAAAAAACCCAAACCAATAACCCATTCGGTATAACATGTCACAATAAATAAATAAAGATGACTTCTGATGAATTCAGGTGGGTTTGGTTTTAATACCAGTATGATTTCCTTGATAAAGAGGTTCTACCAAAGCCTTATTGTGAATTTTGAGCATCTCCAAGCTCTCAAACTTCACCCCACTTGGCCTCTTCCTCACCTCCTACCTCTGTCCTACAGGAAAATTTGCTCCTCAGATTCAGTTTTATTATTGGGGCTCATAGTGGAAGACACATTATTTTCCATTCCCATTTTTGTAGCTGTGGGAAAAAAAAGAGCTCTGGAATGTGCAACCAAAGTCCTGATAATGCAGGTGGAAAGGCATAGAAAGGATAATTGAATTATTTTCTATCTTTATCTAACTAAAAATTGGGGGTTCATCTGTGGGTTGTCCATATCTCAAGTGCTTTCTCCTCCCACCCCATGCACGATGTACAGGGCCAACATGGAGGCAGCTCAGAGTCACCACGTGGTGGTTATGGACCCCAGAGCTCTTCCCACACCAGCCACGCTCTGGAAAAACACACATCCCTGGAATGATGATCCATAATCCACGTGGAATCCCACAGAGGATGTGCCAGCAAATGAAACACTGATGGAAAAAAGCAGCCCCTGGGTACTGAGGATGCACTTGAAGGTTGGACTTGAAGATCTTGGAGGCCTTTTCCAACCTTCATGACTCTGTGATCTCATCAAAATGACTGTTTAATGCAAGGCCTTAAACACATGGTGCTGTTATTGTGTAACAAACCACTGAGACCTCTCATGAATGAATTTGTCAAGGCCCTTCCATCATGTACTTTTTCCATCCCAATTCATTTTTCCCCGGACTCCCTCTGAATCTGAAATCTGCCTGGGACTTCAAATGGAAGCCTGAAAGGAACCCAGCCGAGAAATTTCTCTCCTTTCCCCAAAACATGAAATTTTCTCTCAAACTTTTGCATTCTCAAATCCTGGAACTGAGATATTTCCAGCCCTGTCTTCTATTCCTGTAACATAGCAAGGAGTGATATTTTTCCACACTGAAAAGCTATTTTAGGTCATTCTTCACAGCTACTTTTCTATTTTACATTAATTTAAATTTTTACAGTCATATTTTCCCCACAGGCATCTGCATTATATCTTGGGAGGAAAGAATTGAAAAAAATAATCTTCTTTAAAGGACTTCAGATATTTTTAAAGTGTTTTTTAAGTATTGTATGGGGTATATAAAAGATAATACAAACTGAATTATTTATTATAACTGTTTGTACATTTATGTTCACAGAATGGTTTGGGCTGGAAGGGACCTTAAAAGCTCATCTTGTTCCATGGGCAGGGACACCTTCCACTGTCCCAGGTTGCTCCAAGTCCCAATGTCCAACCTGGCCTTGGACACTTCCAGGGATGCAGGGGCAACCACAGCTGCTCTGGACACCTTGTCAGGGCCTCCCCATCCTCACAGGGAAGGATTTCTGCAGAATTTGTTCCTTTGGTTTTGCTTTTTTGCACACAAACAATTCTATATCAGGTATTGAGAACAGAGCCTGCAGCTTGAGTTTGCTGATTCACTGCTGTCAATGCCACAAACCTCAGAATCTTCAGCCCTTGTCAGAGCTGTATCCCAACCATTCCAACTCACCTGGATGGGAATCCATGGCTCCCGGCCACCAGACCACCCACGGCCACACCTGAGTCCTTCTGCCACTGCAGCCACCTCAGCTGCTGCAGTTCTGGGACCAAGGCCACTTGGCAGCACTTTTACCCTTAATCCTGCCCAGAGCTCAGCTTAACACCCCTGACAGCCACAGCACAGGAGGCATCACAAAACTCCTCTACAACCCCAAAAAAGGGAAGGGCTAAATATCATCATTATCATTGGAGCATCATGGAATGGTTTGGGTTGGGAGAGACTTTAATCCTCCTCATCCCGTTCCACCCCTGTCATGGCAGGCACACCTTCCACTGTCCCAGGCTGCTCCAAACCCTGCCCAACCTGGCCCTGGACACTGCCAAGCATCCAGGGGCAGCCACAGCCGCTCTGGGCAAGAGATGCTCCAGCCCCAGGTCCCTCCAGGGAGCCAGAGCCAAGAACCTCAACCCCAGTCACGCCTGCAAACAGAGGAGGAGAAAACCTTGCATGGCAGCTTATGTTTTTCTATAAGCAGCTTATGTTCCTGTGTAAAACGTAGTGAATTTATCCCATCTACAGCTTTTCTTCCTGTTTTCCAAATAATTAAAAGAGCAGCTTAAAAGTGTGTTTTTTGGCATTAAAAATATTTGCACTATCCCAACCAGAAAAGCAAAATACTACTTTCCCTAGGCTGTGCTGATTTAGCAAAGCTTATAAATAACCCTCGGCTTCCAGCTATTGCCACTGGAAAAAAAGAAATGAATACAAGGAAAAGACTATGATGTTCACAAATAAACATTGCTGTTTCTAAGCTAAATTTCTGCAATAATCAATATTATACATTAGCAATCATCTAGGACAGCAAGCCAAAGGCACCTATCCCAAACATTCTATTTACTATCAAAATATTTCTTCCTCTGTGCAATGGAATATTTCACATGAAAACAAATCCTTCTTGATTATTTTTCTCCTAAGAAGGTATTAGAAATGTGAAGCCACAGTACACAAAAAAATCAGCCTGTGAGATGCAGGGGAAAGGAAAGAGATGGAGCCACCCAAGTGAAAATATGGCCAAAACAGTCATTCCAGTGACACTCTCCCACTGGGAGAGTGGGAAAACTCACTCTCCAATATGCTAAATAAAACTACAGACACTTAAAAATAGCAATGGACCCAGATCCAAGTGTTTCAAAGAGTTCTCCCTTTCTTGCTCCCAAGCAACAAAAAAGGTTCTTCATAAAATCATAGAATTATTAAGGTTCGAAAATACCTCCAAGATCAAGCCCAATGTTCTACCAATATCCCAATGGCCACCCAACCCTGTCCCCAGGTGCCACATCCACACATCTTCTGAACACTTCCAGGGATGTGACTCCACCACTGCCCTGGGCAGCCAATGTCTGACCATGCTTTCAGCGAGATCTTCCCAACACACAATGCGAGAGGTTCAGACGGCACAACTTGAGCTATGCCCCCCTGTCCTGTCCCTCATTTCCTGGGAGCAGAGCCTGACTTCCCCCTGGCTGCACTCTCCTGTCAGGGAGTCGTGGACAGGTACCCCCCTTCTTTTCCTATTCACATGCAACCAAAAGAGTCTTTCTGAGCAGCATTTATTTCAGGGGGCAAGAGGAAGCTGCATTTTGTGCAATGTGCCATTTCTGAGTGCAGGGCTCCTGGCTGCACCGGGGCTCTGCGCACTCCTGGATCCCCCCCGGCCCGGCCCCAGCCCCGGCAGATACTCACAGTGCTGTACACAGCCGAGACGGTCGGAGTGAAGATCCGATCCTCCAGGGGCTGCTGGACAGGACCTCGGGGGATTCTGCAACACAGCAAGTCAAGGAAAGCAGCGTGGAAGGCAGGGCCGTGCTTGGGGACACCGCCAGGGACACCCTGCCAGGGACACCCTGCCCAGGACGCGGCTGGCAGCTCCAACCCCTCGGGATCTCCCGAGGCTCCAGAGGCAGCTGTTCCCACTCTAGGAACGAGGGAACCAACGCAAACCCGTCCCGAATAGTCCACAAAGCCTTGGGCCCGTCAAGAGCGTCCCCCACCTCTGCTCCTGTGTGAAAGGGAAAAAGCCCCGAAGCCACAAGCCCTCAGCATTCAGCGACAAACCCTGCAGATCAGCAGGACAATGGCAGCTCCTGTTCTGCTAACCACGCAGGAATCCTGCGGGAATTGTTTCCTTGTTTGCCTCTCTTCACCCAATGACTCCCTTCCTCATCCGCCCACCAAAAGAAAGGGCTGTCAGAGGGATGGATGGGAGGTTTTGAGGAGCTGATGCAGGGTGACTTAAAGGCAAATTGCAAGAGTTTTCTTAATTGTAAAGGCATTGTGGAAATCTAAGGGGGAAAAAAACTATGCACAACCCCCCCCCACAACAGAATCTGGTTTATTTGTGGAATAAAACAGGGGGATGCAGGGATCCAAAAGAATAAAAAAGCCTGACTTGGGTAACACCTTGTGGCCTCACACAGATCTAGACAATACCCAATGCCCACTGTCACAGAAAAAGCATTTGCTGAAAAATTTTCCTAAATGCCATAATTGGATTTCACCTTTTTGCTGTTTATACTTTACACACCAAAATTTCACGGGAAATGAGAACAGCTGGATTGACTGAGGTTCTTGTACACATGGAAGGACACAGACCTCACGTGTTAAGAGGGTGGGAAAATGAAAAAGAAAATAGAGTCATTAAAATACATCTTAGTTTTATTCTAACAAGGAAAAACACATTGGTAAATTAAATTCTGAGCCCAGATTAATTTGAGTCAAAATTTCAAGACACTCTTTGCACTCCAAGTTTGATCCCCAGATTAATGCTGCTGCCCAAAGCTTTGCAGGGCACACCACACCACAGTGACAGGACAGACCCTGCCGGCGCTGACACAACTCAACAGCCACCCCAAGCTCCACAATCCCAACTATTCCCATTAAAATGGACCAGATATTAAGGCTGAAGTAAGGACTGTTCAGACACAACCTGCTCTGCCCCTGCCGACTGCTCACAGCACGTTGCAGCTGGATCAGCTCCTCCTCCAGCAGTGCTGAGGCGAATTTACAGCATCAGAAACACACAGAGAGAGTTCAATTTACAATCTCGCTCTGCTCTGGCTCTGAACTCATCACTAAAAACCTCCTCCTCACCAAACAGGCTCAGAAATTGCTCTAAAACTTCCCAGTTTTGTTATATATTCAATGTTTGGGCACCAAACACAATAAAAAGCTGCTTGATGGGATTATGCTGGGAAGAGCCCAGCCCTGACCTTCACAACACCTTTGCAGGGAGGCCCTGGCTTGTCATCCTGGGAGGTGACAGGGGCCAGCCCAGGGCCACCTCCAGGGCAGGAGAACCAGAACAGGATCCGGCCCCCCTGGTGGCCAGGCTGGTGCTCATTCACCCTACATCTCTTTCTGCCTCTTTTTAGCGACGGCAAGAATTCGATTGCAGAGTCTAAGGCTCATCTGCACTTCACTCATCTGCCAGCTCAGGCCCAAATGGTGTCATTTGATAAACAGAGAGGTTTTTAACAACCAA
Source organism: Leptocoma aspasia (assembly GCA_013399835.1). Classification (NCBI taxonomy): domain Eukaryota; kingdom Metazoa; phylum Chordata; class Aves; order Passeriformes; family Nectariniidae; genus Leptocoma; species Leptocoma aspasia. Next base: position 317,073 of record VXAX01007700.1, read on the forward strand.
ATGGGATTTTAAACCCTGACTCAGCCAAACAACAGTAAGATTTGTCAACAACTTCAACAGAGTCACTCCCAACCTTCATCCCAAGGATCTTGCATTCACCCCCAGGTTTTGGAAAACAACAACAAAAAAGCCAAAATCTGGGAGAGAAGGATTAAAAACACACTGGAAGATGGAATGAAAATTCAAATTTCCTGCCGTAGCATCATTCCCTTTCCCCCAGAACATCCCTATGACAGGGATGACAGGCCAAGGCCCAGGATGGAGCTGCCCCCCTTGTGTCACAGCTGAGATTTCCCTTCTCCAGGCACTCCTGACAATTAATGGAAGCAATTGCTGCTTCAAAAGGGATCATTCCTGAGTTTGGAAAAATGGTTTCATCCTTGACAAGGTTGGGATTTATTTTCTTATTTTAGAACTTATATAAGTCAGGAGGAAATAATCTCCTTTGAGCAGAGCAACTGCTCTTTTTGCACCCAGGAAGAGCTGCCTGAATGAAGGAGCAGTTTAGATGGATTTGCAGAGTTTGGAGTCACTGTTTAAGATCTCTCCTAGGAAGGGATGATTCTTGTCACACCTAAAAGAAACCTTTCAAGTCCTTTTTGCAAAAGGATTTGACCTGGACACAAGATAGAAACAAAATACCTTGAATTCCAGTAAGCCTTAATGAAATAACAGTTGGAGAAAGTGATTATTTCCAGCATCCAACTTGTGGCATCCAGACTGACCCTCTGCAAGAAGCTGGGTAAGTGGAAAGGCTCCTGCTTCCCTGAGAGGAGCTGGACTAGCGGAGAGATTCTAGCTTCCCTGAAAGGAGCTGGGCAATTGGAAAGGCTCCTGGTTCCCACCAAGCCTCTTGGAGCTTGTTCCTGTTCCCCAGAGGAAATCACCACCTTCCCTCTCCGTCCACCTGCCAAAGGAGCCTGTCCTGGGACAACAGCTGCTGTTACTGTGGGAGAAGCAAGCCAGGGTGACAGCAAAGCTCATCATGACTTGTGCTGATGAGACTCTTCTAGGAATGGGTTAAGTGACAGCACGGATACTCCACCAAGGGAGGTGAACGGGTCAGGGCAGGCAGGTAGGAAGCAGAACCTCATCCAGCAGCATCATTCCATCCACATGCACATCCATACCCACACCACCCCCAGGGCACTCACTCATCTGCTCTCACGCACAGCCACTGGGGCTGCACATCCCCAAATGCAGCACAAGCCTTGGGATCGCTGCCCTCAGGCTGCCCCAGCACACCCAGGCAAGTGCAGGAGTCAAAGTCCAGCCAGCCCAGCCTTGCTGCAGCACTAGATTCACCACAGCCAGGAACACCAGGATACCCTGAGGAATTCAGGCAGCTCTTTCATGTTACTACCCTGCCCTGCTGAGATCCAATTCAGGAGCATCCTGTGCCCTCTCTCTTCCTCCCCCTCCTCCTCCTCTATATCCTGCCACCCACATCACTGATTTAGGCAACTATGCTCCGAAATCGTCCAGGAGGGTGGGAAGGGAGCGGGAGCCAGGGAAAAGCAAAGATAATCCAAACCTCACACAGTTTTCAGAGCTCCTTCCACAGGGAGAAAAGAGAAGAGCAATGAAGCAGAAGAGCAGGAGCAAGGAAACTCTGTTAAATCCAAGAAGAACCTCTTAAAGCACCGTCAGTCAGTAAAGTGGAACTGCAGCCTCTGCTTTGCTCATGTCAGGCTGAGCAATCCTCAGAGCTCTCCCTGCTCCATCAGCATCACGCCAGGATCTGGGAGAGGGACGGCAACCTTGGCAGTAGCAGCACTGGATTCTCCTCGTCGCTGTTCAGGGCTCATTAACTCATGAAATACACATCGAAAATCTCACCTCAGTGAGATACTTCTGACAGATTCATAAATGCAAGCACAGATGCAATGGGCGTTCCACCTAGTCCCCATCTGGCTGCAGCAGTGATTACAACCTGGGGAATTTCGGGAGCTTTTATAGACCCAGTGGGAGAAGGAACGCTGGCTGGAAACGAAACAGAATTTTTCTGAAAACCAAAAATCTCCCTAAAAAGAGGAGGGTCTCTGTTAATTAGACAGACACAGCCACACTCTGAGGAGAGGGGAATATGTGACTGCTCTGTAAAGCGATTAAGGAAAAAAAATCCAGCCTGGAGCTGCTGGAGCAATTGGTGACACTGCCAAATGCTGAGTGAAATGACAGTCAGCAGGAATTCCTTGCAGAAATCTCCTCCTTCTATCACATTTCTCTTGTTCCAATCATACTAAGGAGCTGCGAGATTTCTGTGTGCTGTTACAGACTTGGAAACACACACCAAAACCAGCTCTTCCAGCAGGAATTTGTACAGGTTTCTCTGCTCCACTGAGATTGCAGGAAGACAGAAAGAACATTATTCCATTTTCTCACAAAATGGATTCATTTTTCCTCAAATGGTGCTTTTCACATAAGCTCATTTCAGCAACTAGCAACCATTTTATCCCAAGCACTGCTGACCTCTCCTCCCCTTCCAGCTCACAGCTCCGAGGAAACACCTCTTCCCAGGAATAAAAACACCCGCGGTACCCACAGGCACCTATGCAAACACCCTACACAAAACCATTCCAGAACTCCTGATTTTCATCCCTGCCCAGAAATGGAGCCAGTCTCCCACCGGCTTCCCCAGGGTTATATAATCCCCACACATGTCCCCACTTGTACCAAAACTGCGCATCAAAAATCCCGAGGAAAAACCGTCAAGCAAGATACCACATCAAATTTTAGCATTTCTTTCAGCTTTTTGGAGCAAGGAATCTATAAAACCCAAGCATGCAGGGGTGTGATGGCAGGGAGCTTTCCAGGAGGATGTTTCTCCTCTGCAGCAGCTTCTCTGTTCACCAGGAAATTAAAATGCAGAAGGCGAAACATCCCAACAGCAGCAACAGTTCATTGAGCCAGTTCGGTAACCACAAGGCTCTGAAAAGGTCCAAAGGGAAAAGCTCTGCCAGTCACAGCAGCTGGAACTTCCCTAACATCACCCCATCCTTCCCAGCTCCACCATACTCCATTAGCAGGGCCAAGCCTTTTGTTCAGCATGCTCAGTCCTACCTGGCAGTGAGCTCCAGGAGCCAGATCCAGGAGCCAGCTCCCCTGCCATGATCCCAGACCTCTGTCAGTGAGATCCAGCAGAGCTGTCAGCGAGATCCCAGAGAGCTGTCAGGGAGATCGCAGAGAGCTCTGTCAGCGAGATCCAGGAGAGCTCTGTCAGTGAGATCCCAGAGAGCTCTGTCAGTGAGATCCTGGAGAGCTGTCAGTGAGATCCTGGAGAGCTCTGTCAGTGAGATCCCAGAGAGCTCTGTCAGTGAGATCCTGGAGAGCTGTCAG
>VXAX01007700.1:321084-358770 GCA_013399835.1 Leptocoma aspasia
GAGAGCTCTGTCAGTGAGATCCCAGAGAGCTCTGTCAGTGAGATCCTGGAGAGCTGTCAGTGAGATCCCAGAGAGCTCTGTCAGTGAGATCCTAGAGAGCTGTCAGTGAGATCCTAGAGAGCTGTCAGCGAGATCCAGGAGAGCTGTCAGTGAGATCCCAGAGAGCTCTGTCAGGGAGGCCCCACAGAGCTCTGGCCATGAGCTGGCTCAGTGCCACGTCTTCCTCCACTTCCATCAGCGATGCCCACAGCTACATCCCACCCGTGCCACATCCCGTCCGTGCCATGCCAGGCTGGCTTAGGAGCTCCTCCTGCCCATCCCCGTGCAGGTAGAGCTCGAGCTCTTAAAGAGGCAGCAGGGGCCCTCTGTGGGTTTGGTACCCGAACACTCCAACGCCGTTGCAGTCTCGCTGCTTCCCTGATTTCCGTGCTGTGTACGCAGCAGAAAAGGGTGGGAGGCAGCATCATGCTCCTCTTAGCACGTTGATACGGGATAATAGTCAAGCCAAGCTTATAAAGGAAAGGGTAAGGGAAAAAGATGAACTCCCCCACAGCACAGAGTGGTTTGGAAAGCTGCACGGCAATGAATGAGGAGCTCAGAAAGCATCGGTGCTCCCTATCAGAAGAATTAAATCGCAGCACAAACTCCTCAGCAGGAAATTTTGCAGCTTGTTTCCCCTCAGCTTTCATCTTGCTACTCCCAAATGTAGCACCATGAACTCCTTTACTTAGCAACTACTTCAGCAGTCAATTTTCCCTTCAAAATCAATCCCTCTTTTGACGGATCACGTTTCAGAAGTCCAAGGAAGGAATGCTGGCAAAGCAAACTACAGCCTTTAGAAGACAAAATCCCAAAGCAAACTCTACCAAGTGACACATTACCTGGGAAAAATTAAAATATATAAGATCAAAACAGTGTAATCTTATCTCCATGCTTAAATGTGACAACCAAACTGACTTCTTCCAAGGAAAAACAAAATTCAGGTTACTAAACAAACAACTCCAAACTTAGGGAAAGGCAGGATTGATGTTACCTGGGTGATCATAATTCAATCCTCCTGTGCATCTGCAGAATCCAGCCCCTAATTATAGAGGCCCACGCTGATTTCCCCCTGTCACCTCCACATTTTCAGCTCTTACAGGACTCGAGCACCCTGACCCTTCACAGCTGAGCTGCTCTTGCTCATAATAGACAAGAGACAATTAGTATTACAAAAATCAAGACCAACATAATTCAAGGACTTCGGAAGACATTTAAAGACCCCACCTAATAAAATGCTGACCCTCCCTAACCATTCCCCTGCCTCCATCCAACGACATATCCCATCTCCCATCCTTGCAGAGATTGCATTTTACTTTAGGGTGCGTTTGGGTGGGGTTTTTTTGGCTGTTATGGGATTTTTTTGCTAGTGGATTCCTGACAAGGGCATCAGGGCTTCTGGCTGAGTCTTAAGGAATGAGGTAGCCTCTGTATGAAAAGAGTGCTTTTATTTCCGTTTTCTCAGCTGGATGCAACTGCTCTTGCACAATGTGATGGGATGTCAAAACAAAGCACAATTCTGAGCCATGACTATACCACAGGTCAAGCTCCAACGGGGCACTGGTGTTTCAGTATTTGGTGTTTATTGTTACTATACCAGGGAAAAACAAGTACAACTTTTTGCTGGCATGAGCACTCAGGAATACGGTCACAGTTAAGAGCTGCAGGTGAGGAATTCCTTAAAAGCCCATGGCAGCTTTACACCAATACTTAATTCTGATCTAAGGATTATTTCTGGCAAGTCAAATGTTTTAAAAACAAAGGAACACAAGAAAAAGTGTTTGCAAAGTGGCAAAAATGGGGTTAATGGTTTAGAAGTACCCAGATTTTTAAGAGAGCAGTACATCATCCCTGTCAAGAGATGCAAACCTTCAGGATCTGCCACTTTCCAGAACGACTTATCCCCAGAAGGATCCCATGGCAAAAGCCATTATTAAGCTTGTTTCAACATTTTATGGCTCAGTATAAAGCTCCTCAGTGCCACATGTGTAGTCAATGTTCACAGCCCAACTGCCATTTGTCAGACATATAAATTTTAAGTGGATCAATGAAGTGTTTGTACAAACAACCTCTTTAATCCTTCATGTGTTTTGTGTATTAAACTGCATCACTGAACTCTCTTTAAATTCTTGTTTATGGGCTATTTTATACTTGGAACAAAACCTTAAATAAGGTATTTATCTTCTCCTTTTGTACCAGAAATGCACCTACATAAACATTGTTAATGTTTCACCACTCCTTTATTGCTTCGTTCAAAATCCCTGACTGCAGGACTCATTCCTTGCTCCCCAGCTGAACTCTGAGATGATAACTGGAAGTTATCATCCTGTCCATCCCCCTGCATTAAGTGCTTCTCATTAAATCATCCTCCCCAAGCTCTGTCTGGATCCAAACGGCACAGTGAGGCTTTCCCTGCTTATCCCAGCTTATGTCATACTCTAAATGAACACTCTCCTCATAACAAAACTTGCCTCAAAATACATCTTGAGCTTTTTACCTAATTATGTATCATTAACCTCAGCATCAGCTTCCAAATAATCCCAAACACTGCCTTTCCCTGCTGCCTGACACACAATGTCCCCTGAGCAGGGCTTGCACGGAGCTGAATGGGAACAGGGAGAGCTTTCCAAAGAGAAGGGGCACACAAATCCCGATGCACCTCAATGCCTGTCGGAAAACAAGCTTTCCAGGGCTGAAAATTGCAGCTTGAAAGGAAAACGTGACCTTCAAATGCTCACTGAACAGCGTGCTGTCCCTCTCCTGCCCCCAGCATCCTGCCACTCTCCGGATTCCTGCTCCTCTCCCTTCGGGAGTCCCTCCACGTTTCGGGAACTGTGGATGCAGGCGCTGGCACATCCGACTGCGTGGCCCAAGTTCAGGGGCAGAGCCCACCTGGCACATCCCCAGCCCTTCTGTCTGAGCAGCCACTGCAGCAGCCACAGCCACAGTGCACGTCCTGTTTGTACCCGAGCACGTCTCCAAATCCTCCAACTTACATCCCTTTAAATATCCATTCCACAAAATACCCCAGGATCCCAGACTGGTTTGGGTTCTGAGGGTCCTCAAAGCTCATCCAGTCCCACCCCTGCCATGGGCAGGGACACCTCCCACTATCCCAGGTCACTTCCAAGCCCCATCCAACCTGGCCTTGGACACTTCAAGGGATGAAGCAGTCACAGCTGTTCTGGGCAACCTGTGCCAGGGCCTGTCCACCCTCACATGGAAGAGTTTCTGCCCAGTATCCCATCTATTCCCAACCTCTGACAGTGGGAAGAGATTCCCCTTTGTCCTGTCAGTATCTGCCTGTATAAAAAGCCCCTTTCCCCTCATCCTTTCCCTTCCATCTTTGGTTTATGTGTGATAATCTCACAGTCAAGCCAAACGGGAATGCCAAAGGAAAGCCGTGGGCTAGGGAGAAGGTAACAGGAAAAAAATCCCTTTGTTTCAAATTATCTGTATTCCCAGCATCCCACTGATTCCATGATGCTTTCCAACACAAACCAGCAATATTGGGAGCACCAGCTGCAACAGTTCCACCTGCAGACAAGCACCTAATTAGCCAGAGCTCATTACTTCCAGGCTGAGTTTTGCATCTCTAAATTACGCAGCGCTCACCCGCACTAAATCACCCCAGCCCTCGCTCACCCCTGTGCAGAGAGCTCCCGGGGGCTGGCACAACCCACGCGTGAGCAGATGCCACAGAACCCCAAGCAATCCTTCTGCCCCATACAAATGTACAAATGTAAGGGCAACCTGGTTTTGTTAGTTTGTCTCTGTCTCCCTCCACTGCAACCTCAGCATGGAGGCAAACTGGCTATTTTCAGCTGAGACCTGCAAAGGTTGTTCGGGGTGGAAGAAACTGTGTCTAACCCTGCTAATCCTGCTGGGATTTTCCTTGAAGGGTGGTGGTGGTGGGTGGGGGACGGGTCTGGAGGCGACACACGGAATATTTCTGTAACTGTGAACTCTGAGGTGTATTTTTAACACTCCCAGAAGTGTTCACAGGACAGCCTGAATAAGGTTAAATCCAGGTTTCAACCAAGCTGTGAAATATTAGTAATTACCCAAAAAAAGCCACAGAGGCTCCCTGGGTCGTGCCTGTGCTAGCTCAGGTAACAAGGTGAACGACATGCCAGAAGAGCATCTCTTGCTCAGCCACAGACAACTTCTCACCAGCTGACCTGCCCTCTTTCCTCCATAAAATACCAGCCACTTCCATATTTTTTCAATCCACATTTTATTCTCAAAATATATGGACTCTTCTAAGAAATGAAAAAGTCAATACATCTCATCAGCTCCCTTCAGCTAGAAATCATGGCATTGCCAGGGAGAGGCAACAGCATCACAGGGAATGTGCCGATGAAGCCTTAAAATTCCATTAATTTTAGGAGGGTTATTTATGATTGTACTTGTCCATGTTAATCGAAACTCCCATTAGGCTGCAGGAAACAGGCAATGCTCAGGAGCCTGGAGCAGCCCTATTAGTCTTCCAACAGACTCTGCTGCTCCGAGCGATTCCTCACAGATCTCTAGCCACAACCCCAGGACAGGCACCCTATAAAGAGCCCAAAATATTAAGGTGGGGGGAAAAGGCTCAACAAGGTGAGTTCTGGAGACTCCAGTTGAATTCTGGAGAATAGTCTGTAAGTTACAGAGGACTATGGTGAGCAAACATCCCACGGAGATATTCCAGATGAGGCCTGAACTCCAAAATGCAGCCAATAAACTGGAAGCAGAGCTGTGTTACACCAGCAGCACACACACCCAGCCAGCTCAGAACAGCTTGGCCCCACAACAGCCCTAAAGTCCCAGGCAGGGCAATGCCAGGAAGTTGGGCTCATGCTATGTGATATAGGACTAAATACCTCCTAAAATTCCATGAAATGACTACAGATCTCTGCTGGAGCTGTGCTGCTCTCAGCAATGATTAAGCTTTTCTTTGCTTTCTGCCCAAGGAGAGAGCCAAGGCGTGGGAATGAAGGATTTTGGTGCTGCTGCTCTTTACATCCATATATTAAAGGCAAACCTGGATTTTTGTTTGTCATCCTCAGGTCTACACCAAGACATCATGTCCTTATTTCTTAAAACAAGTACCAAGTGATCAAAACACAGAGTCAGAGCAGCCAGACTGCATTTGTAAGGATCCTACAATGTGTAAATGCACATTTACAGGTGATTCACAGGCATATAAAGCAGGGAAAGAAAACCTGCATTTCCCTCTTGTTTCAGAGGAGCTGCAGATTCCCAGGCACCAGCCATGTATGGGAATAAATCACATCCAACACACCCTAGGTAAGATCTTTGTCACCCTGCTACCAAAGTTGGGGTGAAGTGTCTTGGAGAACCCATTTCCAACTGTCTGGGAGGTCTGTGGGTCAAGAAACCACTGAGGTTTCCAAAACAGCAGGACAATGGGAAAGGAAATAATGGAATGGGTTGGGGACCTTAAAGATCACCCAGTGCCACCTCCTGCCATGGGTAGGGACACCTTCCACTATCCCAGGTTGCTCCAAGCCCCATCCAACCTTGCCCTAGACACTTCCAGGGATGGGGCAGTCACAGCAACCTGTGCCAGGGCCATGCCACCCTCACATGGTGGAATTTCTTCTATTTATCTAACCTAAATTTCTCCCCTTTCAGTTTGAACCCATAACTCCTTATCCCATCAGTACAGTTCATGATGAAATCAGCTTTTAAGGTGTTCCCTCCTTATGACACAGCAACTTCCCATTACTCAGACCCTCCTCTCAAACCTTTCATTCTGCCTTTCAAAACTCCAAATCCAGCCCTTACTTCCTTTCAGGGGATGAGCTGACTGGGAAAGAAAGCAACTGCAGCAGCTGGATGCTCTCAAACCTATCCCTAGGCAGTTCCTAGCAGAAATGAGGGAACATACAAGCCTCTGCTCCCAAGGCTCCTGAGGGCAAGGGCACGCACCCATGGCACCTATAAGCTGTCAGAGGAAAATTACTGTCAGGAAGACGTAATCCAAAGGGCAGGATCCTGCAGGCAGGGATGGAGAGGAGATGGAGGATTAAGCTGTTACCCAGGTGAAGGCTGCCCCATAAAATGCTCCTGGTGTAGATTCCTTAAGCACATCCCTGCACAGGACTGTGGGGATGCAGTAAGCCCACAGGCAGCTGCCAAGGCAGATCTGAACAAAACCTAGTGATCCCAAACATTAGAATCATGGAATCATTAAGATTGGAAGAGTCCCCCAAGATCACAGAGTCCAACCATTAACCCAGTTCACCATTAACCATGTCCCCAGGTGCCACACCCACACATTTTTTGAACATATCCAGAACTGGGGACTCCACCACTACACTCCTGCATTGAGCAGCCTGTGCCAGTGCCTGACCACCCTTTCAGTGAAGAGATTTTCCCAGTATCCAACCTGAACTTCCCCTGGTTTCCTCTCATCCTGTCCCTTGTTCCCTGGAACAGAGTCTGACCCGCCTTGGCTGCACCCTCCTGTCAGGGAGTTCTGGAGAGCCAGAAGGTCCCCCCTGAGCCTCCTTTCCTCCAGGAAAATTAAACTGCTGAATCAGATGCTTTTCCAGAGTTTTTCCGCACTTCCAAATGAGAACCAAGCAGATCCCTCTTAAGAAATAATTTTCTTTACTGTGTCCAGTTCTGGCCCCTCAGTATGGGAAGGATGTTGAGACGCTTGAATGCATCCAGAGGAGGCAACGAGGCTGGTGAGGGGCTTGGAACACGAGTCGTTCCTGTGAGGAACGACTGAGGGAGCTGGGGGTGTTTATCCTGGAGAAAAGGAGACTCAGGGGGGACCTTACCACTCTCTTCAACTCCCTGAAAGGTGGCTGTGGTCAGGTGGGGGTTGGTCTCTTTCTCCAGGCAGCACTGACAGAACCAGAGGACACAGCCTTAAGCTGCACCAAAGGAAATATAGGTTGAATTTTAGGAAAAAGTTTTTTATAGAAAGAGTGATCAAGTACTGGAGTGGTCTGCCCAGGGAGGTGGTGGAGTCACCATCCCTGGATGTGTTTAAGGAAAGACTGGATGTGGCACTCGGTGCCATGGTTTAGTTGAGGTGTTAGGGCTGGGCTGGACTCAATGATCTTGAAGGTCTCTTCCAACCTGGTCGGTGATTCTGTGATTCCCACAGGAGATGGTAACAGCCTAAACCTTCAGTACCTGAATTCAGAGCATGAGAACCATCAGCTTCACAAATCAGGCAAGTCTGGGAGGACTTTAATCAGAGGATGGAGGTTTGATGGGACTGGGAAAGGAGGAGCAGGTACACACTCTCAGGAATGAGCTGAAGCAGCGCTGTGCTATACCATAACCTAAGTAATGCTGTGACTTGAGGCCACAAGGGGATTTTTGAAGATGCTGCTCCCCACACCCATGTGCATCTCTTTTAGGAGCACAACCCACTCCAAAACCAGCAGCTCACTCATCTGGAAGCACAAGGGATAAAAATATCTCAGTAAGATAAAGGTTATAACAAACAGCTTTTAGTTTTGCCCCTCCCAATTACAGAAAAGCCACCAAGCCGTCCTTGGTGCACTGTCCCCCAGGGGCTGACCAGACCTGACCACACCAGCAATAAACAATCTGAAGGCTGCAAATACAGATACAAATGTTAAAATCACCCAAACTGAATAAGTAACAGGCTTTCAGTTGACCAGAGACAGTGACATTTCTTCTAAAATTATTCTCGTAGTTGGCAGCAGCTGCTAAATCACTTTCTGTGCTCTGAGACAACCCAAACATCTGCACGTTCTCACAAAGGCAGGAGGTCTCCTACTGAAAATGCTGGAGGGGCAGCAGTTCCTGGATCAGCTGCTCCAGACACAAAACAAGGCCAGGCTGGACTGGGCTTGGAGCAGCCTGGGACAGTGGAAGGTGTGCCTGCCTGTGGCAGGGGGTGGGATTGGATGAGATTTAAGGTCCCCCTCAGCCCAAACTATTCTGGGCTTCTATATAACCCATGAACTTGGTTTAAACAGAAGAAACCTTCATGACTCCTGATGAAGAAGCTTTTCCACACATTCTCACATCCCAAAATAATTAGCATTTTAGTGGCAGTTCACAAGCCTAAATAGCTCAGCTGCTTCTTTTAATTAGAAGATTTTTACGCAACTATTGCACCACTGCTATTCCCTGAAATGAGACAAAGCTCTGAAGCTCCCCTGCCACCAAAATACTTATTTTTGTGGCCCTGACAAAAATAAGATCCCTTTTAGTGTCAGCCAGCAGACTGCCTACCTCTACAACACCACCTCACCTTGCTGCCCTTCCAACACAAAAAATTCTCATCTGTCTACTCAAGTAAAATGAATGCAATAAATAATATTAATTCTAATAATAACAATAATAATAATTTATTGTGCAAGTGACTGAAGTGAGTGACTGTTACTATTTTTCATGGCTCTTACATTGCACATCTCATGCTTTCAAAACACAAGGGACAATCCTGGATCAGAACCAGAAAAAGCTGGGAAAAAGCCCAAGTCCTCCATCCTGCAATTCCTCCATCCATCCATGCCTGGGTGGCCAGGCAGGGAAAGAAACAGAGACTTCAAAGGTGCTGCAAGCTGTAGATCTAAAAGCTGATCTTCCCTTTGCACCCTCCACCTCTGTGGAGCATTGTTTAGAAACCTTCTGGAGCACTGCTAATTAGAGGGGCAAGGAGGAATAATTCCCAGTCATGGGGTAGCCCCAGTGTCCCTGGGAAAAGGGAAGAAAACCAAGGCATGGTTCCCTGAGGCCACAGTGCTCCCCTTGCCCCTGCCACAGGCACTGCGCTGCCACAGACCAGTTTCCATGGGATCCCAAACCTACCTCGCTGCCAAATATTGGCACCCACAGCTTCTGCCACCTCCCTCAGCAAGGAATAATGTTCCTCAGAAAGGACGAAGGATCACAAGATTCCTTGGTGAACCAGCTCAGCCTGGTGATTCAAGAGAAAACTATTTTTTTTTCCTTGGCTAGGTGAAGTTTCCCATGGATTCTGTGAGCTGATTTAAACCATCAAACGCTCACATGATCATCACATCTGAGACCAGGGTGCAGACACAGCCCAGTCAGCAAAGGCAGATCCACCCTTCCCACTGCAGCTCAGAGGGACATCTCTAATCCCAACATAAAAGCACCCCCAGAACATCCCAAAATCCACACTGTGAACCAGAGGCTGGTGCCCTTCTCAGCCAGGCAGAACTCCCTATCCTGCTCTGTAGCTTTGCCTCTTTTGCACTCCAGTAGAGGGACTGGGTATGGCTACACACCAGGCTCTTCTCTTCTCCCCTGCTTCCCTGTGTTTCCACACCTCCACGACAGTCAGTCGTGTTCAAGCCCGGAGAATGGCCCTGAGGGACCAAAGTAGATTTTGAAACTATGAGAAAGGAAGTAAAGCAATGGGCATATTCACAGCAGCTGGAGTCACAAGGAGCCCTGTGATTCTCCAGGATTATTTTAGTCCTTCATGTGAGATGGCAGAGAGGTGAATCTTGGTAGGATGCTGCTTATTCTTGAGGGATGGAGTCTGTCCAGGTGAAAAGAAGTGGTGCAGAGCAAATGAGCAAGAACCAACACAGACACCACAAGGACCACTTGAGCCTCAAGGCAACTCAAGCCTCAGGACAGGACACAAAACTTGTCATGCATTTACCAAAGAAAAATAAGGACATGGGGAAAGCAACACTTTATATGAGAACAGATTTCCCACTGCTTCCTTCAACACTGAGACTGTTCTCTACCACCTGAAGTCTTCTAATTCTTTAATGAGCAGTTCATTTCAGTGCCATTGGTTCATTAGCACGCTGAAGCTTTCAGATGTTTTACATACCACATTGAACATGTCAGCTCTTGCCTCATCCGTAAAGACACTTTGGGAAGGGCACCCTTCCATCCGGAGCCGTGTCCAGCAGTGCACAACCCCATCCTGTTCTATGAACGGGTCCAAATCCTGCAGCTTTACCCCTGCAAATGCTCCCGGGTTGTTTAAAAACAACAACCGAGTGCTACGGTCACATGCCAAGCCACCATGGATATTTGGCATCTGTCCCTCCACAGCCCCCTGACCAAACAGCACGTGCAGTATGATCCAAGAGATTACTTTAACACAGGAGAGTGTTTGGAAGGGAGAATTCTGAGGGAAGAAGTTTATGCAGGGGTCAGGCTGCACATCATCTGCCAGGCAAGGGGCTTTAAATTGTTCCTTTTTCTGGTTTAGGGATTAAGTGCTGGGGGGAAAGAGATCACTAGCACTGGGAACAGGGAGTGAGGAGTGATCACAGACAGGGTCCAGCCTGGAGCTCATGATTTATCCCAGCTCCTATCTCTCAGTGCACTGGTGGGAACAGTATTTATAGGAAGTGACACTAAGTGGAGCACTGAGCACTAATTTACATGTAGGGAACCTTTTTAATGGACATGACAAGCAAAAAACAGTCAACACTGGAAAAAAGTAAAATCAAGGAATCTACCATTGAAGGTCTTGCAATTCAAGAAATTGGGCATTCCCAGCTGACACAAGGAGCTACATGGCACTTGTCTCTATGTAGGCAGCTCCCTCCAGCCATCTGAAGACTTCAAAGCAGAAGGGAGGGGAAGGAGGAGGTGACCATTTGTACTTAACTATAAAGTTCTTTAGGAAAATTTTATGAAGGTTTTAGCCTAATGAACTTGAGACAGAAGGCTGAAGTCCACCCTCATCCCTGCACAAGGAAACCAGGAGGTAATTGTCATTAGCCTCCCTCCACACGAGAATTATGCTCAGAAGATGCTGAACATCCACAGCACCAAACCTGTGGCTGCTCCCAAGCTTGAGTCCAACATAAGTCCATATATAATCTACCTATATAATAAAACTGACTAAGGGATAAGAGTTTTTAAAATATCCCATAATACCAGAGACATGTGGCTGCTACTCAGCCAGCTTCCTCTTTTTTTGTGTTAATTTCATATGAAGGTCCTCAGAGGAAGCAATGCTGGTAGTGGAGGACAAACTGCTTATTAAGGAAGGAGTTTCCAGCTTGTGCTGCTTCAGTGCAGGAAGTTTTCTGGCACAGCTTGAGAAAGAGCAATTTAGCAGCAGCTTGTGCAACTGGCTGCACTCTGCTCTAAACTGATGAAGTGATGGTATTATCTGGGATACTGGGCCATGCCTTCCTTAGCTGAGGGGGTTCCTCGAGGTGGGAGCCAGCTTTGAGGCCCAGGATCCCAAGGAGCAGCTCACCAGCACTAACACAGGGGGCAGCTGTCCGAAAGCTGCCGGGACAGGGACAATTCCACCAGGAGCTCCCTCCCAGAGCCACAGGAACAGGGACAAAGACCACCAGGAAGCACTTTTAGGCGTTTGTCCTCAGTGCAGCAAGTAACTGTATCCATCACCAGAGGGGTCAGGCACACAGATATTTACAGTATCATTGGAAATCTCCATGCTGGAGGTGGAAGTTTCATGCCTGTTTTATTGGAGATATTAAAGCCTCTTAAATTCAGGAACAATTAAAGAATCCCCATGCTGCACAGCAAAAAATACAAAGTGATGTAGATTTTTAAGCAGATTTAACAGAAAACAATTTTCCTGGATGCCTGAAGCAACACATCTGGCTTTTCCAACAGTTATCACATCCCTAACAGCATAAAGAGCTCTCATTCTGTAATCTTCCATAAGGCTTCAAGATGAAAAGTATCCCGCCCTTCCCATTTCTCCTGAGTCATCTCACCCCTCATGCTCCTCTATTCTCCCAGCAAATGCCAAGGTCACTAAGATTCTCCTGGGCAAACAGTGTCATTTGATGGCACAAGAACTGAGGAGTAAGAAGCACTTACACAACCGAGTGGCTTTAACGTAAGCCAGGAGTATCCGAGGTCAGCGCTCACCTGGGCAGCACAAACACAGCCCTGATTTTCCAAGGGAGGAAAAGCCTCTCTGGATCAGACAGCAGCCCAATACCCCCCCATTTCCAGTGCAGTTATGCTGCTGCTACCAGTAAAGCACCTTTTCATTTCCCTAGACACTGCTAAAGTATATTTCCTTAAATATTGTACAGGATCAGCAAATCAGGAGCATTTATAAGGTTTGCATCCAAGCTTGGACAAAGTCCTATCTGTACATTTGCATTATACCCAATAAAAGGGATTTACAATTTTTCCACCTGGGATTAAAACCCAATATTCCTTTAAAAAAATAAAATAGGGGCTAATCACAAATACCTGCAGCATTTTTGCCCCAATTCTGCCAGCAGAAGTTTCACTAACCATATCCTTGGACTGATGTGCAATTCTGTACCTGTTATGTAACATCAGCTGATGTTTACTGCAATTGGTGCCGAGTATGGGCACAGCCAGACCTGTACCCCTGAATACTCTAATTCCCCAAAATCATAATATTTTTAGCAACAAATTATCAGAATGCAAAAAAACCCCAAAACCTAGCTCCCTCAAAGCCAGGCAAATTCACATTTAATCTAAAGCACTTTGGTGTCTCTTTGGCTGAGTTTGTTTACTTAAAAAATGAATTTTTAAGGACTCATAGACAAGGAGTTTGCAAAACTGCAGAGATAACTGAGTTTTCCTTTAAGGAAATAGAGAAAACAGATGCTGTAAAATTCCAAAGCATCCAAGCCAAGCTAACCCACAAAGCTCTTCAGAGACCATCCCCATTAATTGAAGTGTGCTGAGCTGTTCACAACTTCTCACACACGTTCACTAAATGGATTAATTGACAATACAGATGATAGAATCATTTATAGTAAATACACATATGATTTCAAGATTTACGTAAGTAAATGTCTGAATTTTTATAAACCACACACCCTACCTGTGGATTTGTGTGAGGTTTCTTAGGGTCATGGATTCAGAGTTTGCTTGAGAAGTTGCTTCTCCAGTTAAGTGGAATATTAAGCATGCTGCCTCTCTGTATTTTAAATATAACGAAGTGATAGTATCCACGTCCTGTGATGTGTTCCTCCATATTCAAGAGCACACAGCCAAGAGAAAGCATTTTGCAAGGTCAGCTATTTCATCAGCCATCCTCACTTTTATGTAACACACTTTTTTCCCTTTCATCCCATGGGTTATTAATCTTTCCCCTATTCTAATATAACCAACGGCACTCTTGAAGGGGAAACCCAACTGGAAATCCCCAGCAGGAGCTCCACATCTTGAATTCCAATTCATTTAATCACACTTGCTATAGCCTGAAGCACCTGGCCTTGGCTACATAAAAAGGCTTTTTCCTCTTGCTGTTGAAGTGGACACTTCCATTTGGGTTGACTCACACCCAACGTGCCCAGAGACACTCCTGAACCACCACACTGACCCAACACAAGGCCTTTTGTAAAAACAAGAAATCAAAAAGCTTTAGGGAGGGCAAGTGAGGATCTGTGCACAGATAAAAGACGGACAAGGCTGTTTTCCAAGAGAAGCAGTTGCTCAGCCAGGTGGGTAAATGCAATCCTAATCTGTACCTTGCAGTGACAGAGCCCTGCGGCAGCGGGAAGCACATGCTGGCACGTAGGGCAGAGGGGAAAAGCCCACGTGGCACTGCTTTAAGGACCATGTCTGCCACAGGTGAGCTGAGGTACTGCCATGGTACCCAAGGAAAGGCCAACACATATAAACACTGGCTGATATGTACCATGGCAAATACCAAAGCAACCCATGCATGATCCCATAGACAGCAGGGAACTACTTTCTGCTATTTAGTAGAAAATAAATTCCCTGTTATGACAGAGAAAAGAGTCCTCAAAAAGAAAAATCCTTTAGGAATCTCCACCTAGCTGAAGGGATTGGGGTAGGGAAGCTTTGACTGTTATTGTTGCTTCCAGGGTTAAAAAACCCTCCACCTGAGGAAAGCCTCATCACACTCAAACACACCCTATAGGCTTCATCCTCTCCTGTTTCCTTAATGGAAGAGCAGGTACACAGCCAGGAAAGAAGGGGCTCTTGAACAGAAAAACCTGAGCACTTTTCAGGACCCTCTGAGTGGCGTTGGGAACCTGAGATGAGCTGAGCTATGGAAACACCCACACGAGGCCGTTTACTGCACAGCAGGCACAGAGCTGGGGCCAGCGGCCAAGGGGAGAAGGAAACACTAAGGCACAGAACACTGCTCGAGAAAAAAAAGGTACAATTTCACTATGCAGCTCCTATGAAATAGTGAATTAATTTTATTATGGATAAACCAATTGCCACTTTGATTATTTTCATTTTACGTTACTATTTTATGGCCTAATCTGCTACTTTGTAAGGAGTTGCTGAAATTCAGCTTTCGCATGTTTTCCCAGCTCCTGGGTCTCTAATGCTCTTGCTGCAGAAGGACAGGGACTCCCATATGAGCAGAAGTTAATCATCATCATCATCATCACATTTTTTCCTTCAGTGGCTTTAACCCCCTTGGCTCTGGCTATCAGAGGAAGAGCACTGGACTCCAGAACAGAGTTTCTGTTTCATGATGTCTGCAAGAGCATCAGAACCGGTCCATGAGTAATGGCTGTGCTGTGTCTGCCTCTGAGCCCAGCTGATCCACACGGAGCCAAGGTCCAACCTGGAGCTTCCATGCAGCCCTGGAGCACCTCTCCCCCCTGTTCCCAGCTGACCCCCGAAGCACAGTGACCAACAGCATCTCCCAGACACTATTTCAGAATTTTTGCAAGTGCAGGGACGCCTCCCCTGTAACCTCCTGGAGATGGAGCAGGAGGAACAAGGCATTTCGGAACCTCCCAAAACTGCCACAGCAAGAACAGTGAGAAACAAGGTTTGAAAACCAAGCTGAGGAGCATTTGGTTTGTCCCCCTTACATTGCAGTTCCTGACCTTTCTCCTCCTCCATCATGAACCAAACAACAACCAAGGCTGGGTTGAACACCACCACTGCTCCATCCAGCTCACTCCAGTCTCCATTCTGGAGTAGAAAATCCCCAAGACAGCCATCACATCCTGCCCTAAGGAACTTTGGTGAAGGGCCTGGAGTACCAGAACAAGGGGGAATGGCTTCCCACTACCAGAGGGCAGGGTCAGGGATACTGGGAAGAAATCTTTTCCTGTGAGGGTGGGGAGGCCCTGGCTCAGGTTGCCCAGAGAACCTGTGGCTGCCTCATCCCTGGAAGTGTCTAAGGCCAGGTTGGATGGGGCTTGGAGAAACCTGGGATAGAGGAAGGTGTCCCTGTCCATCGGATGAGCTTTAAGGGCCCTTCCAACCCAAACCAGAAGCCACTGCATTCCGCCCACTTCTGAAGCCTGATGATTTTTAACACTGCTCAGCCTCCAAGGATGAGGCATGTACATGGATTTAGGAGCAATCCCATGGAATGCGGCAATGCTTTGTTGCCTGAATTAAAAGCCTCAGTTCTGAGCCCGGCACTTACACACTTTGCAGGGTGACTAACCAGCAGCACTAATGACTCTTTGCTCATCCCCAGGGGCAGAAGAGCCCAGTGAGATCCTGCCTGGATCCTTCCCCTCATGGCTTGGGGCCTCCCAGTTGCTGAAGCACTCCCAACCCAGCCTGTGCCAGCTTCCAGGACTCAGGCTCTTCAATGCCTCCATTGAGCAGGGACAGCTGATCTGCTCACTCTTTGGAGAGATGGGGGTGATGGTAGAGCATAAGAAATGGATATTTATGGCATTTGGGAAGAAAAAACAATTTTTGGGGTTCTCATCCCCCCAAAAGCTTTCAAAATCCAGTAACTACTTAGTAAAAGGAGTAAACAGCATTGCCTTAAGCACCTGAATTGTGGTTCCCTACCCCACTCCCTGCACTGATTTTGGTACAAGGTCATGACAAATCATCTGTATCCCTACAGAATAAATCTTCATGTACCTACTTCCAATGATGTTCGGATTTTCAAAGGAAAAAAAAATGTAAAGAGACCTCAAGAGGACAAATACCTAAAACAGAACCATGTGCATGAAAAGTACTGTGACAATTAGTAAGAGGGTGTCAAAAAGCAAGTTACTACTTATTTCCTGGTAGAAGACCTGGAGCTGAAAACACACTGATGGGGACGCTAAGGAAGAGAATGGAAGGACCAAAACAAAAAGGACAGTTGATCCAATTCCTTCAAAGCCCAGCAGTTGGGTGCTCTCAGTACAAGCCCCACAGTAGAACAAAGGAGCAGCTCCTCTTGTCACTCTCTGACTCACCTCCTGCATTCCATGTCAGGGAAACAGAAAAGCTTTCTCCAAGATCAGCCCAGATAGGAAGGAGAGGGACCATTGCCCCAGCTCCCGAGGTGATTTCATCACCACCCAAGTCAAACAGACACATTTAATATGCAGGGTTCTTCCGCTCTGCGGGTGGGTCTGCCAGGTCAGCAAAGCCACTGTAACAGCCCTGCAACTGGATTTTGTGTTTCTGGATAGCAAAGGCTTAAGGCACTAAAACAGGGATTGTGCCTTCCCATGGCTGAAGGAGGGACAAACTCACACAGTTTAGAGGATCAAGCATCACACAAGTGTGGTCAAGACCCCTCCTAACTGAGCTGCATCAATCCCCTCCCAGCCATCCCAGAGCTGCTTCCTACCTCCACACTCTGACAACACTCCCACTATAATTAATTATCTGATTTAAGAGTTCCAGGCTGATGGTTCTGCAGTACAAAAATCTCTCTTTACTCTAACCTAATCAAACAGAGGCTGAGCACTGGTGTTCTAAGTCCGGAAGCGCAGCCATGTCTATCTGAGCACAGCACATGCCTGTGGAAATCACCACAAATATGCAGCACTCCAACATCAAAGACAGGAAAAGATGAGCAGTAAAAAGGGCACCCAAGGTCAAAGCCAACACCAGGGCTGCTAAACCCAAGGTTTTTATTAGAAGAAACCTTCCTGGAAGACTTGCAGAGGAAGGTGGCAGATTTCCTCCAAACAGAAAGAAAACCAAGATCTGAAAACCTGCATTTCAGCAGCCGGAACCCAAAGCCATTGGGTGGATTTGTGCCACAGGTGATGCTGAAACACATTGTGGATTGGGTGGCTTTGGGGGTAGCAGGGGATTAGAAGAGCATTTCTTGCTTCAGTCAGGGCTATGTGTGCCAAAATTCAGCTCATCTGGTCCAGTCCCAAGGTATAAACCCTCTACCACTGAACCAAGAAGTGTTTTACTCACTGAAGATGCCAAGGACACAACCTATTTTTACTTTGTTGAGTAAGTTTGGGCATAAATTTTAAAGAAACTATTAAGAAAGGAAAATTTGAGTGCTGTCTCATGGACACATCTCACACTTCTTAAGCAAAGCAAAGGCCCCAAGGGCTTCAGATTAATTTCCCTTTTGATTTACTAGCCTCCTGGACATGTGGTGAGGCCCATCCTTTGTACAGGAAACTGGAAGGAATTCAGACAAGGCTTCAGTTAAAGTTCACACTCCCCCTACTGGGCTCCACTGTCACACAGGGATTTTACCCCAGGCACTGACTTCCAAAGCTAAAAAAACCCCAAAAAACTAAAACCTGACCCTCTGACAAGAATAACAGAATTAAGACAATGCTTACCAAGGCATGAGGAGTGTTTGCATTGTATGGTCGACCAGTTGTGAAGTTGTTTCTGGATAAAGTAATTCCTTTTGAGTAATTAATGAAATATTAGTGCCTTTTTTGGTCACAGAATCCCAGAATGGTGTGGGTTGGAAGGGCTCTTAAAGCTCATCCTGTTCCACCCCCTTCCATGGGCAGGGACAGCTTCCACTATCCCAGGTGTCTCCAAGCCCTATCCCACATGGCCCTGGACACTTCCAGGGATGGGGAGTTCACTCCAGGATGGAGTACACTGCAGTCAGACAGATCCACATCCTTCCAGACAGGTGGCAGAGAAACACTAACCTAAGGGGCTCTCTCACATTCCATCCCCATGTTGCTGTATCTATCTGAAGTTGGTTTGATTTATTTAAGACTATGGATCTTCAAGCCTTCAAGTCCTTAACAATAAGAGCATGCAAGGACGGGTACTTTCTATCAGCGAGGCACGAGCTGGCTGAGGGGGAGTGATGAGCAGTCATGTCTGGAGCTACTTTTCCCAGATTGAAAGTGTATGCTCAGCAGCCATCTATTGAAAAGTTTAAGCCATTCTCCATTTGGTGAAGAAAAAGTATCAGTCATGCTCTCTTGACAAGGATTTCTTCCGTGACTCGCTCAGGCCCCTCCATATGTCTGAACACTGGTTTTCTCCCCGTCTGCCACATATTCACTGTGGAGGGTTCTGCTCTCCTTTAAGAGGTGCAGAGATACAGCCTCACTTCTCCCAGCTCCACAATTCATATTCCAGTCAGGGCAATGGTAACCAAAGACAACACAGCTTTACATGCTATTAAAAATTGGTTCAGAATACCAATTTTTTGGTATTCTGAACCAACCCCAACTATTTATAGAAAAAACAGCTGCACTGAGGTGCTTTGAATCCTGCAACAGCCTTTGTGGTCATCTCTCAACTGCTGACCTCATTTGCACAATCAAACTCATCCCTGTCCCGTTCTCCCAGTTTGTTTCACCCAACACTGCATTTGATTTTGGGGCACAACTCCTCCAAAACCTGCCTTCAGGGTAAGAAACAACCATTCCCCTTCCATCCTCACCCCCAGCAGCATTTAGATTTATTTTTGCATGCCTGCTACACACCAGCGCTCTCCATCAGCTGCTTCCTAATGGTTTATTTCCAGGAATTAATTCCACAGTGATGTCTCATAACGATTAGAGAGCACCTATCAGCACCTTTCAGGTTTACTAACATGGAATTGGAAAAGTAGCTTTGCTTTTGGTCATCTCTGTGCACTGGTAGGAAATGCTGACCTAGGAGATTCTCCCACCTTCCACGCCCATGTGGCTGTATCTATCTGAAGTTGGCTTAATTTATTTAAGACTATGGATCTTCAAGCCTTAAAGCCACTGAAATCACAACCCCCTCACACAACAGTCAGTCTGGGGCGATGCCGAGTGAGTTCCCAATTGTTGCACAGCACCCCCTGACTTGGCGCTGCCACTCAGCAGAGCAGCTGTTTTAGCAAGCGCTTATGTTTTCAGCTGCCTAATGCAGTAACAAAATTAAACACGACAACATGGAGCCTAATCCAGCAGGGTGGGGGAAAGCCAGTTAGTGTTCCCAGGCACTGGAACAAGGCGCCGGGCTCCACGCGCAGGCGCTGCCGCTGCCCTGCCACGCTCCGCTCGGGCACGGATTTGCCAGGATCTGTTTACACAATCCACTTTTCCCTGCGAAAGGCATGAAAGAAAATACTCTGCAGAGAATCTAAGAGGCAACATGTTCTCTCCACAGCTTTTTGCAACTTTTCCTGCGAACTGAGCAAACAAAATGAATTCAGAACTATCAGTGCTGCTCCGGAGCTGCATTAACAATGAACATGAGGCTGCCCGGAGAGAAAGGGGGGACTGAGCGCATTAACAAAAGCCCAGAGCACGCTGGCTGTGGCCAAAGCCGGAGCCTGAAAGGCTCCTTTGTCTCTCTGGTCAATGCAAACCCATTCAGCAGCCCAGAGACAGCAGAAAGAAAGTGAGGGTGGGAGGAAGAAGAGTCCCATCTCTTTAAGGGACGTCCCCTCAGCTGCCAGGCTGCGAGGCAGAGCAGGGACCCGCATGGACACAGAGCAGCGTTCCAAGCGCCCGCACCCCAGCACTGTGCACAACAATGCCCACTGAGGACACGCTCTGCTTGCAGCCAGCCTTCCTCCACCAAGGGACACACATTCCAGGAACTGGACATCTAGTCCCCAAAAAGCCTCCAAGTGCAATATAAATAGTAAGCTATAGAAAATAACCCTTTATTTCTGAGTCTGCTGGCTTTTCTGCAATCCCTTCCTCCCAACAATAAGCTATTGTTCCACTCCTGGGACTGAGGAAGTGTTTCTCCAAGTACTTCATATTTAGAGACCTGCTCTTGGTTTTAACATCATTCCCCACCGTGCTAAAAGCACCTGGCCTTTCATAGTTCAAGAGAAAACACATTCAGTATTGACTCCACTGAACAAAACTAACACCCTCTTCCTCGTTTTCTTAGTGCTACCATAAAACTCAGCCGAGTGCAATAGCAAACCAAAATATCCATAAATGATCAAAGGAGGAGGGTCCCAGTGGGTATTGGTGTCCCATTTAAACATGGACACGTGCGACTACCAGTCTGAAATGCAGAGCAATAAAGGTGAGCACCACTTCCAAGGGCTGATGCTTGCTGGGCAGGTTCCTCCTCCCAGATGTTGGAAGAAGGGTGCACACACTCCTCACCTCAGCCACACAGCCACCAGCACCAGGAAGGTCCATGAGGCAAGATCTTCCATGTGGTGGAAGACATGGCCATCATGGACCTTTTTGTGGCCTGCATGTCCCCAGGAACACAAATACTCTACTGTAAAAACCCAAAGCCGTGAATTCATGCTGGGCTGTTCCTCTTCGCTCCCAAACTGGGCTCTTATTGCACATGGGAGCCTCTGGGCAAAAAGCAAAGTTTGAACCCTCTGTGCTTCAGCAGAGCCAAGGTTTTGACTCAAACGCAGACTCTAGGAAGAGACTTCTACAGGGAGTCTCACCCATGTACAAAAGAAACATTTAAGTGAGCAAAACCAACAAAGTGTCTATTTCCACTGCTTTAATATTTATTATCTCCCTGCACGAGGCTCATCCTGCCCTAAACAGGGAGCTCCTGCATACTCCACACACAGGACACACAAACTTCTTCAAAGGAAACTGGCTCCATTTTCCTTCAGCAGCCTGTCTTGGGACAGGCAACCACACAAAAGGCAAAGCTGGCTAAATCCTGTCCTTTTGCACCACCCCATGAGCTAATCCATATGCTGTGTTTAAACACTTCATTTTCAGGGACTCCACATCTATTTTTGGAGATGGCCAAGGGGCAAGATATTTCTTTATACAAAGCAGCAGGCTAATTTATTTTTGCCTAAAACACAAGGGTTTCTTAATTGCAATCACAGCAACAACTTCTGCAGGAATAGCTTGTAAAGATAAAAACTTTCTTCTCCCTGTGTTGCAGCTGAACTAAAAAGGAGGAAAACCCCACCATAACCAGTTTTAATTAAACTGATTGACAGCCCATTCACATGGGCCACAGCTCACACAGGATGCTGTTTCCTTTCAGGATTTTTCAATATAGAAAAGACTCCTGCTCTTCACCATTGAGATAAAGATTTTTTTAGAGGTGCTATCTGTTGCTTCATTGGAAAATGAAGGAAGGTCTCATTAAAAACAGCCAGCTGGACAAGAAAAGTTACTGTTCTTCAGGCATCCAGAGAGGAAATCCACTCAGAGGGACCAAGCCTGGAGATGTATCCAAACACACCACTGGGAGCACAAAGAGGCATTTCAGACACACACGCACACTCACAGTCACACACACTCTCCTGCCACTCTCTCCTCCTCCACTGCAGGAATAGTTTTTGCCTCCTTTGCTTCCTCACAGGTGGGGAATGGCAATATACTGTAGGCAGCTTGTGAGAGGAAGAGGAACTGACAAACCAAGTCCCTTGCATAGTGAACAGCCATGGACCCCTGGCTGCTGCAGAAGTGGGAATTTACAGTGGCTCTTGCAGCACATCTTTTATTTTTCCCTTTTTTTTTTTTTTTGGTCAGGTCTAATACTCTCAAGTCCAACTATCAGAACACCCTCAAAGGTGAGAAAGAATAAAGAAGCAAAGAAAAAAAAGAAAGTTCTGCTTGGGGTATAAAAGAAAGTGATTCCTGTGGTTGTTTTGTGTAGGGCCAGGAGTTGGACTTGATGATCCCTGTGAGTCCATTCAAACTCAGGATATTCCATGATGATCTGGCATGAAATCAAGTAATTCTTTGTGCACTCAAAACTTCCATGAAGGCAGCAGCTGCTACAATACACAAGCTTGAAACCAAAGTCTAAAGAACGTGGAAATACAGAACAAACAAAGAAAAATTCCCTAAAACACCTATTGCTGATTGGCAGTGACTTGGGCTTCCACTGGCAACTCTGGCATGATGAGCAGTGATGCGATAAAAATAGGAAATTCCTTTTCACCTTCCTAAGGTAGAGCTCCTGTGCTGGTCATTGAGAACAAACCCAGAGAATCAGCTGTATTTATTTATATTTCAAATCACAACATGCACCACAGCATTAAATAATAACTCCTTACTCCAAAGCCTTAGTGTTTGCACCATACATAGGAGAACAACAATAATCTGCAGTAAAGTACACCCTGTTTCCAGATAAAGCAAGATGTATTTGCTCTACTTAATTCTGCTTTGTACAGATAACACAAGTTTTGAGATGCAATTATAAAATGCCAGCATTTAAAATCAATCTATGATAAAAGTTAATATAACAACCAAGGGGAAAAAAAAGCAGTTCTCAAATATGTTAACACATGGTACAGGAGAGCTCCAAGATGCTGTCTATACCTGAAAATTCATGTGGAACAAAATTAAGACCTAAGAAAAGCCACACAAAAACCTCATTAAGGTTATTAGGGCCACTAGAAGAGCCCCAACTGTAGATGTCACTGAGCAGGTGGATTTAAGTCCCAGCTGTTGGGCTCTTTGCTGCTTTCAGTACAAACATTGCAGCTAACGCTGCAGGCATAAAGAGGCTTAAAGGGACAAGCAACACAAGCAAAACGTGTCAACCAAATGAGCTTCTTCAAAGCATCATCTGTAAAGGTTTCCTGGTTTTATGTTCTTTGCTTTTACTGAGTGGTAAACTGCAAACAGGGTGATGCATGTTTTGGGTATAGAGATACTACAATCTCTGTTCACTGATTTCACCCCATTTCGCAGCTGCCCGAGTCAACTCTGAGATTGGGATGATAAATATTAAATATTAAATATTAAAATATTGTCATGTCCCCTGGCACCATGCAATGTGACTCCAGAAACTGCTTTTCCCATGGAAATGAAAGCCTGCCCTCTGACCCTACCTGCTCCTAATGCTTACAACAGGCAGCACACCTGAGGCCTCTCAAGAGGACCTTCTCTCACAGGTAACTTCACATCCTGACCACTCCCATGCTGTGATTACACTGACCCAGAAACCCAAACCTACAAATGGACATCCTGGGCATAGCAAAGGCAAGCCCAACCCAGGAATAATAAAGAAAAAAGTCACAATTCCAGCTGACAGATTAACAACTCCTTGCTTGAGGGCACCATGTGATGAACCATGCGAGCTTGGCCTTTTCTGCCCACTGACACTGAAGGTTGCAAAGGGAAATGGATATTATTACTGGACAAAACCAAAATGACAATATCATGCAACACCTGCAGCTGATCTTTACTTTTTGTCCCTGGAAAGACTCTTTTGTCACAAATCCCTTGTATCTAAGATGAATTTAGCAAGACAGCTGCTCTGATTCTCTTGGCAGTCAGGATGTGTTGAGAAAGTGAGGGAGCTCCTTTAAAATAACCCTGATTCAATCACCTCCTATGCAAGTGACCCCACTTCGTTCCACTCAGTCCTTCTGCAACCTGGCTTCTCTGGAACAGCAATGAACAGCAAACAGCCTCAGCTGTTTCACAGAACCACAGACTGGTTTGGGTTGGGAGGGACCTTAAAGACCATCCAGTCCCAACCGCCTGCCAGGGACAGGGATGTTACTCCCCAGGGCTATATTTCCACCTCTCCCAGCCTATCACTGTCTCCTGGGCTTTAATCCAGATAAACTTCCTGATTTCCTGAGCTGAAGATAGAAAGTTACAGCAAAGAAACAGCTTTGTCCTCACCTTTAATCAAGAGACAATAAAATACCCAGTCAAACCTCAGTTACACCACCTTGCACGATGACAAAGGACGGCTCTGCAGCACAGCACAGAGGGCCAAGGCCTTGAGCTGGACAAGACCTGCTTCCCTTGGGGCACCCACTGAAAAAACCAACAGGGGCAAAAGTTCAGGACCTCACACTATGACACCAGTGGCAACGAGGGCAGAGCCTAAACCAAGCGATCAAAAGGTGAGGTTTAGTGCCTCACAGAATGTTTGTGAGAATCACGGCACATCATGAGCTGGAAGGGACCCACAATGGCCATCCAGTCCAGCCCTGGCCCTGCACAGACACCCCAACAATCCCACCCTGTCCAAACACTCCTGGAGCTCTGGCAGCCTCGGGGCCGTGCCCATTCCCTGGGGAGCCTGGGCAGTGCCCAGCACCCTCTGGGGAAGAACCTTTCCTGATCTCCAACCTAAACCCCTGGCACAGCTCCAGCCCTTCCCTCAGTCCTGTCCCTGCTCACAGAGAAGAGACTGGAGCTGTGCCTCCACTGCCCCTTGGGAGGAAGCTGAAAACAAAAGGAAGTGAAGTCCCTCCATCAATACCAGCTCAATGTTTTTACTGATATATCTGAGCTGTATTTTGGGTGACAATGCTCAGTGCTGCAGTGGAGTCCCCTTGCTCTGATTTGCCAAGCTTTGTCACAGCATGTTTACTATGGGATGTGTTAGTGGGGTGAAGCTGCCAGTACCACACAGAGCAGATCCACTCTGTCCAACAGCATTTGGATCAGTCTGCCTTCAGAGCCATGGTATGGAAAACCTGGGGAGCAGCACATCCCAATCCCCACCTAAAAATAACTGCATTCCAGGAGTGACAGTCAATTCTAACTCCATTACTCAATCTTGATTAAATCTAATGTTCAGTATATTTCTTAATCAACTTGCCTCAAGTGACTACCTTAAGGTTAATCTCTCAAAGCCTTTTTCAGGGGAGAGAAGATTCTTCTACCATCTGAACGCACCAAGGAGCAAGCAGAACATGAAAATGATTATCCACAAAGCTTGTTGTTTCCAAAAATATTTGGCAAAGCACTGGGGTTGGATTTTTTTTGTCTGTTTCATATAAACACGATGTAAAACGAAGTTAAAGTCTCAAAAATGCCCTTCAGCATTTAAAAAGGATCCAAATTCAGAGGAAAGAAAGCATTCTGAACAAGGCATTTTGCAGCATGGTGCAGCGAAGAAAAAAGTCCTTTGGATACTTTTAACTGCATTTATTTTTGCGATTAACTACAACAGAAGGGAAAATAAATCCAGTACCTAACAGAGAGATTATCTTTACACTGCTTTCCCTGATGAAGTTCTCCTAGAGCAGCCTTTGGCTTCCAAGTATTTGTTAAGTGTTAAAAACCATATTTATGTATGGAACAGTTCAGCAGGGAAATAGCATGCCAGCTCCCAAACCCCTAAGCACGCATGGAGGCACCTCTGCACACTGCAAACCTCCCTCTGGACACCGTGGAATGCAAAGGGGCTGCCAAAAACCCTCCAGCTGCTCTGGAAGGCATTTCTGCCCCAGCTGATAACACCACTCCCCCCACCGCGACAAAGTCAACCACACCCACGCTGGGCCTGGCCGCTCAGAAGTCCTCTCTGACCTGCCACAGTAAAAGGATACTTGCTTGAAACAGTTAAATATGGAAAGGAACAGAATCATGGAATCCCAGAATGGTTTGGGTGGGAAGAGACCCTAAAGCTCATTCCAACCCCTGCCATGGGCAGGGACACCTTCCAGTATCCCAGACTGCTCCAAACCCCGTCCAACCTGGCCTTGAACACTTCCAGGGATACAGCGGCAGCCACAGCTGCTCTGGACATTGCAGAAGGATTGGGAGAAAAAGAGATGCACTAGGAAGAATTCCCAGGTCACTTTTTCAAGCAAAGCCACCAACCAAACTAATTTCAACCATCCCTGGGGAAAATGAAAGATGCTCATCCCAGATGGTGGTCAGAACCATTGCTCCCAGAGAATGAGAAGGAGTCTTCAGAGTGAAGAAACTACACTGTTCAAGAAATGAGGGAAAAGCAGGACTCCTTAATAGGAGACATGCATTCAAAGAAAAACACCACACACATGAAATTCCCAGGCAGTGGCCACGGAAGGGCCAGGGGGAACAGAGGCAAATCTGACATGAGGCAATGTCAGAGCCAGAACTTGTGATGATCGTTTCATTTATTGAATTTTCAAGGAGGAAAAAACGTAACAGTAGTAGTCTCACACTGAACAGTAGCTAAACAAGTCTAAGACTGAGCAAACCTCCTGGTAGATGCTGTAAAAATACCCAAAGCAAGGCTGTGAGCAAGCTGCCTTGATGGAGATTACCAGGAGTGACTGGGAGGAGACAGCCAGGGAGAACAAGACTTTGATCTCCTGTCTGGCCAGATGCACACACCAGCCTACTCCTTTCTGGAGTAACTTTGGCTTTTGGTCTTTTCCAAAAGGAACAGGAATGGTTCTTCAGCTGTTCTCCGCACTTTTGGCTGCATCAGATGCTTGTGCACATCTAGTCTGGCAGAAAAAAATAGGTTTTTTAATAAAATGCCACAGAGAAGACAACACAGCTGAAGCCACACCCATCTTGCACCTTTCCCATTCTGAAATGCAACTGCAGATATAAGTTATTTTCAAATACTCCTGAATTTCAATCATTGAACTTAAAAAATTTACATCAAACAGCCAAACCAGGCACTATCTCACACAAACTGAATCACAATCCAGTGAAAACAAAGGTCCCCAAATTCAGTATAGCTGTCCCCTGACTAGCAGCTGAAACAGCAGTTTCTGGCCTGATACCAGCTCAGGGAGAGGCTCTGACCTGCTCAGCCCCCATCCGTGAGGCAGCCTGATAAACACACTCTGGGTCTGGGTTGGGAAGTGCAGAGCCACTGCCACTGTGGCAGAGGACACTGACCAGGAAACACACTACAGTCCCAACAGCCCCACCAGGAAGAGAAAATTGGGACTGTTTGGGGCTTGCTTCCTTCAGAGCAGTTACTTACCACACACACATGGAGTTATTTCTATACCAAGTTTGCCCTGCGCACACATCACCAGGTAAGAGCATTAAAACCACAAGAGCCAGAGCAGACAGGGCCAGGTGACGTAACTTAAAAAGGCACAAACAGAGGAAGGCAGAGCAGGAGGAAAAGGATCTCATCACAGAGAAGAATTCACAAGCTTTTATCCAGCCCTTATTCAGCTCACAGCCTGGAATAAACTTCTGTGTGGTTATGAGAGCCCACCTTCCCTCATGCTGAATTCACAAAGTAAAACCTCCCAGCCCTGGCTTTCCTTTGGTGCCAGCAATTACTGCAGCTGGGGCACCTTGTTACACCACCAGAAAAGAAAGTTCCCATCCAGACATGAGCACTGCAGCGCTCATTCATGGCAGTTTTCACCTAGGAGTCTGAATTTCTGTAAAGTACTAAAAACCAGCTGACTTTTCCCTTCCGGTGCATGCCATTAACACAGAACTGCCACTGCCCACTCACCTCACACTCCGTGCCCTAAAATCACAAACAAACCACTCCAGCTTGCCAGGCTTTACCCCCAACATGTCTCTGCTCCACAGGGACAGCCCCTGCTTGTGTCCTGGGGGTCGGGAACCCTACAGCAGCATCCATCTATTTCTGAGCCAGGCTCTCCATCTGTATGATAAGCAGAAGTATCAAACAACCTGGTATTTTACCATCTCATTCACTCAGCTGCATTTCCTGTGATGTCTCCAATACTTCACACTGTGACCTCATGGCAAAATGAGGTTGGTCGGCTGGTCACTGCTGTGGTGACAGCAGTGTTGTCACCCAGAGTGATGGTCCTCCCATCAGCTGAGCAAGGAATTCTAGAACGATGATTCTCCGGAGTGTTGATGCTCATCTCCATTCCCAATGCTGTAACTCCTCATGGGTTTCGGCCCATAATCTTTATTTCAGCAGTTTATCAGCGTGAAACAAAATCCTAAGTACCTTCTTGCCACATGAGGAGCTTATGACTTCCCCTGAGCTAAAATTCTGGGTCATACAAAATGAAATCCTGGGAAAGTTGGCATCCAGGGAGGGCAGAGCAACACATCTTACACTGCTGCACAAAAACCAAAGTTCACAGAGGGCTGCAGGTAGGATGGGAGCCCTGAGTCTCCTCAGTTCAACCCTCTGCACCTCTAATTTCCCCTCATAAGGAATCTCAGGTGCACACTTCACACACACCTGTGCAGGGGAATCCAAGAAAGAGTAACAGCACCCCACCAGGATCTGAAGATGAGCAGTAAATTAGTCTCTGAGCATTTCCCATTAAAAGAAATCCTGGTTTACTTCCATTGGCTCTGCCTGTTGGATCCAAGGCCAGGTCAGATAGGGCTTGGAGCAACTTGGTCTAGCAGAAGGTGTCCCTGCCTTCCACCCTGCCTTCCACTTCCATGCCTGTTCCACCCCCTGTGGCAGGGGGTGGAACAGGATGAGCTTTAGGGTCCCTCCCAACCCAAACCATTCAGGAATTCTATAGATTCAGGCCAGGAGCAGGGATAAAACACAGAGGGAAGGCTGCCACTGCTGCAGTGCTCTCTGAAGTGATGCCACACAGCTGAACCAACACACAGGTAGAAGTCAGTGAGGATGTACCTGATGCACTAGCTCAGATAGGAGAGAAAAGGGAAATTCAGGACCTGTCCCTGCCTGGTTGCTGAGGCCTATCTGCACCAACAGGACAACCCATGCACCACCACAGGCACCATGGTTCCTTTTCTGATGAGCATACACTCCAGCTGCACTGATTTTAGACCGAAGTATCTCCGCAGTCACAGCAGGGCTTTAAGATTGAACTTTCCACCTACAAACACTGCCCAGACACTTGGATTTTACCACACCACGGCCACAAGTGCCATTACCACCCTAAGCATGGGCAGGGAAGCTCTGAGGACTGTGCTGGTGACCAGTGCTATTTTAGCAGCCTTTTTTCAAATTAACCATACTTAAGACCAACACTATAGAGGCAGAAGGGAAGAATAAGAGAAGTATTTTTCCCTTAAATGCTGATGTTTTGGAACACTGCAGAACAGGAATGGACCAAATCAAACATTTCTGGTTATCCCTAGCATCTCTCACACTATCAGGGGCTGCAGTTCAATTTGGTTCATTAAACTGGTTGGAACACACTTCACCTTCTTCCTTTTTCCCCATGATCCAGAGACATTTTGGACCCACCCACAGCCAGTGTGGATGATACAGATCTTTTGTCTCCCATTCCTAAGCAGGAACACCATCTTAAGGACAACATCATAAAAGCAAGGATGGAGCTAGACCACAAGACAAAGCAATCCAAGCCTGAGGGGTGAATTCTCCTCCTTTGAGGGAATATTTGCAACCCTCTCCTCCCAGTGATGGAAGTTCAGCAGACTTTTCCAAGAGCTTCCAAAACCATCAGTGACCTTTAGGAGTTTTAGCTCAACCAGCAAGACATCAAACTCCCTGATGGACCAAGAGTTATCCCTGCTTTCAACACTTCCAAGCCTGGCTGCATTCTTCCTCCAAAAACTCCTTTCAAACAAGAAGACAGAGCTGACCTGACAATAGAAAAGCAGCTCTCCCCACTCTCCGTGTCTGTCCTGCTCCCTTGTTTTATTGCTGTGCTCCAGCTCCTTTCTCCACGCCCTTCCCAGGTTGATTAATACTCATCCTGGACAATCAGACATCTGCTAATTCAAGCTTTTACAGCACTCCACACCATAACTCTCTGTAAGGCTCACACATTTCACCAGAAAGCTTTTTGCTGACTGTTCCCCCTCCTGACATCCCGGGCACTCAATAAGACATTCTGGACAGAGGTCCCGGCTATAAAACTCTCATGTTCTTTGGCTGCCAGGATGGGAATTTGGTGACAGTACAATTCATTCATTTATTTAATGATCCTAACATCAGCCTGAGTGGATGAAGTGTGCTTTGGCTTGGGGCTTGCTTCCTTCCTGTGCCAAGGGCTGATTGTTTCGGTGAATGCTGGCAACGCCAGGTACTGATGCCATGGCCACTGCCATGAGACAGAGTAGTCTGGGGCAAAATGGGAATAACTTCAAGTTAAACATGGTGCACAACCTCACAACCAAATATCGAAATATAAAGGAGTTTATTGGTGCAGATGAACTTTTTCAAAATTAAAAAAGTGTTTTGGAAATGTAATCAATGAAATTAAGGCGAACAGCTTAAAGTCATTGAAACTTAGGCTTTGTGATATTTGCCTACCAGCAAAAATTAGGTCTTTTTTTCTTTCTGAAGAGACAGACATAAAGGGACTTTGAAATCAACTTTAAAACACAACACTGAAGGAAAACATAAAACTCAAGTTGGACAGGTTGACAGCTGAATTACCTGCATTCACAACTTTAAAATACAAAACACAGAGCCCAGAAACACTGTATATTTTGAGAAAGACTGTCCAGTGACAAGTATTTATAACTGCTTGAGCACTAGTGAGAAAGGGTGACACAAATTGAAGCTGGTTTCATATTATACAGAGTAAGTGGAACTCAAGATGTCTCACCAGCTCAAGAAATACTACATCCAAAAGCACCTTCCAAACGAGCCTTGCCACGCTAAAGCTGCTGAAATCCCCTTCCCTTCACAGTCTGTCCTGGAGCACCATGTTCAAGGTGCACCATGAATTTCACATTAAAGTCACAATAAACAGGCTTAAAATGTTTTTTTGGTTTCAGTTCTTGAATTCCTCCCAAATAACTGGTATAGGTTACTCACCCTCAGCTACAAGAACCCTGCTGAGTTCCCTTTCCAATATAATACATTGAGTCAGCCCAATGATTCAGCTGCACATTGCAAAACCAAGTGGCCAGTATGGAGCCTGTACGTCACCCCAAACAGGAATTCAAGACTCCCAGAAAGTTTTCAGGCCAGATTTCAGCCTGAATTTCACATCAGACCTGACAGTTCTGTGGAAGATCTTGTGGCAGCCCCAAGATAGAAGAGTTGGGTCTCACCACTCAGTAGAAATGCACTGGTTTTTTTAAAGGTCTTTTCCTCAGGATGCTTAGGAGCCTTCCCAAGAACACAGCTGACTAAAAAAAACAAAGCTGAAAGTAGCATCACTGAAAAAGTCTTTCCCTTTGATGCACACAGGAAAAGCCTCCTGCTTGGTCTGAAAGACCAAAGACTTCTCTCATTTTTGCCTTTTGGCAAGAGAACAAAATAAACCCAGGAAAAGCCAGTTTCAAGGCAAAGTAACTTCTACAATTTACTAGTAACACATAAAAGAGGGAAATCAGTTTTCAGATCACCATTAGCAAAGCCATATAGATTTTCATCCATCACCAGTGACACAGACACTGCAATCAGACTCCTCTGACTACTCTGAGTAACTCAGTAACTCACAGTCACCCTCACATGTAAATCAAACCAAACACACAATCATCATATGGCAACCCCAAACAGAGCAGCCCTGCAACATTTATTAGTTTCCACCTTCCAAAAGCTTTCCAAACTTAGGAAAATCTGTGTTGTTTAAGACCCTTAACTGCATTAATTCCTCCTTGCTTGGCGTTTTCACAGCAACAAGAGCAAACTTCAAGGCTGGCAGGGAAATTTCTGTTCCCACCACATTCAGTCCCCTCCCCTGCTACAAGCAGGGATGGTCTTTGTGCTTCCAACTTTTACAGCTATTCCTGTGCAGATACTCTTACTCCAGAGCATGGGAGCCTCATTCCTGCTGAGCTCAAGCACTTGGAAAGGAGCAGCTGCTTACTGCACCTCGACAAGTCCTAACCCATTTCAACACTCCACCAACAGACTCGGAGAGCGCTACCGGGATCGGTTGAGGACGGGATCAGTTTTATTTCCAAGACACACATTCTGGAAGCTGCTTGGCTTTTTTTTTCAAGCCTATCTAAAGCTTTAGAAATATTTTAACTCTCATGTAGATAAAGGAAACACAAAGTTGTTACAACCAACAACGAAAACATCTTATTTTTAGTGGCAGAATTGATTTAAACCTGATACAATCTCAGTGTGGGGAAACTTGTCCTTTTCTCTCCACCTCAATTACACAGCAAAGGTAAAAACAACTCCTCAGGTACAATCGAAATACAGAGCATGTAATTTTCCTTTCAGGAAAAGAAAAAAAAAAAACATGCTGTCCCATTAACCTAGTTACATGCCCAGCAGCAATTTGACTCAAGTCCCATCAGCAACAGCGTGCCATCGCCTATTCCAAAAAGAGGGAGCGCGCCCTGGGACACCTTCCAAAGGTAAAGAATAAACCACAGGAATAGCATGCACCAGAAAATTTCACTAGCCTAAAAGCTCTCCTCCCTTTGATCCTTTTCTTTTTTAAGAACACATTCTATTTTCTTCTTCCAGCTGTTCCACATCATCAGCTCCTATTTGGGAGACAAAACGGAGTCCAGGGTTTGGGAAGGAAAGCTGCACAGAGAAGTGCTTGTAATTGCAGCAAGTGTAAAACACCACCGTGAGAGTCCCATCAACTGTATTCTCTTAAAAAACAAGAATCAAGAATTTAAAAAAAAAATCAGTTCCCCTGGTTCCTCCAGACCATGGGGCACATGACTCCTCCTCCCACATGTCCATGCCTTGAAACAAACACCAGTTTTCTCTTCCCCATTCATTCCAGAAAAGCTTTTGCAATTGCCAGCAACTACATTCAAGTCGCAGATAAAGTTTCCTACCAAAGCAATGCCTGTAAAACAGTGATACTATCCATCCGTAATTCCCCAGAGTAAAAATTCCAGCAACTCTAATCATATTAGCAGATTTACACACAACGCAAGTTGACATTTGACTAGCCCTGAAATTGCTGGATTAGGAGAAAAAGAAAGCATTGGGTATCTCTGCCTTCTAAAGGGAGATCTTCACTGCTAACTCCTACTACTAAACAAAGTGGACCAAATGCACCAGCTCAACACATCCCAATGTTTGCTAATGACATGCCTTTCAGCCTGAAAACGATGGACAAAATCCATTCACATGCAGATAAAAATCCTTCTACGTCCCAACATCTAAAAGGGAAGTTATTTGTTCTGAGTCTCCTGTTACTCTCTCAAGAATTTCTTACACAAACTCTGCTCCCAAATAAAATTAAATACACATATATTTAAATGGATAAAGTAACCTTCTCCCACAGACTTCTGCCAGAGAACACAGACAGTTATGTCCTTGGATGTGAGAAGAAAATAAGTCACTTGAAATCACATTTTTAGAATGGTTTTCTCCAAGAGATTTCACCACAAAAATCTTACAAAGCTGGTAAAGAGACATATCTGTGCTCTAACATGATTAGCTTTTGTCATTAAATAAATTAAAGCTATTGCTGCTTGAAAGGACACTGAGATGTGCCAAGGCTGGGGAACATCAACAGGGGAGATGGCGGAGAGGGCTTAAGGCACTTAATATTTTGGCAACACACTCCCCAATCCGTGCCCATTCCTCCCCTGCAGAGGAGCCACCACCACGGAGCAGCAGGGAAGGTCTTTTCCAAGCTCTTCTCCTCCTCCGACCCTCCCAAGATGTTTGATCTCCACAGCTTCAACACTTCTAAACAGAAACACTTCCCAGGCAACACCTCTGCCCCCTTCCCTTCATCCAGCCAGGATCTCAGAACATTCCCTCCTCAACTCAGAACCACAGGGAGCAAGGGACACCCCTGCTCTCAGCCTGGTCCCTCCTTCCCACCTCTCACCACTCCTTCCCCTCTGGACTGTAATGCTCCTCCTCACACGAAGAGGGTTTCCAGCTGCGCTCCGGCCGATGTCAAAGCTGCACAGGGAGTGCTTCACACCAGAGCCACCACCACGCTCTTCAGGCTGACTGCTGTGCACAAGCACCTTCCAAATGCCTTGTCCTCAACTTCAAAGTCATGAACAGACAAACCCCAGAGAGCACAGAGCTGCTCCCTCACAGCAGCTGTGTCTGGGAAAACACCACTCCAAATGGAAGTAAGGGAGGGAAGATGGCACTGGCCCCAAACTTCCAGAGAGGATCACGGCAACCCAGAGACCACGACCCTTCAGTGGACACTGCAGATTCTCTCCTGGGCAAAATTACTGAGCACCTTCTCCTCCAGCTCAACTCTTTGTTCACAGAGAGACAACAGAGAACCCCACGCATGCAATCCTCCTCAAGAATCTTGATTTAACCAGACCTCCAAGTAAGTAAGGGACTGCTCTGGCCTGGCCTGCATCCTGACACTGGGCAAGCACTGCCAGGAATGCACCCCGACTTCTCACACAGCCTCAGACATTCCTCAACACCATCCTGTATTTCTTGCTGTCCTCCTGGGCTTTGGGGAAGCTGCTTGCATCCGAAGATGCCACCCAAAACAGCAGGAACCAGCACAGCACTTCCTAAAAGGGACTACAGCACAGTTAACTGAACAATGTAGGCAAAACTAAAACTAAGTTACTGAGGCAACATTAGCAAAACACATGTTTCTTTGCACAGCAATGATGGAATTCACACAGAGATCAGTCCCCCAAACACTGATTCTTCCTCTCTGTTTCTCGGAAAAGGAATTAACAAGGAGAAAGAAGAGAAAAAAAAAAAATTGGTAACAGTCTGTTGACACCCACCGTGAGCCTGCCACAACCTGCAATAGCCTGAGGAACACCCAATTTTTCAGAGATGCCCAATCCCACATGGAAGCAGCCATGGGGATAGATTAAAGTCAAGCTTACTGGTGCCTGCACATCAACAACCAGGAACTCCCTCCAAACGTGAGGAAGTTGGGAAAAGAAAACAAAACCCTACTGACACCAGCCCTGAGCTGCAGGCAGCTCTGGTTTGGCTCTGGCTGAACAGTGTCACATTAACCAGCAGCCAGGGGACGTCACCCCAGGTGCCATCCATCAATCTGGCTGTCCCTTACAGGCCAATGCTTGCCCATGTCTAGCCTGGGAAGAAGCTGGTGACCTGATTATATTGATCACAAAATTTATTCCCAGCACAGGGACTTTTGAAAGAACAGCTTAATGTAAGACACACAAAAAAAAAACTTCATTCCTAAGTGGGAAAGTAAAGAACAGGGTGGAGTGTGACACGTGTCAGAAGTACCACTGAGGTAAAACCACAAAGGCCCACAGTGCCCTTGCAGCACCTTTGTTACTGCACCTCTTTATGGAGAAGTCTCACTCCTGACTTCACTGGAACTTCTCCTGCAGAGGCAGTCTGGCAGTCAAAGCCAAGGAGGGCAGATTGGGATTTACTTTTTATAATATCCCTTCTGTGTGTCATTTCACCCTCACTTGTCCTTTCCACCCAACTTTTGAGCACAATTTCTGCCTGAAATCAGGTTTGGCCGAGTACTCACCACTACCAGAGCCACAAAATTATCCCAACTTACTTTTACACAGGAAATTTAACTTCTTGAAGCCACCGTGTTAAGGAAATTCTTCCCAATTCTGTCTTGTCTTACAGCAGTTCTAATAACTTCATATTTAGCAGGAAACAGAATGAATCTCACATCCAGACATTTCTGCTCTTCTTGCCCATCACTTTCCAGCTTCCATTTCTCTCAAAAAATATTATTTTCTAAAAAAATTCCTTCTTTCCCCTGTATTTTAATTTTCCCCCATACCTTATTACACGCACATGCTGAACACTTTTCTCTCACAGAATTTTTATTTTTTTCCAATTACACAGGTATTGTTTAATTTCATGATACATTAAGTCTGAAAACCACAGGTATTTCCAAACTTACAAAGTTCACCAGTAAGAAACTGCTTTGGTTTAAAAAGTCCAAGTCAGAGAAACCTGCAACTCTTTTATCAGCTGTGAGGTAACAGTGGCTCTACAGTTGTATCAAAACACACAGGAAAAAAAGAAACCAAAGAGGGCTAAAAATAAGGCTGAACTCAGATGACCCCCTGCACTCCAGTAAATCAGGGATGAACTCTGCTCCCCAAGCCTCACTCAGAGCAGCACTGAGAGGTAACAGCTTTTGTTTATAATCAAACACAGGTTTTGGTGGAGGATAAAACCAGCCAGGGCACTTGAATAAACTTCACCAGGACACCTGAATAAGCATCAAAAATAAAGTGTTTGTGTATATTCCAAGCACAGATCAGTAGTTTAGGAGTTAAGGAGCGGTATCGGTCAAACATAATGTTTTCAAAACACTGTCTAGAAATAAAAATGAAACTGTGTCATTTTAACCTCCCCACTTTTATAACACCAACTTGTCATATCTATCTAACACTTCTCCCTCCTTCTGTCCCTCCTGCTCACAGTGTCCAGTTGGGTCACCAGGACGGGACACACTGCCACAGCAGCCCCAGCTCCTCTAGGAGCTTCTCCAGGCTTTCCAAGCTCTTTTGTTTTTAGGCTGTGCTCAGAGTAAACCCAAACTTCATCCCTCGTGTGCTCCATGCAACACACACCAAAAGCAATAGCCACAACAGCACAGCCCCTGGTCCGACCCAGCAGGCTCCCCCTCGGCGAAACCCGGAGAAGTACCCCAGGGAATAAAGTGCTGTGGGAAGCCCAGCACCGCCCCAGAGCCAGGCAAACTTCACCCTTCAACTGCCAAGGCATCCAAGTGCCACCTTCCCGGTAAAAAAAAAAGCCCCTTCCCAGACAAACCAGCACCTTGCTGGGAAGATCAGCTGGGCACAGCCCGTGCACGCTGGCCGGCATTCCCACTCCAACTCTTGGCACATCCCTCAAAACTGAAGCAAATTTTCCCCGAGCAAGTTTTACTTATCACCACCCCGCTGACTCTACTGACAGCACCTTCCCACTTTTTTTATTCCTGAAGCACCGGTTGGAATTACGGAATACCACAAATCAGGCAAAAATCAGCCAGCAAAGAGAACGTCCAGGGGTTTTCACTTGACCCAAACAAATCTGTAACGTCAACAGTCTCATGATTTAAGCAATGAATTTGTTGTCATGGCAGGGGTGATTCTTGCCGGAAGCTCAAGAAAACAATGGACCTAAACTGATTATAAAAGGGCTGGGTTTTCCCACCTCCGAAATGAAAGTGAGAGCAGGAAAATGTTCATACACAGGAACACAGTTCTGAGAGCACAGCCCTCGACACAAAAACCACCCTACACTTCCACCTTAAAATCCAACACACCGCCAAGCATTAATAGGAAAACACTCACGACCGTCCCTGCACCATTCCCGGATAACTGCACGGAGATACTTCACAAAGTGTGCTTTTCATGTCATACTCCCCCCAAAACTCCAGGGAGGGGGGGGGGAAGTGAACAGTCCATTTGCCACGGGATGCTGTCGGACGCTGCAAACAAAACCTCAGGCCGGCAGGCACTTTCCTGCTGATCCCTGCAGTATTTCCCTCCTGACTCGGGGCCTACTCACAGCACAGAACCGAAGACCTTTAAAAAACATTCGCAGCCCCCGCCGGCCTCTCTTTGTAGCAGCGGCCGCTTTGGTGGGGGGATTTTGGGGAGTGGGACCCTGCTCCTCCTCCCCATCACGCGTGGCCTGGCAGGGAAAGCTGCTCAGTGAAACGTTCCACCTGAGATTTGTTCCCACCAGCCAAGTAGGAAAAATAAAATAAAATCAATCACATGAAAATCGTCCCCAGCTGTAAATAAAAAAACTGGGTTTAAAAACAACAAAACCAAGACACTTACCTGGGCAGGACCAGAAGCAAAACTGAAGAACGATTTATAATTAAAAGTTTACCCTTGGGGTCACCGCTGCTTTGGGGGAGGGGGAAAGAGGACCCCCTGGAAAGGGCTGAACCTCCAAACCCGCCCATTGGGGAGGCGGACAGCCCCCCCTTCGCCGCACCATCCCAGCAGGTGCAGCCCCCCTTTGCAGGGGGCCCCACACACAGACACACAAAAAATAGCCGGGAGCCCCTCAACAACCCCCACTCACACACCCCCGGCTCTGGGAGGCCCCGCGACCCCCAACCCTCCCCCGGTGTGGGGGGCCCCGCGACCTCTC
>VXAX01007700.1:359037-375403 GCA_013399835.1 Leptocoma aspasia
TCGGCAAACCTCGGGTTCTTCCGGAAAGGCTTTCGCGGGCGCAAGCGCCCTGCCCTGCTCCCCCTCCCTCCCCGCTCAGCCCAGCACCTCCCGTGACCCCCGCGCTCTGTAAACTTCGGCTATTTCCGGAAGACGAGGGCGTGAGACAGTTCGGGAAGCTTCGGAGGGGCTCGGAAGAGGGAATCCCGCCCCGCTCGTAGCTCTTTGGAGCTTCTCAGCCATCTTCGGAGTCGCTCGGGATCGGCGCGGCCGCAGCTTCGGGCACATTCGGCTCGGCTCGGAGCGGCTTCGGCAACGCTTGAGGGTGAAGGATTGGCCCAAGGCTGTCAGTGGGCCCTGAGGTCCCTCAGCAGCCACCCCACTGAGGGCTTCCCCTTCTCGAAAACTCACCCTCAGCCCCAATCCTGACTTCTGGAGGGGCTGGAAGGAGCAGCACCACAGCCCCCCCTGAGGCATGGTGAGGGCCGGCAGCCCTGAATGCAACATGGAAGCCTGGAACCTCCTTGTCTATGAGGGGCCCCGCAGTATCCACCCTGCCGCGAGCCCGAGGAAGGGGCTTACCTAAAAAACCTCACCCCCAGCTCCATTACCAGCCCTACAGCCCCCAGCCCAAATTCCCAGCTCCTGGGGCAGCTGACAGGGGCCACACTGCGGCCCCTCATGAGGGCAGACAGTCCTGAGGGTGACAGGATGGCTGTGAGGGACCACGGGGACCCCAAGGCAGCCCACCTGTGGCAGTTGGGCCCCTCCAGACCTGCCCTTGTGGTCACACCAAGCCATCACACCCCCAGGGCTGCCACACCACCACCGTGTTCACCATTTCACACTTAACCTGCAGAACCCTCCTCACCACCACCACCTGAGCTTGGCAGCTGCCAAGGTGGTGTGTACCATCTCGGGGAGATAAGAAGCACCTCGGAACAGATTCCAGCAGCTGCCAGATTGTCCTGACTTGTCCTGCCTCGCCGCTGGCTGCCGAGGGCTCGTGCCAAGCCGCTGGCAGCTTCCAGCATTCCTGCCGTGCCGCACGTCCCAGAGACGCTCCCAGCACCTTCGCTGTGCCCACAGGTACTGCTGCTCCAGTCACCAGCCTGGGCTGCTGCTCTAGGAAACCTCCCCAGAGTTTATTTGTGTCCCGTCTGCTGCAAATTCTGAGCAGCTGCAAGTTTAGGAGGAATATAATGCTTTAATTCAATCACAAATAAACCCTTAAACGTGAAAAGCTTCTTTTACAGAAGTGAACAGCTCTCATGGTGGTGTATTCAGGCACCTGGAAAGTAGTTGGTACAACGACAAGCTGAGAGGTCTTGTGCACTAAAGAAAACCTACCTGAGGAGTCATGTCCGTCCCTGTCCGTGCAATGGTCCTGTTTCTACAGAGAATTTTGAATTTTAAATATAAATCTGACTGTGGAGAATCTGGACCGGGTGTTGTTCACTGGAGGACAACTCAGCACAGAGGGCAAAAGATAGTAGAA
Source organism: Leptocoma aspasia (assembly GCA_013399835.1). Lineage (NCBI taxonomy): Eukaryota > Metazoa > Chordata > Aves > Passeriformes > Nectariniidae > Leptocoma > Leptocoma aspasia. The sequence goes on from VXAX01007700.1 coordinate 360,515, forward strand.
GGGTCTTGAGTACATTTTCCCTTTGGAGACAGACTCTGAGTTATCGAACAATAGGGTTGTGCAGGGCAGGTTTAGGACACACAAGGATTGCACTGTATTCAGAAGCTCTCCCTTCTCCGAGGTGTGTTCTCAGAAGGAAAGCTGGGAGCTGCGACGCAGGTCTCCGTTAAAAGCAGCCCAGCAACTGGAATACTTTCTTACTTACTCACAATCTACCTACACGGAGGGTACAGCCACCTCCTGCAGTGCCAGCAGGCATTAGTGGGGCAGGGGAAGGTGATCATGTGCTGCTTAGTGTCCCATTTTGTGTTCTTTGTTCTGCATTGGGGTACAGGAAATACCTGGGAGGAGGAAGTGAGCTCACACATACCACACACTGCCTGTAGGAAATGGGGGGAAATAGGAAACATGGAGATTTCTTTTTGAGGGGAAAGAGCCCAACCAAGCCCTGCCAGCTTGTAAAGAAGTCCTGACTGGGGAACATTTCCATCTGAACCCAGGAACAAATATTAAGAGGGAGCTCTGGGTGTTTTTTCTGAGCCAGTTTTCCTCAGCAGTCTTCAGCCTGCCTAACTGATTCCTCACCAGGAAAACTGAAGAGAGAAATAAGAATGACCAAAAAGAAAGGCCAAGTACTCCTCCACTCCCCAATAATGGGAGACAAAGGACGAACTTCTCTCATGGTATGGGATTTGCCCAAGTACTAATAGATCTCCCAGCATCCCAGAGAGCTGCTGTGTTCACAGCACACCTCTCCTATTGGGAAGACAATTCTTCCTCCACAGCTGGTAAAGACTGTTATTACTTGAAGGGTGCAAGTACAGCTGTGTGTCCTGGGGGGGCTGGTGCCATTCCATGACCACCTCTTACCATGGCCTCTCTCCAGCTGCCCCCCTTTGCATGGAAGGAAATTAATCTCAAAAGCAAATTGACATCATCTGTTCTACAGGAATAGCTGCCTGTAAACACAGCTGCAAAAGAGCTTCTGAACTCCAGAATCTTTGGATATAACACTTTTTGCCTGTTTAGAAAGAAAAAAATATGGCATTTTCAACATATTGTCTGCTGAGGCTCCCAAAATGTGCTGGCTGGACGAAGGAGTCAGGCTCCCAGCTCTGCCTTAAAGCCCTTCCAGAGTCAATGTCTCTCCCCAGCCATGTTTTTATCTTTTTTTTTTTCCTGAGAAGAAAAAGCAGATATGTCTCCCTTCTACCCTACATAGGACGATTTGGCCAACAAATCCTGCAGATTTTAGAGCCTGAGCGACTTCCAGCTGGATTCACACCCTTCTTGCCACCTCTCCGTTTTGTTTTTCTTCATCTTTTTCCTGCTAGCTCTATTAGCACCTGGGAACTGATGTGTCACTGTGGGCAGCTGGAGCTTACAGTGCTGAGCTCCTGTTTCAGAGCATCACCAGCCCGTTTTCCAGTCCCACCAGTCTCTAGTGCACCTGCCACAGCAGAGACACAACCCCACAGCACAGAGTGTAGCAGGAATGCTGGAGCTGTTGGTGAACTGAGGGAAATACAGGACTGGGGTATCACTGGAAAATGACTGTTTTCCTGAAGGGATGCTTGTGAAGAGAAAAGCATAAAGCCATGGTCCTGGGAGTGAGTGAGGAGATACAGCCTTCTTGTTGCTTGGCTCCAAGTGAAAACTCACAGTGATCAGAATGAGCAGGTCCCAGCTGCAAGGTGGGATTTAGGAACCTGCTGCCCACCTCCCACTCCCCACCCTCCTGCCTTCAGGAAGGTATGGTTTGTTCAGGGAAGCTTTTGGCCCTAAAATCTGGTGACCTCAGCACTGTTGTGATGTGTCAGGGCTTAGATCCTACCTGGAGGGAACAAAGTGGGAAGGAGAGGGGCAGTTCAGATGGTTGGGTTCAGCCTCTCACCAGGTGTCTCAGCCCCACTAAACCTATGAACAGCCCCTATTTCCAGCTCCGTTTGAGGCTCCAGCATGCTCCAGGTGCCTGCTTTCACCCAGCACAGCACAGCAGCACCTCCCTCTTTTGGCTTCTCCTGCTTTTCCCGCACAGATCCTCTTCCAACACCCTCCAGACAAAAAAAAAAAAACAAAAAAACAAAAAAACAACAAAAAAAAAACCCACTCAACATTAAAAAAAAAAAAAGTCCTGCTTGGAGCTTTTCCCATTCCTCCCCCTAACTGGGCACAGCCCTCAGCAAATGTCTCAGCCCTCCAGGGCACAGCAGAGCCCAAAATAAAGCAAATACCACCCAGGACCAGGCAAGCCCACACCAGGTGCTGGCACAGAGCGGGATGATTCACCTCCTACCCGCTCACCCTGTGCCCACAGCCACCCAGGGAGGAAAAGTCCCAGCACCCACTCCCAGCCCGGCACAGGCAGCCTTGACCACAGTGTCCCCTACCACAACACAGCTCGTGGTCACCCTCGAAGTCCTTCCTGCCCTGGGGGTGTCCCTGAGCCACCACCTGCCTGGTCCCTCCCTCCAACTAAGCCCCAGAGAGCCAAAGTGTTTCCTGTTTGGATGGTTAAACCACTTCTAACAGCATCTCCATGTGATGCCTGTGCTCCCTTCCCTGCTCCTTGCAGCTGGGAAAACACCCTCTCATCTCAGCCCCACTCTATTCCTTTTTGCCTTACGCCCACGCTGCTCCTCTCTTTCCCTGGGAATGCAGGTATTCCACCACAATTCAACCGTGTGAGGCCACACCCAGACCGAAAGAGGACTCTGGTAACATCGCTGGCTCCTGCCAGCCAAGCACTGGAGTGTGCAGGCAGCGATTTTCTCAGCTCCACCGCCCTCTGCGGGTTTGCGCCATTTCCAGGCAGCTCTCAGGGAAAACAACGGCCACAGCCGCTCTGAGCGCTGCAGGAAACCGAGGGCCTCACCGAGTCGTACAAGCAGAGAGTTGAGTGCTGTTACTGCATTTCAATTCCATCTGGGTGAGAAAACACGGTAAAAAGAGTCAGAGAGGTATTTTAATGTCTTATTTACGCAACACCCATGTCCCCAGCTCACTGCTGGCTCAGTCCTGCCCGTGCCAGCAGCAGAAACATTCTGTATTCCCAAAAGTTTGCTAACCAGTGGGCTGCAACCTCCTAGTTTTGCCCCAAATCCAGCCCCCAATAACAATTCCAAGGTTAAATAGCAAAGGAATACCCAGTACTTGGCGTGGTTAATGACCATCAGCCCTGCCAGGTGCTGGGGTGAGGCTTTCAGGCAGCCTGCAGTCCAGGTCCTGCCTTGCATTTTTTGGGCAAGCCTGACGAAGCCATGGAGCATCTGCTCCGAGTGAACGTTGGCCTGTTACGGAGCTGGCAGCATCCCACCAGCATCATCAAGCCATAAATAAAGGAGTTTGGAGAGAAACCTGTGCAGGGCCTGTGCCGCTGGATCCAACCACAGCCCAGCCAGCCAAAAACTCACCTGGGAGGAAGGAATAGCATCCGGGAAAACCTCCCTGCCAGGGAGCTGTGTGGGGCCATGCCATAGAGATGGAAAGCAAAGATCCACCCATAGTGAGAATGAGGTTTTTGGGCAAAAACCCCTGGATTCAGCCTCCAAGAAAGGCAGCAAAAGGGGAAAGCCTCATTTGCTCAGTTTTGTCAGCACAGGACAGTCTCAGTGGTGTAGACAGAGAGAAAAGCACAAATAAACAGACGCAGACCCTCCTGCTATAAGAAAATTTGAGTTGTGATCAGCTCCAAATCCAGTAAAAAGTATTTATTATTTCAATTACAGTAAGCCCCATGCCTAGGGTAAAAAAATAGTTACAAAAAACCAGCCCCTTCCATCCCTCTCTTTACATATAAATATTAAAAATCCCTCTATGTTTCTGCTTTGTCTAGAGCAAAAAGACAACACACAGCACCTGAGCTCCTGTCAGTGCTTTCCCCTCAAAACAAGTATGAAAAACATCCCTTAAAAAAGTCCCTCAGCCCCATCCTGATCACTTCTCACACCGATGCCAAACCAGCTGTGGAGGGAGAGAGTTTTGGGGCCACGTGGTGCTTTTGGGGCTTGCAGTTTCCCGGGCAGAGGGCAGGCTCGACATGAGAGAAACAGTGGGAGGAACCGCCTGCACTTGTCTGGGAAGCTTTAAGGCCAGGAAATCCTGGCTGGCCTGGCTTCAGAGGAGACAGGAGGGAGAACAGGATGCTTCATCCACCTCATCACCACCTTGGTTACATCTTTGGTTACGTCAGTTTTTCCCTTAATTTTCCAAAATTAAAGTTAATCCCAGGAGCTGCAGCATCCCGGCACAGCCTCTGTGACTTGCAGCATCCTCCAGCCCTGTCCCCAGGCCTTCTGTCCCTAATTTTCCCATCAGCATCCTCTAAGGATAGTCCCTCCCAGAGAAACACAGGATCCAAGACTGGAAAGATATCCACAGCCCTACCCAACTTCCCTGGCCAAGGAACTATCACCACAGGGTACTGCACCTACAGCTGCACTAAGTAAAAAAATTAATAAATATACTAATCTTTTACTAAAAAAAGGCTTTTAAATGCATTTTCCCTGAAAGTTTCCAGTGTATTCCACAACACATGAAAAAAAAATATGTATTCCCCCCCCACCCCCGCAAAAAATATATCTTAAAATATTTTCCACCCTCACGTGTGCATCTTTGGAGAGAAGGTGGTACTTCAGGTGTATTTAGACACGCAGACAAACCTGCCGCTGTTGGGGGTTCCCTTTAGCACCTCCAAAACAGAGGGGTTTTCCAGGCAGTGGGTCAGGCTGGAGCGCTGTGTGTGTAAATACAGGCAGTGCCCATGGATACCTGTGCCTCAGCACTTGGCCCGGTCGTGGTGGGAAAGAAGAGATCCCCAAACCGATGTAATTTCACCAACAAGCAGGGGGATGAGGAATTTTCACAGTGGACTGAACCTCGGACAATGCCAGGGGTGCAGACACTGCTCCAGCTGAAGAGTTGGGCTCTCCATGGCATGGAGAAGTGGTTTGAGCCTCAAAGGACTGGGGAAGCCCAGGTGTTGGCAGAGGACAAAGCAACCGGCCGCTGGTTCCCTTGGGCACTCACCCATCACCAGACCTCACACTTCTTGAGGGGATTCATGGGGGAGCCCAGGGGGCAGCTGAAGTGCTCTGCAAACTCCTGGGAGTTGGAGATGGTGCCGATGACACGGAAGCGCGAGGGGCTGTGGGGATCGGTGATGAGCCCCTCGTGCGAGCTCTCTGGTGTGCGAACGGAGCACCACACCTACAAACGGAGCGTGAGGGGCCTGAGTACTGACACCCAGCACCATGGGGCCAGCTCGGTGCTGAATCCAACCTCTCTGCCTGTGTGATGGGGCCAAGGCAGCTCGAGCTGCAGCTTTGTAACCAGCACCACCCCAAGCTCATTCTCCATCCACTACATCATCTCTGGAGGATTCCATTTTTCTGTCACACCCTCCCAACCCCATCTGGGCACGCTTCACGCCCAAAAATCTGTGTGCCCACCCTCCCAAGGTCACCACATGACCTACCTGTGCAAAGCCAACGAAGAAGAGCTGGTAGTTGGTGAGGCCGAGAGTTGGGAGTGTTTCTTCATCCCCATTCTTTTTCAGCCAGTTTTGATATGCCTGAAAACCGGGGAGCACAGTGGGCTCAGGAGACAACACAAATCCCACCACACTACGTCCCCCTTCGACTCTCCCCAGCCCCATGGTCCTACCCGGTAGGCAGCCTTGAGGCCCCCGTTATCGGCGATGTTCTCCCCGAGGGTGTGCTTGCCATTGACGGCCTCACCGTTGACAGTGTAGTTGCCATACTGCTCCACCATGCATGCTGTCTGATGCTTGAAGGCCTCCACCGAGGAGTTCTTCCACCAGGGACGCAGGTTGCCATCTTTGTCATATTCCCGGCCTGCAAAAACACCATGGACTCTTCATCTCATACTGGCCACCCCTCCAGCTGCCCACCCACCTGGCCGTGGTCATACCCTGGTCATCGAAGGCATGTGTCAACTCATGGCCCACCACCACGCCAATCCCACCAAAATTCAGGGACCTGCAGGAGGGTAATGCAGAGGTTAAGAAAGCAGCCTCTGCTCTCCACAGCCATGAAACTTAGCCAAAGATTCAGATATAGGAGGAAAGCTGGGAATCCTGCCCTCTCTGTTTTCCCATGGCTTTTACTTGGGAGATGCACGGGTGTAAAAGGGAGCCTGGAGGATGCCAGCAGGGAAGACAATCTCATTCTTGGTGGGAGAGTAATACGCGTTGACCGTCGGAGGTGTCATGCTCCACCTGCAGGAACACAAACACGGCCAACATGGCAACACAAACCATCAGCAGTGTTTGCTCCAACAACATCCACTTTTGTTGCAAAGCCATTGTCCTAAATTTATCTCCCCAGAACCAGCACAGGCTGGTGGACACCAAATCCCAGTGCTCCAGATATGCTGATATTCCCTACTGAGTGCAACACGGAAGTGGAGCAGAGGACTTACTGGTCCCGGTTTGGCGGTTTCCGGAGCTGGTCAGCCGTTACCCTGGCTGAGAAGTTGTAAAACTGCATGACATTCTCAAAATAGAGGTCAGACACGGCCTCGTACTGCAAAAGAACAAGGCGTGAGTGATGTGTGGTGATCGCCCAGCCCCGCTCCTCCCTCCACAGTCACATCTGAGCCTCCAGAGCCAGCAGAGTTATGGCTTCTCCTGTTTCTCCTCCTCTCCAACATCTGTGGAGTCTCTGGAGGGCAATGAATCACCATTACAGAAAACAGCTCCTCCTTTTTCCAGGCAGGGATCCCAAGAGCCCCAGCCACCCCAGGACTGGCCCACAGCTCTCTGACAAGTCCCGAGAGAAGGGCCAAGGACATCAGTGAGACCCTTCTGGAGGAAACCCGGGGCTCAAGGCTGCCCTGAGGCCATGGTGATATAGACACATCCTGTACTTCCTACAGAAGACCCAGGGGACGTATCTGACCAACTCACGTCATTAAAGACTTTATCCAGCTCCTTGGGGTCCATGATGAATTTGGGATAGCCAATCATGTTGTAGATGGCATCTGCCTGGAGGATGACAAGGACCAGAAGGCTTTCAGTGCCAGAGATGGAGGACAGGCTCGCCCTGTTCCACCATCCTCCACCCTCATCCTCTCCCCAGCACAGCCACCAGTGCCTCACCTTCTCTTTGGCTGATTTCCTCGTCTCTTCATCCATCCATTGCAGGGTCTCCAGGCTTTCCTCGAAGGCAGTTTTAATCTCCGCGATCATTTCCTCTGCCTAGACAAAACAAGGCAGCACGGCGTCAGTCCAAAGAGCTGGCTTCCTGTCCCAGAGAGGTCAAGGACCTTCACACCACAGGGAGGAAGAGGCTGGGAGGCCAAGACAACACATGGTGAAAAACCCGGCACATGCAGATGCACAGTGAGCGCAACAGGGTGGACAGAGAAACATTGTCTGCCCCGACAGTTCCACCAGTACAGGCTTTCCCAGCACCAGGACTCGCACACTGCTGCCTTGGGGACATACCACCTGCTTGCTGTCCTCAGCAAAGGTGGCCTTGACAAACATGGCCCCCAGGGCGAAGCCCAGGTTGTTGTCCGTGTCACTGATGCAAAACTTCCAGCGCGGGAGGCAGCTCTGCATGGGACAGGAGGTGGTCATCAGTGGTGGCATGGAACAAAGCCCTCCAAATTCCCACCCCTTGCTCCACCGGGCCCATCCAACCCTCTGCCACCCCAAAAGCTGCCTCACATTTTGGGGTACAATCCATATTGTTTGGATGCCACATGATAGGGCCTTGACATAAAAAGCCATCACCATTTTAATGGTGATTCAGGGGCACTGGGGACTTCACCCTCACCTTCTTTGTCCCATACATCACTTCCATGAATTTTTCCTCAGCATCCCGGAAGCGCTGGTCGAGGAGTGGGCTGGTTTTCCGCACCAGGTTCCAGATCATGTAGTTGTTGAGGAGACTATGGTGAAAGGTGGTGAGTAGGCAGCAGTACATTCCTGCCCACCCTGGGTACCTGGGTCTCCGTACAGGCTAGGGGTTCTCACCATTTATCCGTGGCCAGGATGAGGTCAGAGACCTGCTCCAGGTACTCCTTGGCATAGACCACAACAGGCTCTGACTCGTTGAGCTCCACGGGGTAGAAGACTGTGGAGAGGAAGGGCATCCAGTCCACAGCTGGTGCCAGCTCCTGCAAAAACCACAGCACTGCTATGGACCTAAAAACCATCACAGGGGGTGGCAGCTTCCTCTTGAGCTGGAATTGGCTGTATTAGTCCCCATTTGATGGATTCAGCTGATTTTGCAGAGGTCAGTTCCCATAACAGCAGCATCCTTGAAAGGTTGGAGGGGAGTAAACAATTTCCTCCCACAAAGAAGGAAAAGAAAGTGGGATGGGTGTCAGAGATGTTGACACAAGTTACAGTCCCTTTGGGGACACTGGGAGGTGACCAGGCTGACGTCCAGGGGCAGCAGTGCCAGGAGGACATAAGTGCTGGCCCCAGGGATGGTCCAGAGGCTGGAAGGAAGGGTCAAGGTAGGATTTCCCCAAGGAGGACATAGGCCAAGCTGTTGCACAAGAGCTTTGCAGGCTGTGTCAGATGGTGTCAGGATTCCCAGAGGAGCTGCATCACCTCCACCCGTTCACCCCGCTTCCCAAACCACAGCAGAATGGGGAAGCTCGCCAGCTCCATTCCTACCTTTAGGTCTCCTGCTGTCATTTTATGGTAGATGACCTCCTCATCCCGGTGCTTCTCCTGTGGGATGGTGATGTTGGCCAAGGCCGTCTCAAAGTCCAAGATCTGCTGCATCTGCTGCCGCGTTGACTCCTCATCGGTGCCTCCCAGGAATATTCCCAGCTGCACCATGTAGTTCAGGTACCCGGCGAGCACCTGCGTGGTCGGACAGGTGGGATCAGCACGGCAGCTGCCACCCACCCACACCATCCCCCCCAGCCAACCCACATTTCCCCTGACACCCTCACCTTCTCATTCTCCGTCTTGTTCAGGTAGTAATCCCGCGATGGCAGGCCTAGCCCCGACTGATCCACCTGGATGATGTTGCTGTTGGAGTTCTTGGAGTCGGCACTGACGTAGATGGAAAAGAAGGGCGAGGTGCGATAATGCGCTGTCACCTCCCGCAGCGTCTCGTTGAAGTTGTCACGGGCACAGGTACCTGTGATGTTCCAGCCACCCAGCTGGGGACAGACAGCAACCAACTTTCAAGTAAGAAACAGCCACCTGAAATTGCTTCAACATCCCCTCAATATCCATCCTGGGGGGGAGACATCTTGCAAGGGGACTAAAAAGCCCCATCATAGGATTATAAATCCCTGCCTCTGCCTGCCTGACCTGGGTGATGCTCTTCTGCAGGAAGCACTACGAATGGACTACATAGGGTCCTGGGACTGCCTATGGCTGAGCTTTTCCTTCCATTTTGCAGAGGGAAGATGGCTTTTCCACAAGGACTGGGACAAACCTTTTGGATGAGTTCCATGAGTGGGGTGGCACGCAGCTCCTCGATTTTGCTCTCATTCATGCAGGCTTGGTAATAGCGCTGTGCCTTGCGCTCTGCCTCGCTTGACACGTTGGCCGTGGTGTTTTCTGTGGGAGGTACCCAGGGAGAATCACATGGGGCTCCAGGGATGGGCATCCACTGGACCCAGAAGGATTCAGCCCCATTTTGGGCAAGGCTAGGCTCCAAAAAGGCGCCAAGAATTGTCCAAATAGTCCCTCCACCATGCCCCCAAGGGCATCCCATTGGCCCCATCCCTTCCTGGCCTCCTGCTCCCCCTCTCCCACCCACAGCGACTGCTCCAACTCTTTGGGGACAGAAGATAAAGAAAGAAAAAACAAAAAGCATTTTTATTTTTCCAGCAGCTCTGATATTCCCAGCATCATCCAGCCCCGGGTACTCCCCTTGCCTCTGTGCTGGTGCCCCCCAGACCTGTATTATTTATTCCTGCAAAAAGGAACAATAAACCCATTTTTCTTTTCTGCCTCCAAAACCTTCCTTTCATCTCCCCAGCTAAAATTCTGCTTCCCCAGAGGTTTTTTGGGGTTTTTAAATTTATTTTCCTGATGACACAGCTTGCACCTTTGGCTTCCCAGCTGTGTGGTTTTATTAACTAAAGGTCCCTCATCTCCAAGGAATTCAAGGAAATGCTGACCGCGACCACTTGGCTGGAGGCCCAGTCTCTTCTCCCAGTAAAACCAGCGCCAGATTTCTGCGGGAAAAGCCAGGGACGAAGCTGTTCCCATGCCACCCCCTTTCTCTCAAAAGACAACACTCTTCCCAAACCTTCTCTTTCCAGATAATCAGCCCTGGAGCAGTGGAAAATGCTGATAAGGAGCCAGTTGTTTGCTCAAAGCTTGAACAAACTGTCCCCACCGGTTGCTCGGATAACCCGCTCTGCTTCGGTGTTCGCACGCAGAGGCTGAGCCCAGGACCCTCCCTTTGCTGGGGGAGTTTTGACCCCCAAAAAATGGCCATACTGGCAGTCAGCCCCCCAAAAGGCTGCTTACAAAGGCTGGATGTTATAGAACAGGAAAAACACATATTCTTGGGGTGATACTGGAGCATTACAGCTTCTGGATGCAGTCTGGAGTGCAGATCCTGAATTTCAGAGTTCCTGGGAATGCCACTATGCAGTTTACAGAGCAGAGGCCTTTTCTCTACTCAGCACCAAAGACTAGCGACACTATAGTCAAATATCTCTGGATCATCTAGGAGAGCAAACACAGCCAGGATCCATTTCTCAATGTCCTCACAGCATGTGTGTCACAGATTGGTTTGATGCTGGAGTTCAATTCCAACCTCCTGTTTCCATGCATATGTTTTTGGCATCCCCTGGACCTAACAGGGCCCCTGAGCATTGTGGGGTCCCACCGCTCCCACGCACTCACCCAGCAGGTGCTTCATGATGGCCTGGTTGTGCTCCCAGAGGTTGTTGAAGGTGCCCCAGCGTGAGTGACCATCAGGGAGGGGGTTGGCTTTGATCCAGCCCCCACAGGCATAGCTGAAGAAGTCCTCGCAGGGATTCACCGCGCGGTCCAGCGAGCTGAGGATGGAGCTGGTGATGGAGATGCAGGCTTCCGAAAGGCACGTGGCGGGTGGCCCTGCGGGGGCAGGGACAGGTTCAGCTCCTCTGCTGCAGCACAGAGCATCCTGCCCTGAGCTGAAGGATGCAGGCAAATACCCCACCTGGTGCCTAAGCATCCCACCTTGTACCTTACCACCCCTGCTGTAGGCCAAGCAATGTGAACTAGCATGCTGACCTGTTTCTGAGCATCCTACCCAATCATCCCAGCCCAGGGCAAGCATCTCATCTTATGCCCAAAGATCCTGCCCAGTGTCCAGTCATCCATCCTGGGGTAAAGGACGCGGAGAAACACTCCGTCCTGTGCTCAGGTATCAAGCTCCAGGATAAAGGATCAGAGAAACACCTTATCCTGCCTCTGAGCATCTCACCCTGGGGTGAAGGGGTGTAGGTGACCATCCTGTCTTGAGCCCAGAGATCAACACCTGAACATCCTGTTTGATACCCAAGAATCCTGTCCTGGGGTGAGGGGTGCAGGTAAGCATTTCACCCTTGCACCAAATATCGTGTTCTGGGAACTCCCCAGCAACCCACCCTGGTCAAGGGGGCAGGTTCCCTGCGCTGTTGTTTGTTCAAAGCTTGAACAAACCATCCCCACCAGCTGCTTGGATAAGCCACTCTGCTGCATCTGTTCGCATGCAGAGGCTGAGCCCAGGATCCTCCCCTTCCTGGCAGAGTTTTGGCCCCCAAAACATGACCAAAGGACTTACTGGCTCTGTACTGGAAGATGAGTCCCAGCAGACAGCCCATGAGCAGCACCGCCAGCACCCCCACCAGCACCACCAGCTGCTTCTCGGCACGTGTCCGCTGGGCCCAGCAGCCCCAGCTGCCCCGTGAGCCGCGGAAGTTCACCTGCGGGAAGAGCAGCATCGTCTCCCCGCTGGCAGAAAAACTCACTGACACAGCCCCCATTTTGCTTCCCACAGCCCACAGAAGAAATTTAGCCCTGGCAAGGGATCCGTCATGGATTAGGCTGGGAAAGGCAGCAGCTGCCTTCCAGAAACCAGGCAGGAAGGGCGGCACAATGGCAGGAAAGGGAGCGGGACGAGCGCTTTGGAGGGCTCACCTGCTGTCCCATGCCACCCTGAACCTCTCCTCAAGCACAGTGTAACCCCAAGACTGTCCCCGTCCCCACTGCCAGCACTGGGACATTGTGGAAGCTGCATCCAGAAGTTTCTTAACAGGATACTCCCACTCGGCCAAAAAACATCCCCAGGAAATATCTTGATGTGACGGCAAGCGGAGACAGCCCCAGCGGGAAAAGTAAAAACACATTTGGGGCAGAAACCACCATTCTAGAGACTAATGGAGCTGGGATTGGGGCCAGGACAGAGAGGATCTTTCCAGACCTGAACCTTTCCTGGCAACGCCGGACACTGGCAACCATGGGGTGTTTTTCTTGCCACCCTTGGCCCTCTTTAAGCTGCTTTCCCACTGCTTGGGGAGGAATTAACCTAATCCCCTTTTGTGTGGGGACAAAACTCCCAGTGCTGCGATAATTGCTCACCCCAACCATGCTGGGAAGGGGTTTGGCTGCAGAAAAACTGGGAGGTGGAGTGTTGAAACAGTGGAGGCAGGATATGGCCCTGCTGGCTCCCTGTGCCAGAAGGAGAGCAAAGGGCAGCAGTGGCAGGAGCCACATGGCTCTGCCCACACTGGACTTTACCCCTCAGACACTGGTCCCAGGTAGAAAACTCTTCTGCACCCCCTTTGCTGCTTGACAGGACACAAAATCCCCTTTTTCCTCCCTAAAAGACAGATGAAGCTATACCTGAAAGCCATTGGGGTATCCGTCACCGTCACCAAGGGACTCCAGGGGGTCTTCATCATCCAGCGTTGCCCGCTTGTAGGTCGACATCTGCACAGGGAGATAGCAACAAAGGTGCTCAGTGGCCCGGGGTTGAGGAAGAGGATGAAGGACAAGGAAGGTTTACACACCTTCTAAAGTCACCTCCTCCTCCGGGGAGCAAAATCCCGAATGGTTCTGAGGTAGTAAAGCACTACACAAACGCCGGACGATGGTTATGGAAAGCAAAGAGAGCCGGAGCCAAGAGCTGAGCAAAGGCGAACCCGCCTCACTTTCCCCCGGGGCCGGGTTGTGCAACCTCCCCTTCAGCCTGGAATAAAGCCGGATCCACCTCCGCCCCGCAGCGGGGAGAGGGACCCCCTGTGCCGGGGAACCCCGGAGTGCCAGGCACCTGGGAAAGGCTGGCAGCAGAGAAAATGGCTTTTCTCCCTGACGCTACCGGCTCGCTCGCGCCCTACGCCCCGTCTGTGAGCCCTGCGCACCGTGAAACACCCGGAGACGTCCCTGCGAGCACCCAAAGGCGACAGCACCAGGAATTTCAGCTGTGGACGGGCTCCCTCCCGGCGCCGTGTCCCCCGGGCAGTATCTTGTGCCTGTGCCCGGCTCTTATCTCATCCCCGGCAAAAAAACAAGGAAAACCTCACGGGTTGGCAGCCGGCCCTTATCATGCCGCCGCCGCTGTTTCCTTCCCCCTGGCACTGCCCTGCCATCCAGCCGGATTGTCTCGCGACGGAGCAAACAACCCTCCACTCCCCACCGAGGGGCTGAGCATCCCGAAATCCACCCTGACCCAGCCACCGATGGCTCGAGTGGCGCCACTCACAACCCTTCACCCGCAATCAGCGCAGGGAGGGGGTTTAAACCCATCTGGATGTCCCCATCCCGCTGTCATCAATCCCAAAGGGATGAGTTGATCCCAGCCCCGCACAGCCGTGCCTCAGTTTGCCCTGGCGGAACGAAAGCACCGGTTCTCAGCCTTGTTTCCAATAGCAGCATTCCCAAACCTCCCTTTGCACACTAATAACAAGTCTCATCCTCTCCCCGGATCCCAAATCCCAGCCTCAGTTTAATCAACCACAAAACCCACCTGGAGAAGAGAAAGGGTTAAAACGAAGTGGTGGTTTCCCTCCTTGGTTGTACCGAAATCTCTGTTTGCAGCCCCAAAATCTCCCCTGGGTGCCCGCCTGGAGCCTGAGAACCGTGAGGCGAAAGAGCTTCAACTGCAAGATTTTATCGTGGGGAAAATCTCTGTTTAGATCCTATTTTTTCCCAACCCCTTTCACTTTTTTCCACCTATTTTAGTACTTCGCACATGGCTGAAATTGGCAGCTCCAGGCACAAATCCCCGCTCACGCGGTGGGGGGATCCATGAAGCCCCCATGGCTCTGCAACATCAAATTCCTGGAATCTCAGCTTTCACTCAATTTCCTGAGGAAATGCAATTTTTTTTTTCCTCAGCGATCCCCCACCCCGCCTACCCCGGCCTGAAAACAAGGAAAAAGACCAAAAAATAATCCCTTTCTGTTATCCTTTCACAAGAGATGTGCTGGCTCAACCCTGTACCAGCCATCAGAGAATCCAAACTGAGCCTGAGCTCCCCCCAAACACCCCCGAGAGGCACCCGGATCGACACCCAGCATCCTTAATTTGAGGGAAAATCGGGCCCGGGAGGTATTTTTAACACCCATATCCTCCATACTGGGGGCATAGTAGCACCTCTGGCTGCTCCCCATCTGTCTTCAACACATGAAGCAGGAGCACCCCTTTTTTGGGGACAAAACGGGGTCGTTTTAATCATAGTTTTTGTCAAACTGCCCCCCCCCCCAAGCCGTTATTTGCTNCCTGGTGCTAATTAGGGGTGCCGGTGTTAATTAGGGGTACTGGGAAAAGGGGTTTGGGGGGGCGTCTCCAGTTTTGTAGGGAGCCCTAGCTGCAGATAAAGTAATTTTAAAAGAAAAGCTTAAAAAGCAGCAGAAAAAGGGTTAAATTTTACCAAAAAAAAAAAAAAAAAAAAAAAAAAAAAAAAAAAA
>VXAX01007701.1:0-62427 GCA_013399835.1 Leptocoma aspasia
AAATTATTATTATTATTATTGTTCAGGTCTTATACAATTGCTTTTGTACTCTAAAATTCATCTACACTAGATGTGTAGGGGCTTTTTCATACATAATATAAATGAGAGCATAGTTGCCCAGTGATTATCTAACATAATAGGTGGGCTAAAAATAACTGCTTACTTCCAACTCATCTTTTTGATCAGGAGATTGCTAGCTTTCATTTCAGTTCACACTGGAACTTTTAACACTTCCATCAGCTAATGAGTGGAAAAGCATGTAATCCATAACTCTGTATTGGTCAACCCATGTACATAAAAAAGAAAACCTCTTGATAAAGAAGGTGCCCAGTCTTTTTGGAGTCATCACAATATACTAACAGTGCTGTCTTTTGACGGAAGGCCTGAAATATTTCCAGACCAAACACTACTCAGATTTTATCAGTGTCATAACAACATACTCTCTAAAACTACATGCTGATACTTTAAATGTAACAAGTGATGCTGACTGCTCTATGCCTGTTTTATATAGATCATGCTTGAGTGAAAGAGGACTTAAAGCATATGAATATTGACAACAGAAAAAATGTTTCAATGATAATAGTTTGAATTATATTAAAGACAAAATAAAAAAGAGCAAAGAAATTTTACATTTTAACCACTTCTCTTTCATAAAGAAGGCAGAAAAAAGTAATGGGGGAGAAAATATTTTCAAAGCCAAATATTTAAAAATATGAAACAGAGTAGGAAGGTTGTGAGTCAAATCTCAGAAGGACAGATTTAACTGGAATCTCTAATCAAAGCATATACAATGAGGCTTCAGTTCTAAATTTAAAGACCCTGGTAATACATACTAAATAAAATGTAATGCCACTCATGAATACCATATATAGAAATGTGGAACATCAGAATAGAGATGATGCAGGAAAAAAAATTTATCGATTATTAACTAATATTAAAAAGGCGATAAATTAAAATGTATTCTTATTTTAAACTCACTCACTTGTGACCAATCTCATGTGCAATGGTAAAAGCTGAACCGAGGCCAATATCTTCATTAATGCTGCAGCTCCTTTCAGGCTCACACATTCCAGCCACAGAGGCCAAGCCTGAATAAACAGAAAGAGACACAAAGGGTCATGCCAAGGTGTTTCAGTCTTAAAAGCCCTAGTTATAAATGCCTGGATTCTTTTTAATAACTTCTATGCACAGAAGGAGCAGTTGGCAAAAGGTTAACTTTCTAGTCATTTGCAAAATCACTGGGGGGAATTTCACTTTGCCGGCTAGACATTAATATTTTTTGAACTGCAGTCAGTGCTGGAAAATGTCTAGACTAGGGGTTAGATTTATAAATTTTACTTCTGGTAACTTGGGACCACCTAGTAACTTGAGCCAGGAGAGGGAATTCAAGAAAGCATTTCTATTTTAACATTCTTGTGCCTGAAGAAAGCAAAATGTATCCACATTATTTTTCTAAAGAAATCTGTTTAAGTTTAGTGGGTTCATAAAAACATACAAGCAACTATGAAAAACCTCACATGGTACATTAAAAAAATTAAAAAAACAAAACTGAATGCATCAGTGAAGAGAGAGGAGACATGTTAATAACAAGCATGCATTTAGCCATGGAAGTCTTTTCCATTTATCACCCATCATCTTCTGGCATTAAAACCTTATTGTGTTACAAGGGCTTTTAAAAACTTTCTTTAGAGGGAGAACATCACTGGCATTAACTGACTATGGCTCTTCTGTATCTTACACATTTTTCAGCAACAGATTATTACAGAACATACTGCAGTCATAATTTAAAGCCATTAGAGAAAGCTTTAAGCATCAGGGTTTTTAATGTATTTCTCCCCTAGAATTTCTTATCTGGAAGAAGCAGAAAACCTTTCTTCAAGGAAGTTACCTACTCAGTCAACTACATTACAAAAAAAAAAAAACTAGAAAAAAAATCCAAACAAACCCAAAAATAACAAGAAAAAAATTTAAAAGCTTAACTTTGGTTGAGAGATGAGGGGAATGGAACAGGGAGTGGGGAAGAGAGAAAGCAAACTATTTATATGAGCAGGGACTTCAAATTATTCTATTTGGACTAACAGTAAGGAAGTCATAATATTAGTGCTTCCTGTTGTGTCCACATTAGCAGTAAATTTGAAGCCATAGGAGTGGATCAGCACAGTGAAGCACTGATGTTGAAGTTCTTTGTGTATCTTTGCATGCTGGTTTGGCCATTCTGGACTAGTTGAATTCCGTAGGCTGAACATCACTACACATGTGGCTCAAAGCTTCCTGAAGGGAAAAAATATTGCAGGGTTATCATGAGAACACATCCCACACATCTCAGGTCTTCTGTAGACACATATAGAGCATTTGGGGGGGTATGTGTTCCATGTTGGCTTCCAAACAAATCTCGTTTGGACACAGCAAAACTACTCTGATAGCCAAACTGACATGGGCAAAAACTGACAATATGTGTCTGCAGAGTTTGCAGTGTGGAACCTGCAAAAAGTGCAATAATTACAGTTCACTTATGCTGTTCTAATTGAAGAAATTCTGAAGAAAACATCGCAATACATATATATACAACTATCATGTTCCCCTGCAAAGTCCACCATATTTGAATAACAAAGTCATCTCCATCTTGTCTTATAACTGAGGACTTGGTTCAGCAAATTAGAAGACCAGAGTAATATAACTCCATACCATGCTTGCAGAAAGTGACAGAGATCAAGTTAAGAACTCAGTCAGTGACTGAGACGTTAAAAGGACTTGTCTTTCACTGGAGCCACAGACAACTGCAAAGACATCTGAGGTCTATCTTTTCTAAGGGGTTCCACGAAATGTTCCCTGCTTCAGGTGTCTGAAATAGGATACAGATGTTTATGCCACATGAAATCTTTTACTTCTGTCTCTTCCTAGAATACCAACTATTCAGGTTTCTTTTGACCTTCTGAGACCTCTCTGGGACTTTTTTTCACAGGCTCCTTATATATATGATTAACTTTAGTTATTGGATGTCAGTGTGACTTAAGCATATGAAATGCCTTGCAAAAGAGGACTACAGGGCCTTGTCTCTTCTCCAATTCAATGCCTATAATGCAGAAAAATTGTCATGGTTTTGTTGCCAAGGCCCCTATAACAGTAAGTTGGAACTGATACCATATGTGACTCTTATTTTTAATTTTTTTAATTAAACTTTTTGTTTAATAAAATATTTGCCAAATCTATCCTCTGTTACACTGGATTCAAGAAAAGCAAAATTTGCCTTTATGCCAAAATCTGATAGAGTAGGAGCTAGTACACTAATGATCTGTGTTAAAAGTATCACATAAAAATATCAAATAGTTCATGCAGGAATGTATTCTCTTTCAACCTTCCTTTTTTTAACACTTGCAAAGCCACTTCTAAGACATCATCTCTTCAGAGTCATCACATCCAATGTCAAATAAAACCAATTACATTTGGAAATTCATCAGCATGATTTGCCTTTTATTAAAGCAGCTTGTTGTGGGTTTTGTTTATATTTATGGCAGGCAAAATTCTGGTACCTTTCCCCATGTAAACTATACCCCTCTGCCAGAAGCATTGTACTGACTCATGAGAGACTTACAGAAAAAATTAACATGGCTTAAGGCTATCAAGCATACAGTAATATATGGAAAGATAAAGCAAATACAATCATGAATTCTGACTGAGAAAAGTATTAATAATATGAACTAGCTGAAATAGAAATTTGACTTCAATCACCTTCAAGAAAGAAGCTTATGAAAGGATGCAAACTGAAAAAAAAAATCTAAACAAGGTTATATTAGTCTTTGAATAATGTTCTGCTTACATGTTAAAGCACAATTGGAGGCAACAACCTATAGTTATAAGTCATCTATAGTTATTCATTGTAGTAAATAACTACTGGTGACATATTTAGGTATGGAGAGAACAATAGCTATCCATCCTTAATCTAAGGTTGCCATGTGCACTTCTCCATTGTCAAAGCACTATTTTAAGTAGTTTCAATGTCATTGTATTTTCTATCACTGTGCTTTTTTTTTCTAAGTCTGTGAAAGGAAAAATGTGAAGCTGTACTCACTGTGTACAACACAGCAACAGTGTAAACCTCAAAGCCCATTTCTTTTGTAAGGTTTATGGGGGTAGTTTTATAACCTTCCTGAGGATTTTTACTTCTGTTTTTTAACTAGATTATGGACACTGGTAAATGGAAATAAACAGCAAGTTCCTTTCTATAAGAAGTAAAACTGAGTCAGCCGCCAGGTTTTATCAGAACTACAGCTGTCAGAGATGAAATATACAGCACCAGCTCACACAATTCAAACTCCCAGCAACGTATCAAAGCCAAAATCCACCTAGATTATCTTTTATTTTTCATATTTATAAAACTGCAAAATTTTGAAAGTACAAATTTAAAAAGATATAATTAATCAATAAACCAATAGCTAAGTATAAAGGCAGGAAACAGCAATATGAGCTTAAATTTCTCTTTATAATCTTACCCAGTGTTCCACAAGGCTTGTTTTTATAAGTGCAGATATCATATCTATTAAGAAAAAAAAAAAAGTAGATAAAGTATGTCAGTGAATCAGATTTGTAAGATAGTTTGTATATTTATCATATATCTATATCATAGTCCAAGTTGTCAGACCACAATCAGCCTAATTATGTGCAGCCAGCTGGTGTCGGCCTTTTCTACACTCTAGTGTAAACCACAAGCTGCAGTACACTCACAGCCGCTGGCCTCAGGCCAGTGGGACACCTGCCAGCAAGAAAAAAATGGTTAAAGTGGATCTTTGTAATCACCAGCTCCATAAAGCAGTCTACCATTCTGTTATGAAGTTACAGCAGCATGGCTGTAGACTGCTACTGATTCTGAAATCCTATGTTTTACTTATTCAACATAATTGGAAGCCTCCTATGATCTCACACTTATCAACTAAACAATATTAAGTCGTACTATTTAGGCTTTGGTTCTATTTTAAAAAGTGAACTGTTAATTATTACACCATTTTTTAAAAACATCTTACGAACTGTCACTATAGTGCCCTTCTCATTATCCTTCCATAATTACAATGTATCTTAAGAATATGTACTAACAAATTAAAATGAACAACATTTATGCAAAAAGCTAAAAAATTGCTTTAAAGGAAAATCTTTGTCACTGTAGATACAATCTTTCAAACACAGAAGCTAATGAGATTTTATGTAGTTAATATGTAAATATTTGGAGCTAGCAATGAAATTAAAACATTTTCTGTGGCACAGCTTTTAAAATACCAGTGGTCATGCAGCAGTCAATTCATTAATTACACCTTCATATTTTGAATATGCAATCCTATAATATGGATAGTGATAAAAGGATGCTCCCACAATGCTATTCATTTTCAAGGATCTATACTGATTTCCTTGTTTTCTGAAGCATACTATGCTTCAGAATAATTTCTACTCTTTAGAAAGGCAAGTGAGAAAAAAATATTAAAAGATACCTTTATGTTTTAATGTTTTTATCTTTAAATCTTTAAAATCTTTATGTTTTAATTTTAAACCCAAACAGTTACTAATTTCAGGCCACCAGACATTTTCTGTTAAAAATACCATAAGGACTGCTATCACATAGGAGTCTGATCACAAGATATATACCTTTCACTGCTAAAAGAGTTATGGTCTGTCTGCAAGCCAAATCCATGGACAAAATAACAAAGCTTAAAATTTGGAACAAGCCCAGTAAACTCCATGCATGCAGACTGCTGTGACCACATGGAATTCTTTTGATTTTTAAAGGGTACTGAGTGTGGAGCAGTTTGTGGGATTAAGCTATAATTTTGAATTTAAGTGTTCATGTGCATTAATTTCATCAAGGTGGTTCAAATGTGCACTGATTTCCCGTTTGCTGTTTGGAGGAGGGGAAGCTAACCAAATCAGCATTCTTATAGAAAACATTCTTATAAAAAAGCATTCTTATTTCTCTTGAAATATAATCATTGAAATGTCCCTAAGTTTCAAGATGACACAGATTCAGAGTAAAAGAAGGATTTTTACTGAACATTTCCTGCCTTTTACATAATTAAGGAACCAAACTTCTTATTTCTGTGTTCAGGAGAGTGTCTGAACTTAATCCTATTGAAGTTCAAGCAAAATTTGTTCCTCAGAGAAAGCAGACGGCTCAGTCTTATTTAGTGAGAAAACCCTAACTAAATTCTTTAGTATGTAGTTGAGAACTGAATGGAAAACCGTACCTGAAATACACAGGTCTTCTGCTTTTTAACATCCAATGGCAGTATGGAAAAACAATTAAAGACATACATCCTTAGATAAAACGGATGTTTGAGAATAAAGCCAATTCCACTCAGCTCAAGTAAAATGTTGTCACTGACTTAAGTAGAGCTGAAAACTTTCCCTATGGTCTGAATTAAATTATTGTCCTACAGTTATGAATCTGATGTTACTCCTCACCTAAGTTCAGTTTCAGTCACAAAGAACTGTGACAGGACAGAATTATATTAAGTCCCTTGTTTCTGTTATATTTTTGAAAAACAAAGACCATGGTATTCTTAAGTTTCTGCTGGGAAGTCTGTGTTCTTCATTATGCATAACCTAGCATTTTTAGAAAATATGATGATAATGAAACTTAAATTAGATTATAAAACTAAGGAAAAGATAACTTTATCTTCCAATACACCAATTATTTTTGCAAGAACATACCTGGGTAGTAACATGTTCTAAATATACCATCACTAGATGTTCAAATTTTATAGACAATGATTAATTGCCTGTAAGGATATTCATACACTCTCCTAGGTCCCAGTTTACCAAGAAAAAAAATTTTTCACTTTGGAAAAAATTTTCAGCGTCCAATGACTTTATCTACATCAACTTCCAGCTCCATTTTTTCATCTTATTCCTTTCATATGAATGGTTTCTGCTTGTAATTTGTCTGAAAGCTCACAGCATTCTTATGAACCAAATTGCTTGCTTCCATAATTTGATTCTCTATATGATTTAAAATCAGACTTGTCTTTTTCTTTTGGTTTTGACACCACTTCTTCCAACTTTATTTTGAACCTTCAAGGAATACATTTAATTCTCAGATGTTGGGTTCCAAATGCAGAAGACTACAGAAGTAATACTTGACAGATGGTAATTTTAAGCTAAGAAACCCCTGAAAATCCAAATCATCATGACTGCCCATGAGATTAGATAGGTCTAATTGCTATGGGAAATAAAAAATAAAAATAAAAAGGCAACCCACGAACAAAACTAAACAAAAAAGCCCACACCCAAAAAAGCAGCACAAAGGTGCAGTTTGATCACAAGGAGCCTAGTAAATACTTCAGGAGCTAAAGAGACCCAAAAGGTAGATTCTCAAGCCAACAGTTATCTCAACCAACAATTAAAGATTATGAAAACAGTCACAATTATGACAACTGAAAAAATGTTGGTTCAATTCACTGACAGATGGTGTAAGAGGGACACCACGCAAAAGTTAAATGAAAGAACACAGTTACATAGGTAAATAACTTGGGATAAGATGGCAGCCAGATCATTTTGAGACAGCCAAGGAGAATCCGTGCCCAAGCCAAAAAAAGAAGATCATATAACTCCTAATAAAGTGGGTGCAGTGCCCCTGAAATGTGACCACACTGGGGAAGTGGAATGGAAAAGAGGTAGGAGGGAAGATGGTTGATTACATGGCCATGCCTGCCCTGAAGAAATCAGAAGTCATTTCATGAGGCAGATGGGGATGAGGTCTGGGACTTCTGGGCATTCATGCGGGGCTGCTGACGAGCTGCAGCAGACAGACAGGAAATGCATGATGAATGTACAGCTGTCACTGACAACTCTGATTGGCACATCAGCCAGAAGGAAACTGCAGAGACAGACCATTATCTATCTGTTCAACAGGATGGTCAAGGACTGGAGCAGCAATACACTCCTGTCATGCCACGGATCAAACAGCAAGAGTTAGTGCACCATACAGGGACGCTTTAAAAAGAAAAAAATTCTAGTCTTTTTTGGCAGGATATACAGGCACCATGCTAAAATATGCTTGCACACTGTATTAAAAAGTGAAAGGGATCACACACACTAGACACTGAAATTCTACTATCTGCATTATCAATCTGTTTTAAAACTCTATCACAATTTTTTAAGAAACATTTCTTGCACAGATTTGGCCCATGAGAACAACTGATCTCAGAGAACTCCCACAAAAAGTTGTGGAGATGGCCGTGATTATTAGCAGGCAAAACATACAAAACTAATCGGTTTTGGAAAAGCCAGCTTAGTAGTGTGTACACAAGATCTGTGCCAGTGGTACGCAGTGCAATAAAAAAGCCACTGACATGTTTATTTAATGTATTAGTGTAGATGTAAGCTACAGATTATCTCTTCAAGAAGTCTCTCTTATCTGTAACTCTAACCTGAAGAAAAATCCATTTCCTTTGCAAATCTGATGACTGGCATGGTCCTGATTATTTGAGTAGGACACTTAAGTCAAACAGATAAGAAAGACAAATTCTCTGTGAATATTGTAAGCATTGCTCAAACTTGTCAGGTAAATTATCTGCAGCTATAGCCAATCCCAGGCACTTTAGGAGAATACAACCATTTGTCTCCTGCAGAGAAAGGAGAGAAGATTCTTCCTGATCCCTGCAAACTGTAAGTTTTCAGGCCTAATGCATGTAGTTGTGCAACTACGTAGCTCACACAGAGTTCTATGATAGCAAATGTATTCCCACATTATAAATAAAAATAAATTTAAAAAAAAAGACATACTAATTCACAGATTTGATTATATGAAGCATACTATGCTTCATATAATGCTTCAAAAAAAGCATCACAATTATTCAATCGTACCTCCACATATCCTTAGCATAAAAATGTAAGTAATTTATTCTAGAAGCTAGAGAAGTTAAAAGATACTCCTTAAAAGCTATTCAATCTCACATTAAGAATTGTTCAGAGCATAGTTTGAGAACAACTGTCCTAGGTTAAACCAGTTATCTGCCCTTCCCTCCACAGCAGTCATTTGTGAGTGTTTGGAGAGAAAACAGGACAGCTCATACTGATAACTTCCCTGATAGAAGTCCCCAGCTCTGTGGCTTAGGGTACTTCAGAGACAGAGATTGCATCCTATCATTTAATTGATTTTTCTTTTATTGTCTTCAGTCCTTCATTAATTCCTCTTTTTTCTGAAAAAAACCAAATTGTTTCAGTGTCTGCCTGGAGGATATGGTACACCTTTATCAACAAAGTTGAGTCCCACTGTTTCAGTAGAGCTTCTTCCCCTTGAAATCACTATTTAAATTATCTTCTAAATCAGATTAATATATTGGATTTCTCAGAATTGTACCATTACACTGTGGCCCTTCTGTCACCACCATGTGTATTCATGGGCTTTTCAAACTTTCTGAAGTGTGTGTATTACAGTTCAAAAAGTTATTCTAACAGTGGCACTAACAGTAGTAGATACAAAGGCAAAATTAATTACTTCTCCTTACATGTTAATGTGTATTTATAAATTCAAGGTTAACATTGCCCTTTCTACCAGTCTCATTATCCAAATTGGCCCATTAACTGAAAAGTCTCTATAAAACACTATTATTACTAGCTGTATGTTATTGGAAATTTCCAGTGTGCCAGAAGGGACTATCTGCATCAAATTAACACTGAGATAGAAATATACCTGTTACAGGATTGGAAACGTACATGAATACTAGTATTAGATACACTCTAAAGAATTTCATTAATCAACAAGAACAACCCATGCAATATCTTTTATTTAAGTACAGTAAATGAGTAAAGCATGAAAACTCTTATTAGAAAAGCAAATTGTTCAAAATCAGTATGAAACACCACCTGTTCACTTATACATACATCAAGCTACTCCAAAACTACTCTGAAAGCTAACAATAATCATGAGTAATATTTAAGATAGATATTGACATAAATAACCTAGGCTTTTGAAGGAATGTTTCTCGATGGAAGAGTTTAGGAGACCAAAATACAGTCACAGTGAACTGCTGAGGGAAAACCTACCAAGATGGATGGAATTCACATGTAAAAAAAAAAAGTAAGAAAATTCAGGCAAGGCAAAACCAACAAATACGTATGACTGGACATACGTATGTCTCTCTGTATGACTCTTTATAAGTTTCAGATAGGTGAACACATACTTCATATATATAATACTAGACGATTTGCCAGTTAATCTGCTTGAAAAGGTTGTCAGAAAATAAAATAAAGCATAAGAACTGATTCTTTCCTGACTATGAGTAAACAGAGATAAACACTAGAAATTATTAATATTTCATTTTTAGGGAATATTTCCAGATGTTATCTCTGAAAGCAAGGTTTTATTTTTCACTTTTAAACCAGATTATACTTTTTAACACTCACTTTTTAATAGGTTTAATAGGTTTTAAAAACAAGCTCTTTAAATAAGGACTATCCTTCTCATACATCCTTGCTCAACAATAAACCTAACAAGTTCATTAGAGTTACATATTTTTTACTTTTTATTCTTCATGCTATGCAACATGATTTATCTTTGCACTTAATCATAGATGTCCCACTTTTGAATAAAAGGAAAAGACTAGGCAAAAAGGTACCTCTTTTGAAAAATTAAATTAACCTCGTTTCAGCACCTATGACTATAAGCTGAACTGCTGCCAGATCAGACTGAAATCTCAGATTTCTCTTAAATGGATCAAAACCTTCAGGCTATTTGACAACTCCAACTCATATTTCTAAAGTATGGAAAATTTTAAAGAAGAAAAAACCAGTGACTATCTTGTACTTTCACCCTTTTTTTTTTGCATATGTATGCTTGGCTATATTAAAGAAGTGGTCATTTTGCAAGTGCAGACAATGTCACTAATGCTAGAGAATTGCAATGGAATTAACAACTCCTAAGATAATTTGGTCATTCGTTAGATTAGATTAAATTAGACTTACTCTCTAATACACAGTATTTTTGATGTCTTTGTGAAGGTTTACTTCAGCACATCCTTTGCCTTACAGAAAGTGGTACACCACAACAGCATTCTGCCCTAAAATAAAGAACATGTCTTACTTGGTTCCTTCCTCAAAAACCTCAAAGCAAAAAGGGCTATTTAAACCAAGGAAGGAAAAGAATAACATACATGTTATACGTCACTCATCAGAAATAACTTTTTCTATTATTAGTTTTCCATGTCTTTAATGCTGCCATAGACAACCAAAGTCTGTCGCTATTGGACTTTGTTCTGATACTTAGCTTGGGTGGATAAATTCTGAGTTACAGCCAGAAAAACTATTGCTGCTGTAAGTTCTAGTTCTCCTGATTTATATAAATCCTTTAAATAATTGCACTGTAAATGAAACACTTCCATACTCCTTTTTCTAAACTGCAAATGGAGTCAAAAAAGTAAAAATAAACACAGTTCTGAAAAAAAAATATTTAAAGCTGTCACTTGTATTCATCAATTTCGGCAATGTAATAATAGGATAGCAGTTGCAAGTTTATCGTAATCAGTAGTATTATTAGTGCCCTTAGGACACACAGGATAACTTCTGGTCCACACAAAAAACATTATTCAAGTGCATCAGAAACATAGAGCCACCTACCTCTGTGACAATGGTGATTTCAATAATATTCAGGGATAACGTAAAGATTTGGCATTTGCACTATCACCAGAGCACAGGAAATACTTGATTTGTTGTGTTCTGAACCACAAAAGTGTTTGAAGCTTTTATTGCATTCTCAGTACTGAGCCAGAATTTAGATGGAGTTACACAAATGTAGCTAGCTCAAACTGGGCTAGAGAATAAACCAGATTTCTACATATCTGCTCTAAGTACACTGCTAATAATTTCTCTATCAGTACATTCGGGACACGTCCAGCAACTAATACATAAAGCTTTTTTCCAAAGGACATTGACACTGAACAGCTTAAGCAGCTTGTAGGGCAATGTTTTTTTAGAGTGTGCTAATGCAACCAAGTCTGGAGAAAAGGAAAGCTAGCAAAACTAATTACATAGGTGTGGTTGGGGGCATCCTGCCACACAGCAGAAAATAGGAAGCAACTAGTCTAGACCTCTGGCAGAAGGGAAACACAGCTAACAGCTATGATTGCTAACCAAGTTTTAATTCTGTGTGTTGTACAGAAATAAATTAGATAAGTTAGCAATAACATACTGCACATATGTTTCTAAGGTTTTCTATGATTTCTTTCTACAATTTTACTGTGGGTATGCCTTTTTTTTTCTAAATTTCTGAATATTGTAAACAATTATTTTACAATCTCTCAGATCACGTATCTTTGTACACAAAATGTCCGCTTTATTTACCCTTAGTCACACTGCATATGGCATAAAAGGCTTTACAGCATTGGCTGTAAAGAATAGCAGTTCATTAGGATGACGGACCACACCTGGTACAGAAGAACCTAAGAGCTGCAACATGGGCCAGACCACAGATCCCACTATCCCAATACCCTGCCTTCACAACGAACTAAGAGAAGGCCCAAGAAAGAATAACACCACTGCAAGCATAAAATGTCAATTATACCAGTACTCTCCCAACTATTTTTGGCTCAGAATTTTTGAGACAGATGTGCTTCTGTGTATTTAGTACTTTCAATGGATTTTTCTTCTGTGAACATGCCTGGCCAACCTTTCAACCTATACATATGTCCAGCTTCCATAAAGTGACTTGCCAAGAAGTTTCAACATTAGCTAAACCTTGCATTTAAAAGGGCTGCCTCCCTTCTCCTGGTTTAGAGCCTTTCTTCTACATTTTCTGGACAGCCTCAAGTCCTTGTGGTGAAAGATACTATGAATTATTTTTTCCTCATTTATGCCCTCCATATAATCTTGTAACTGTTTAGATCACTGAAGTGTTGTCCCAGATTTAACTTTTCCAAAAGTTGACTTTTCCAAGTAAGAGAGTCCTTAATTTAGTCATTCCTTGTAAAGAAAGTCACAGATTTTTCAGTCTTGCTTCTCTTCTCCAGTTCTCTGAAAACCTCTTGAGATGAGGCCAGAGTGATACAAACTATTCAAGATCTATGCATTTCATGCCCAGTTTAATCAACGACATAATAAGGTTCTTTAGTCTTTTTCCCAATAATCTTTAATATATTTTGTTTGCTGGATTAACAATGTATACTTGATAATTAGTCCAAATGTTCACAGGAAAATAATAATATTATCCAATAACAGAAACAGTGGTTGTGTTTTGCTAGTTCTGGTTGATATTTGTACAAAATTTCTGAGAAAAAGATTGAAAGTCTTAGACATATACTCTCACAACTTATTTTTCCTGTAAATAATGAAAGCAGTACACCCTGTGCTTGGACTTAATTAAAGAATCACTAAGTTATATTTACACAAAAAGCTAAATTTCAGTAACTTAATGCAATAATTAGACCCTTCTTCAGTCAATGCAATAAAGTTTATTTGCTGGCTTCTTCTGAAGGTCAAAAACAAAGACAGTCATTCCACCCAAATGATTCCTGGGCTAGAATCAAAATATTTTTTTGTCTTAAGAGCATACTCACAGCAATATATTTTACAAGTTTAGTGCTTTTTTCTATAAGCATGTGTTACAATAAGTTACAATAAACGATTTCTCCTCTTCAAAAAATGTTAGCAAACAATTTGATCTGATTGCTTAAAGAACAACACAAAGCCAATTGAGTGCTGGACATCTGTGGTAGTTTTCCAGATGACATGCAAAATACAGCTAATAAAGTTTAAAGCTAGCATATTCTGTTGTCTGCTTGTGAACTGAAAGGAAAATAAATACATAGAGTGACAGAATTAAATGGCAGCAGAAGCAAAGACTGTTCTGACAAAGAGGATCAGTTTAAAAGAAATACACAAGTTCACAAGAAGAAAAGTATGTCAGAGATCTTGCCTGAGTTTGTTAGAGCACATCAACCTGTCATGTTAAGACCAGAAGGAACTTAATTTGATTTTCTGTGTTTTTTAAAAGGGGCTGACAAATAGAATACATGCACTTCACATGGATCTTTGAAGTGTGTCTGTATGAAAAGCAGAAACCATACAATTTAGAATTGCATGCAAATCTTTGTTTCATCTCCTTTTCCATGTAATACAAGCCAGGAAGAAATATTAGCTCTATTGAAAACAAAAAAAAAGTTTGTGTAGCATCTATTATAATTTTCTGTCTAACTTATTTTTTACAAATAATTTCAGTGTCATTTTAATGTTGTGAATGAATGGCATGAGAACATTAACTGACTTTACAGCAGCCCTTCCTCATAAACCACATCACTCTTACTGTTTATAGGTTAGGATTAGTTAATTGTATCTATCCAGGCTGTCTGCAGGCATGCATCCTTACTTCCCCTTACCTTAAAGAATGTAAGAGTGAAGCTGGTAAAATTTATTTTATTACACCTGACCAAACAAAAAAGAAAAAAAAAAAATCACAGAACTAGCTAGGAGGGAAAATGGGCTTCAGAAATCGTGATCTATCTTGCAAAGCGATACACATGCCAGGGCTCCTTTCTCTGCGTATGAATTATTCAACCTAAGCTATTAAATCCATATTAAAACTACATGATTGTCAAAAGGAATTTCTCAGTGGTTCCTTAGGCTTAAACCTTCCATACATTATTCAAGCCTTCACTTTGTAAACTAGTCGTTCAAAGCTAACCTATCTTGAAGTGGGAAAATAAATTAATAAATTCCTCTTCATTATATTTATTAAGCCCACCAAGTATTTAGCCACTTTTGTCTTTTTTAAAAACACTTACAGTTATATTTCCAAAACTAGTTTGGTTCCCCCTACAGATGTTATGAAAGAAAAGTTCCATTACTTTTTTTAATTGACAATCTACTCCTTCATATTAAAATTGACCTGGACTTCTGTTTTATTTTTTACCACATACTGCATATTACCATGAGACTATTAAAATAATTATTCCTGTGAGTTTTATAAAATTTTAAATGCTGAACAGAAATTTTGGCCGGCTCTAAGTAGAACCTTTATTCCCATGGGGGCAGTCAAGCAGTAAAGTGGTCTGCCCAAAAACGTTTTGCAAGATTTGACTGGGTAAAGTCTTGAGAAACCTAGTTTGATCTCATAGCTCACCCTGCTTAGGGGATAACATTGGACTGAAGACCTCCAGAGGTTCCTTTCAGACTGAATCCAATAGATTCTAAGTAGGTGTTATCTAAAAATCTTCACATCATTTAATTGTCATGAAAAAAAACCATTACATTCTAATACAACTTTTCAGAATATTCATGGGAAAGTAAATGACATGTAAATTACATTACTCAAAATGGAAGCATCATTAGAACCATAGTTATATTGTATACAATATAACTATTGTATACATAGTTATTATATAGCATTAAATTTTTTATCAGTACAGAAAACTGGGGGAACAGGCTCCCTCTCCATTCCACTCTGAGTTGGAACAATTCTACATCTTCCTAGCAACTACACATGAAAGTTCTTGAACTTCATTCCCCAATTAGTTGGCTGTGAAGTTTTAAACACCTGACATTGTTCTGTAAAATACATTCTCTTCTGGGACGCCAACACAATTGCCCAAAACACTAACTGCAAGAAATCCAGGAAGTTCAAGCTGAAAGAAAAATAAGCATGCCTTATTTCTTTTTAGAAATAGTAAATTTTAGAAATTAATGTAGCTAAACCATTATAAATAATGCCAGGTAAATACCATAAGATCTACAAACAAGAAAAATTCACATCCAAGAAATACTTCTTTCAATTGTGGCTGAAAAAAAGGGGAGAATTTCATTGTATTAAGGTCACAAAATGATTATTTTTTTAATTATTAGTTTCATTTATGTAAAGTTATTGAATTAAAACACTTAACTTCTCCCCAGATTTATAGAAAAGGTAGGATCAATTTAGAAGTTTAATAAAGTAAGGATGCTTTAAAAGAGGTTGGATAACATGTAGGAACTACCACTATTTGATTTTCTTTTTTATTTATTAACTGTAATTTCTGTTTTCTAAAGTTGTCTTGTTCTCATTTGTTCAGTTTAAGTTATTTTAGTGCTTCTATTATTGTCAAGCATGGCTTTATTCAATCAATACAAGTCATTTACAAATGTAAATACTTAAATCAAATTCCCACTTTTGCATGGAAGAACCTGGAAAAAAACGTGGTGTTCCTCAGAACCTGTTTAACATCTTTATCAGTTACATGTATAAACCTCTGCTAGTTCACAGGTGACACCAAGCTGGGTGGGAGTGCTGATCTGCTGGAGGGCAGGAGGGCTCTGCAGAGGGATCTGGACAGGCTGGATCATGGGCTGAGGCCAGTGGTGTGAGGTCAAGTAAGGCAAAATGCCAAGTTCTACTCCTGGGTCACAACAACCCCAGGCAGTGCCACAGGCTGGGGCAGAGTGACTGGAAAGCTGCCCAGAGGAAAAGGACCTGGGGGTGCTGGTGACAGCAGCTGAACATGAGCCAGCTGTGCCCAGGTGGCCAAGAAGGCCAATGGCATCCTGGCCTGGATCAGCAATAGTGTGGCCAGCAGGGCCAGGGCAGGGATTGTCCCCCTGTACTGGGCACTGCTGAGGCCACACCTCGAGTGCTGTGTCCAGTTTTTGGCCACTCCCTACAAGAAAAACACTGAGGTGATGGAGTGGGGTTAGAGAAGGGCAACAAAGCTGAGGAAGGGTCTGGAGCACAAGTCCTGTGAGGAGTGGCTGAGGAAGCTGGGCTTGTTTAGCCCAGGAAAAAGGAGGCACAGGGAAGATCTTATCACTCTCTACAACTGCCTGAAAGGAGGATGTAGAAAGGTGAGGGCCAGCCTCTTCTTCCAGGCAACAAGCAACATGATGAGGGGAAATGGCCTTATATTGTGCCAGGAGAGGTTTGGATTACATATTAGGAAACATTTTTTCAGAGAAAGGGCTGTAAAGCATTGGAACAGGCTGCTCAGGGAAGTGGTAGAATCACCACCTCTGGAAGTGTTCAAAACACGTGTGAATATGACACTTGAAAATATGGTTTATTGGTGGTGATGCTGGGTTGACAGTTGGACTTGATAATCTTAAATGTTTTTTCTAACTGTAATGACTCTATTATTCTATGATTCTAAGTTGTAAAAGCCTAAAGCAAAAAAACTGAATTAAAATGTTATTTTTATTAGTTAAATTTTTTTATAAAATTAACATTTATGAATCTGTTTAAGTTCTTGAGCTACTTAAGAGAATGTGCAAGAAAAGAGTTTCCTTCCAGTAATGCAGGGAGAGACGGCAAATTCAGCAGTGCACAGACTGTAGAGAAGAGCCACATGTTTCAGTGAAGTTACTACCTCTAGCACAGCACCATACTGTTTAGAATGCCATTTTTAGGAAGGAACACATACAGGAACAAAGGTTTTTGGACTGCCAAACAATCTGTTTAATTGACTCAAGACATAACCAAAAATAGAATTGCAAAGCATCACAATTCTCCTGACCAAGTGCATCTCATACTATCGCTATTGTTTTATCCTTGGCTTTTTTAACCACTAAATTATTAACAATCATAGCCAAAATGTGACTAAAATGGAATAGCTTCGAAACCAGTCTTGGTTCAAAGACCCATAAACAGTTCCATGGCCAAACAGATTGCATTTCACACATCTGAAAAATTCCTTGGTTTTGCTAGTATTTGAAGTACAATTTCTTGTTCGTTACTGATTTCAAACACACTGTTCGGAATTGCATAACGTATTTGACTCTGCTTTGGCAGGTGGTTGAAAGGGCTCATAGGGTAGAAATTTCTTCTGAAAGAATCTGGACAATGAACATTTGTCAGCATTACTTATGACCTTGCAATTTCTAAGCAGGACTAACTGTCCTAAAATAACAATATAAGCAAATACCTTTCATTACAGCTAAATTAATGTGCAAGCTCAGGAACTGCCTGTACCTCTTCCTGCCTATTTATCCAATCACTTAGCACTCCCTTTTTCAAGCTGCTGAGAGTAATAAATGAGAGATTTACATGGGTCTGGCTGAAGCAGTGTGAAGGCAATCCAAATGCAACCTCAGTGCTATCCAAAGAGCCATCTTAAAAGGTCTGAAAAAGAATCACATACATTTGGAAGCTGAATGTTATCAGCTCCCAAAAATACAAGTTCTACAGTTTTCAGAACACAACCTGAACAAAATGTTCAGAAATAACAAAAATATTAACTTTAATAATTTACACCTGATGTCCTAATATAATATTACAAATACCTACAGCAGCGATTTGATTCAAACAGCAGTATTGGATAGTCATTCCTTCTGCAACTCAGTACAATGCTAATTTTAAAACAAGGTTTTGTGACTGGCCATATGGAAAAGAAAAAATGAATTTTGGCAGTTTCTATCCTTCCTGCTCTGACCTTAAGGCATCTTGTCCTCCAAGATCATAACCGCATTAACTCTCAGCTTATTGACAGTGAAACAGTCAGCTTCGTGGACTAAGCTAACTTGTATCATCTTGTTGGTACTTCATAGTAAGTTGCTTTTATGTCTAACTATTACACAGACTCATATTTCCCTGGCATGAGCATTACTCTATGTAGATCTAGAAGTCTTCCCAGAAGTCATATTGGTCAACATGTAGTTAAAACTCCAAAACATGTAAAACTGTAAGTCATTTAGGAATTATGTCTCAACTTCAGAAAGAATCCAAACAAAAACATGAAAAAATATTTTCATTAAACGATCTAAATATTCTTCCTTCTCCATTAGACTGACCAGGATTTGACACTCCAGTTAGTCTTATACTGAATCTAAAGCCATTACTAAGAGTTCCAAAATTTCATCATTCGTGAGTAATTACTCTAGTGACACAAATTCCAGACTACCAAAATTACATCTCACTGCTAAGATATGCTACTGATAACATTTTCAATTCTTTAAAACAATAAAAGATGAGAAACTATCTCACTCTTTTGAAAATCACTTGGGGGGCAAGTAGGGGGAGGGGACAGGCAGCAGAGCTCAGAATTAAAAATCAGGAAAAATTAAATAAGTATTTTACTTGAAACAATTCAATATTTTATGGGCTTTTGTTTCTAGATATTTAAGCATTTTTAATAAATCTCTTATTCCTAAGAACTAATAATAACTTGCTTTTACAAGGAAAAACATCTTTCCATTTATCCACAGATCTGCTTTAGTACCTGTTATGCCAGAGCAAGTGTTTTCACAGCATCCCTCCAAAACTGATACAAGACTCAAAGATCATTAAAGATTGATGCAGTTAGATCGCTAAAAGCAATGTCAGTCACTGTAGCAACTTCTGTAATATGGACACATAGCTTCTTCTACTTGGAGAAATACTAATTATAATAATTACCTAAACAGAGAATTGTCCTGAATGACAACTGTGTTCTGAGAGATAATAAAAAGCTTTCAATTCCAAATTATGAAAGTCACAATGATTGCTCATTTAAAACCATATATATATACATACATATATGTAAAGTCCACATATGTAGAAACATCCTTTTTCTGCACTAGCCAGAACACGTGTATCTTGCCAGCAAATTGCAATACCACATGCCCAAAAACTCAGACTGCAGACTAACAGTAAACTGTCAAACTCTGAAAACTCATGAAGGTACTGATTCAAAATTATTGTGGACTTAATCTGTGGGGACATATTCAGGATAATCTGTTTGCCCAAGAAGGGCTTGGGCAGAAAAACCAGATAATTAACTATTTCAAGTCATGTGAAGAATTTTTCAGCAGGGGGCAGGCAGGAATCTAGAAACGTAGAATATAGAAATGTAATAATGTCTAAAAGTCTAAATCTAATATAAAATTCTATAGAAAGAAAGATGGTCTACCATCCAACCTGGAGAAAAATGGAAGATGCGACTGGTAGTGCATTAAAAGGGCATTAAAGAGGGAAAGGGCACAAAATAATGATTCTGCTTTCAAAGTCTCCACAGAAAGAAATTTGATTCTGGGAGAATCTATTCCTCAGTGCTTGTCACCATATAACAGATCACCAATCCCAGGGGCAGATAGCTGATAGCTTTTACTAAAGCAGCCACAGATTGCTGGTTGAGGATATATCACACGTATCAGGAACAAAACATCAGAGGAGCATACCTCAGTTGTAATTTCTGTTTGGGAGGCTGAAGAGCATTTATCTTTTCATTTTACCAGATTACAAAGAGAAAGACTCCAATTAAAGAGTAAAACTAAAGCCATGAGGAACAGCGGGAGATGCACCTTAAGCACAATTATAAAAAACAAGCATATAGCATTCTTTTCTGCTTTGTGGAAGCTCTCACTGAATACTATAAAAAGCTTAAGATTGTCTTTCCTAATTTAACTGTCCTCTCAAAAAAAAAAAAAAACCAAACCAAAATCAAACCAAACTAAACAAAAAAAAAAAAAAAAAAAACAAAAAAAAAAAAAAAACAAACACTCAAGCAAGCAAAAACAACAAAAAAAACCCAAACAAAAACCACCACAAACCAAAATTTGGATGTATCCAATAATGCTACTTCAAATCTGTATCATAAAACAAAATGAGCAGCATTACAATATGGGCAAATTTCTAAACCTGGTTCTTATTTCCGTCTGTAACTTGCTAAATTCTCCTACTGTGGAAAGTAGAGAAAAAGTATGAAGGTGTGGATATTGTTTTTCAATGACCAGGCTGCACAAAACCAGAAGAATCCAGACTACCCTAATATGCTATATAAAGGACTAAAAGAAAAAGCACATGGTGTAGAAGTCTGTGAATGGTAAAAAAGTACAGTGTCTTTGGCATAAGTACTAAGAATAATGAAGATATAGTGAAGCCCAGTTTTTCTTGTTGCCATGGGTTCAGGGGACGCAGACATCTGCAGCATGGCATGGACAAAGGTACTACAGTCAAAACTGTAAGACTGTAACTTTATATGACCGAAGCACATTGGCAGTAAAATTCAATTTTCAAGTGAATTTCAATAACACGCATGTGAAAAGCATGTATCTAAATTCTGTACTTAATATTTAAAAGGCTTTACAGGTTATTTGCATTTATGCCTGTAGTGGCACAATCGGACCTTTTAGCAGGTAAGAACACATAGTAAGAGATCCTGTTTGGATACAACGAGTGCAGAGTATCAACACAATTGAATGTGTAAGTTTCACACAGAGAATTTTCACCTTGGCATGAACACAACTCTATCAAAATCATAAGACTTAGGTGACTAAAGATTTGGCAATCAGGCCCTATTAGGTGCAAGCTGAGAGTGAAGGGTGGAGGAGTGTATGTATGGGAGGGCATGACAAGTATTTTAATACTAACACACAGAGCAGTTCACAGAAAAAAATGTTATCAAGCAGCCACAGCAAAGACTGAGACATGGAAGAATGTAATAGTTAAACAGAAATTTTGTCAGAATATGACAGTTGATACTCATGTTCTAATGAGCAGTGGGAGTCAGGATCAATTCCATACTGTATCTAAAAAAAGGGACCCTTAAATTCAGATGACCTAGGCACCTTGGTGACTCAGAGGGAAGAGTGCCATCTACTGAGGCAATAACTTAATTATAATACAACTACCAAATCCTATTTTTGTCGTGAAACAGAAAAGGGGTTTTAAAAGCAATATTTAAGTGCCTTATATATCATATTGAAAATCTAAGCTTTTTTTTTTGAAATACTACCAGAATTTATATGATGGTGGTTCTGTGTTCTTAGTAGGCTAGTGTTTTAGCTGAATTAAAACTTATACTTAAAATATGTCTGAATACCTTCTAAGGCCTCTATTTCTAAATAACCTAGGACCTTTAGCCTCCAAGTAAAAGATGTCACTTTCTGAATATTCTGCCTCTTTAAAAACCCTTATATTTGAACACAGAAACATGAAGATACTCAAAGTGACACCTGAAAAAGGCCTTCATGCCTTTTTATTTCTCTTCAAATAAGATTCTGGTGTTAAGTATAACTATGTTGGAGGACAAAAAAATAAAAAATAAAAACATAAAGAACCAGTTACAGAAGATACTCTGAATTTATTTGACCTTTGGGTTAATAAACTTGTGGATAATCAGCCTGAAGCATAGTTTTCAGAAAAATTAACTACTTCTAGAAACATATGCAGTAGTCAAAGAAAAGTACATAACCTCTTAGTGTGTTCTGTTTGTCACTCTTCGCCAAGTATAGCAGAATATTATTTGTGTGTAGATTTCAAATTCTTTAACTTAAATTTTATAACGCAAGTAGTTAGCTCTGGATGTTTGTGAACCAATTCCTCCTGTGCTTTATATATTTGCTAAGTATACAATACACATCTGAAATCTGGTCAGTGAAAAGTACTAGAAATAGAGCACAAACTACACTGTCAATGTCTCTTTAAAGGTCATAGGTATATCTTAAATTTTGCTCTCCAATACAGCATAGTAAAACAATAGCAAACTGTCTTACTGGAACCCTTGCCAAACTTAAAATCTGCATGAAGACTATTACAATACCTGTATAATGTTTGATTTCAACTTTTTCACCTCCCTCATTTCATTTTTCAAATAGCTCACCTCACTTGTGTTTTACTATCTTAATGGGAAAACACATTCAAATGCATACAGATGGTAGCTTACTCAAGTATAATAAACCACAGCTTCATGATGGCTATTTTAAAAAAATTCAAAAAATTTAGTCTGTGGAAAGCAAAACTTCAGAAATCTGACCATGTTTCTAAAGTTTCCTAAAAAAAGCTGTATTTGAAATATGAAGCAATCATGAGCTGGCATTCTTGCATTTAACCTCACCAAATGTAACAGGAAATTACTTGGTAACTATTTGGAAAAAAATAGATGCATGGAATAGGAGATCATCATGATTTTAGGTTGAGAGCAACTATAAAATTATGTCTCATATAGTGTTCAGGGAATGTATAGCACTGAAAAACTAGAATATCTCAGCTTGATTTCAGCATATAAAACAGACATAATTCCTAACAACAGTATATACTGTGACAGATTAAGGGCAAAATGACAGTCAAAAAAGAGTAAATTATTTTGGTGGATTACATAAATTATATTACTTACTAACAAACTGAGTTCTTCAAGGTACTTTACACAAATGCACATTTTCATAAAAATACTACTACCAATATGATTACAAACTTCTTTTTTTGCCCTAGTATTGACAGGCAACCATTCTCTTTCTGGTTTGTACTGACTTGGTATGATTTCCCACGCTCCACACACTCCAACAATTTTCCCTAATTTTCAAAATCAAGGTTATGAACACTTCGGGAGGAGAAAGCAGAATGGGAGAACACAGTGCATCAATGGAAATTCTGATGCACAGTAGATACCAGTAGTAATTTTGCTTCCTTCTGGTTGTGCTGTCAATACACATCATCTTTGCTATAGAGGACTGTAGCACTGAGTTTCTGGAGACTGTTTCTGGGATCTGGGGCAATGGAAACTGTGTGCCTCTACTCAGAGCCACATCCACCCCAAGCAATCACCCAGTGTTCACAGTGAACACTCACCCCTGTGTTAGAGATCATAGAAGGATTTGGATTGGAGGGGACCTTAAAGATCACCTAGTTCCAACCCCACCACCCTCAGCAGGGAACCCTTCCACTAGATCAGTTTGCTCGGGGTGCAAGCTGGCCTTGAACATCTGTAGGAATGGGGCATCAGATATGTCTGTGCAACCTGTTCCCAGTGCCTCACCACATTGAGTAAAGAATTTCTTCCATGTATCTAACCTAAATCTACTCTCTCTCATTTTAAAACTATTCCCCCTTGCCCTATCGCTACATGCTCTCGTAAAAAGTCCCTCTAAAGCTCTTGTAGTCTCCTTTTAGGTACTGGAAGGATGCATTGTCTTTACAGGATAAACAATCTCTTAGTCTTTCCCCATAGGAGAGGTTTTCCATTCCTCTAGTCATCTTAATGGTCTGTCTCTGGACTCACGCCTGTCCTTCCTGTTCTGAGGACCTCAGAGCTGGATGCAGTACTCCCCATGAGATCTTAAAGAGCAGAGCAGAGCAGAGGAGAGCAGAGCAGAGGAGAGCAGAGCAGAGCAGAGCAGAGCAGAGCAGCAGAATCACCTCCATCAACCCACTGCCCACATACTTTTGATGCAACCCAGGGCACATTTGGCTTTCTGGAATCCAAATGCACATTGCTGGGTCATGTCCAGCTTTTCATCCAGTCCTAAGTCCCTCTTGGCAGGGCTGCTCTCAATCCCTTCATTCCCCAGCCTGTGTTGATACCAGGGTTGCTGTGACCCAGGTGCAGCGCCTTATAATTGGCCTTGTTGGATCTTCTGATATTCACAGGGTCCGCTTTTCCAGCTTGTCCAGGCCCTCTGGATGGCATCCCATCCTTCAGGTGTGTCAGCTGCACCACTCAGCTTGGGGTCATCTGCAAAACTGATGAGGGTGCATTCAATCTCTTTGTCATTAAATAATAGTGGTGCCAATATGGACCCCTGAGGGCACCACTTGCCTGATGTCCATCAGAACTCTGAGCCATTGACCACTCCCCTCTGGATATGACCATCCAAGCAGTTCCTTATCCACTGAACAGTGCACCCCTCAAATCCATCCTTCTCCAATTTAGTGAGAAGGATGTCATAAAGGATCATGTCAAAGGCTTTACAGGGCCCAGACAAATGACATCTGCAGCTCTTCACTTATCCACTCATGTAGTCACTACCTTGTAAAAGGCCACTACATTGGTCAAGGGGGACCTTTTTCCACTCACAGGGACTTCACCTGACTGGCACAACTGGCCAACTCTCTCAGGATGCTGAGGTGCATCTTATCAAGTCCTATAGATTTATGTATGTTCAGGTGCTTCAGCTGGTCAGGAACTTGCACACCACTTACAGTGGGAAGCACTTTGCTAGCCCAGTCCTTGTTTTGTGGTCCACGATAGACATGGAAATATTTTTCAACAGAGTTACCACAGCATGCATGGTAGAATGAGTTCTGAAATGTAAGGCAAGGTCTTCCTTAGCAGACCACTACCCATTTGGTAATTTTAACTAAGTTACTGTTTTTCCAGATCTTTCAGCTATAAAGGCAAGTAGCAGTGAAGAAATTTGTTTGGTTTTAGTAAGTTTAGTCATATATAAGTGGAACTCCTCACACCAATTACGTAAAAGACATTACAACAAATACACAGCAGGCTAAGAGAAGGGAGGTTTGCCCTTTTGGAAGAAGAAAATGGCCTGTCTCAACCTAGGGCATTTAAAAGTTAAGGAGACAGACTGATGCTAATGAGTGAGGTCTTAGACATGTGGGTTAGGGCAATGTCAAGCACAAATACAGGCCGGGTGAAGAATTAATTGAGTAGCCCTGAGAAGCACTTGGGGGTGCTGGTGGCTGAGAGGCTGGACATAAGCCAGCCATGGGCACTCCCAGCCCAGAGAGCCACACGTGTCCTGGGCTGCTTCCAGAGCAGTGTGGGCAGCAGGGCCAGGGAGGGGATTCTGCCCCTCTGCTCTGCTCTGCTGAGACCCCACATGCAGTGCTGCATCAGCTGTCCCAGCACAGGAAGGACATGGAGCTGTTGGAGCAAGTCCAGAAGACGCCAATAAAAAAATGGGCTCATCAGAGGGATGCCACACGTCTCCTGGAGGACAGGCTGAGAGAGTGGGATTGTTCAGCCTGGAGAAGAAAAGACTTTGGGAACACTTTACTGCAGTCCTCCAGCACCTAAAGGGAGCTTACAAGAAAGCTGGAGAGAGACTTTTTACAAGAGTTTGTTGTGAC
Organism: Leptocoma aspasia; assembly: GCA_013399835.1. Lineage (NCBI taxonomy): Eukaryota > Metazoa > Chordata > Aves > Passeriformes > Nectariniidae > Leptocoma > Leptocoma aspasia. The sequence continues at coordinate 25,715 of VXAX01007701.1, forward strand.
AGGCGAAGAGGTAATGTATGAAATTGTCTCAAATGTATGAGATAGTCATGACCATTTCTCTGTTGTGTCTTTATAATTCCCTTTATTCAAAATACTACACTAAACTACCACTTACATATCTATGCATTTTTGATATTGTGTTATCAGTTTAAAAAAACCTTTCTTTTTCTAGTATACCCTTTTCTTTAATTTTTATCAAGTTTTTTTATCTAGCATCTTATACTGTAGTTTACCTAACTAAGTATCTGACACAATGAGAACAACAGTTCCAGAAACAAAGTATTTTATTGTGAGCTAGAAGAAACTACCCACACTGAAACAGTAAAGCTAAAAGATAACTTGGGGAAACAGCTCCACTTCAACTGATTATCCAAGTGTCTTGTCTCTGAAAACACACACTGATAAATTCCATCATATGCTTGTTGTTTACAAAAATCAAATGCAGTGTGTCTAAAATCCAAAATTCAGGCACTCATATGAAAGAGGTTCACACACTGAGGACTGTACATTGTCTTACTGAGTATAAAAAAAATTTCCTCTGAGCCTCTGAACAGACTTTACAGATTGCATATTTCTAACTATCTAGAATCAAGGGACAACAGTATTTCCAAAGTTGAAGACAATGATCTAACAACAGAAAGGTTGAAATTCCTTAATGAAATACCCTATGGGAATGCAAAGAATTTTAAATGAGAAAAATCGGTCCCAGTTGAACATGACTTCTTACTGCCAAATCTTCCACAAGACTACAGAGTAGCACAGGAACTAAACCCTTAGCCAAAGGACCTTGATGAACCCTTCAGTTTTGTGAGTTTTTTATTACGTACCTATTGTCTCCAGACCTTAAAAAAATTTTGAAAGTACACATTTATTTTACACTGCTCTGGGTGTATGATTCCAAATAACTGTTTAACAATAGAGCAATTCTATTTCTACAGATGAGGTGATTTTAGAAACAGGACACTAAAACACATCTGTATCACCAGTCCCACAAAACATTGCTCCAGACTACCTCACAGAAAATACAGCTGCAACAGACACTTGGGGAACAAGTGATTTAAGATTTGTATGGGAGAAGACTCTCTTTAACACACGATGAGGGAGCAAAGGATACATCTGAATCTCAAGGATGGCGGCAGAGCTTATGGCATACAAAATTTGCAAGATACAAGTAGGTCATTAACAATGACCTCTAACAAAAGAAGGTACAGTGAAATAACATCACTGAAATAGCAGAAATAATTCTGCAGGCTTAAAGAAAATACCATTAACACTTTTATGTTCTCTTTCCTCATTCTACAGAAGTTATATAGCTTGAACTCAAGTCACAACATCAGCACGGCAGGGAAAAAAACCCCATGAAGTTGGGAGAAATGCTTTTTAAAAATAACACTATGACATTGTAAAAGAACTCCTAAGTATTACATTTTGTTTAAAGAGTGACACTTCATTGACTCAGGCTGAGGAATCTGCATGGTTTTGTTGGCTTTAAAGTGGTTTTGGTGTCATTCCCCACACATGCATACACACAAAATATTCTTTTGTTCCTCCCCCTACCTTCCATACACTAAATCTAGTTGTTATCACCTATAAGCAAGAAGAAAGTACTCTGCCCTCTAAATGGCCTAAATCCTTCAATATGATATACTAATGCAGAGTTAGTTTTTAGATATAGTTGTGCAGAGCCAAGTTAATATTTAAGGCACTTGGCATAAGTATTAGAGTTTGACTTCGATATCAAAATATAGGACTGCAGCCATAGTAAATACTCTTCCTGATAACCCACTAAATGGAAACACTTAAAGAGAAGTTACATGTATAGAGATCACAAAGGATGATAAAATTATGTATTATAATTATATACTTATATATTATTCTGATGGCAGAAAGGCCTTTTGGATGAGGCTGAGACAGATTAAAATCTTTAACAGCCAAAGCAGCCACGCTGCATCTGTGTGTCTGTAACAGCTGAATGTTTTAATATATTTTTGATTCTTCTAATGGTCAAAAGAATTGCAATTTATCCATTACACATAAATAGATGTATCAATTTTATTGAAATAAAACTGCTGCATGTAACAAATAATGATTTTTCTCCAGCTAGAATGCAGTATATTTCACTGCACTGTGCTACCACAAAAAAAATCATACTGTGGTATAAATGAAATTAAAGGAAATTTTAATCTTCAGGCAGGAAAATACATACTGAAAATAAATACCTCTCCTCTCTCTGAAAGAATGCAAGTTCACCACTACACCCTTCCACACTAAAACACTATATATATTCAGTGCTTGCCTGAATAAGTTTCAAGTAAAAGTGTCTGCAAACCATTAAGAAAAGCGTATTTCAATTTGAAGGGATGTACAGTGATAATCTAGTTCAAAATAGAGAAAAAATAGAGAATAATAGAGAATAAGCAGAGAAGGTACAGAAGGAATTCTAGTCAAAAATTAAATACTTTCACCATGTATAATGAAAGTAGATGAGAAGAGAGAGAGGCAAAGGTGACAAAGAAGTTCATTCGTTTTTAGCTGGTTAACACTGGTCTTCACAGATTACTTACTTTGTATACAACAGTAAGTACAGCATACTTGAGGAATAGCTCTAAAAATACAAATTAGGTACTTAAAATAATTTTTAATCATGGATTAAGGCTTGGGTTCACAAGTCACAGAGAAAGAGAAACAATTCTCACATAAAACCAGAATGAGAAAATTACTATTTCAATATGTGCTGAAAAAATAGTGATTGTTGGGTCAGTTTTGCAAGTCAAATAATCAGAAACACCTTCATGGCAGTTTGAGTTGACAAGGGTTCCCTGCACTAGGTCTAATATTTTCTATTGTTAATTATCACATTGCTGGAATTTACCATCCTAACTATGTATGAAAAGAAATGTTGAAATAAAACATGCACAGTCCTACTTATTTTAGTATTTGTTCTGCTTATATAAGACCTCAAGTTTATACTTACTATGCAAAACCTAAATATAAAAAGCTTCTTAAGCATAACAGCATTTTTCATTTAAAGCAGTATTTTCCTATTTGTGATAGCTAAAACTGATCGTAACCAGTGTTCCAAGTCTAGTTCAACAACATTTGTAACTTAAATCCACTTGTCTCTTGATATAAAGTAATTACAAAATGCAACAGAGCAAAAGTACATTAAACATTCAGTACAAATGCAGTACAAATTGAGTACAAAGGATCTACACACAATTCGGTGCCAAATCATCAAAATTTGGAATATCCATCACTATTGAGAAACTAACACTTTGACTCAATAAACCATTCTAAATTGCTTGAATACAACTGTTGCCTATTAATGAAGTGATCAGTCATTACTCAAAAGAAGATACATGTACATAAATTAAAAAAAAAATAAATTCAAATTGTTGAGCGAATGTATTAGCTTGAGGTATGACTACATGTGTCAATGGTGGTAAGCCTTGGCAATTCACATACAACTCTGGGCTTCAGAATCACAGAATCTCAGACGTTATAGATCATCTAGTTCCAACACCCCCACCAGGGACACCTTCCACTGGATCAGATGCTCAAAGCTCCATCCAACCTAGCCTTGAACACTTTCAGATATAAGGCATTCACAACTTTGCTGAGGAACATGTAGCAGTGACACACCACCCACGCAGTGAAGAATTTCTTTCTAATAACTAATCTAAATAATAGAATCATAAAATACCATGAGCTGGATGGGACCTATAACCATCATTGAGAGCAATTCCAGGCTCTGCATGTAATCACACCATGTGCCCAAGAGCATTGTCCAAACACTTCCTGAACTCTGGCAGACTTAGTGCTGTAACCACTTCCCCGGAGAGCCTGTGCCAGTGCCCAATGACCCTCTAGGTGAAGAAACTTTTTCTAATACCCAATCTAAGCCTTCTCTTTAATTCCATTTTTCCCTTGGGTCCTGTCACTAATCATGAGAGAGAAGAAATCAGTGTCAGTCCCTCTGTTTCCCCCAGTGAGGAAGCCGTAGACCATGATGAGTAGCCCCTCAAGTCTCCTCTCCTCCAGACCAACTGACCTCAGCCGCTCCTCATACATCGTTCTACATCCTTCACCATCTTTGCAACATTCCTTTAGACTCTTTCCAATAGTTTAGTATCTTTCTTATACTGTGGTGCCCAAAACTGCCCCCAGCACTGGAGGTGAGGCTGCCCCAGTGCAGAGCAGAGCCGGGCAATCCCCTCCCTTGCCCAGCTGGTGATGCTGTGCCTGATGCCCCCAGGACATGGGTGGCTCATGGCCTGGTGGCTGCCAGGTCACACCACTCATTCCTGTACCTACCCTCTTTCAGTTTAGAGAATCATAGAATAATCAAGGCTGAAAGAGGTGTTCAAGATCATCTGTTCAACCACCAACCCAGCACAACCACTGTCACCTCTAAACCATATCCCTAAGTGCCATATCGAGAAAACTTCCAGAAATGATGACTGTACTACCTCCCTGGGCAACTTATTCTAATGCTTATTCCACACTTGCAGTGAAAAAATATTGTCTAATATCTAATATGAACCTCTTCTGGTGCAACTTGAGACCATTTCCTCTTGTCCTTTTACTTGACACTTGGCAGAAGAGATTGGCCCCCACCCCACTACAACCTCCTTTCATGTAGTTGTAGAGAGCCATGAGGTCTCCCCTGAGCCTCCTCTTCTCCAAACAAAACAGCTCCAGATCCCTCAGCCTAATGGTGCTCCAGCTCTCTGATTTCCTTTGTGGCCCTCCTCTGGATCTAATTCAAATGGTCCACATCCTTCTTATGTTGGGGGCCCCAGAGCTGGATGCAGGACTGCAGGTGGGGTCTCATGAGAGTAGAGGGGGAGAATCACCTCCTTGCCCTGCTGGCCACACTCCTTTGGATGCAGCCCAAGAAAATATTGGCTCTCTGGGCTGCAAATGCACATTGACAGGTCATGTCCAGATTCTCATCTGCTGATCCCCCAAGACCCCTTCTGCAGGGCTGCTCTCAATCCATTCTCCATTCAACCTGTATCCATGTTTGGGACAGCCCTAAGCCATGTGTAGGACTTCACTTTGTTGACCCCCATGAGGTTTGCACTGGCCCAGCTCTCAAGCCTGTCCAGGTCCCTCTGGATGCCATCCCTTCCCTCCAGTGTGTTGACTGCCCCACACAGCCTGGTGCTGTCAGGGAACTCGCTGAGGTGTGCTCGATCCCACTGTCCATGTTGCCAACAGGAAAGTTAAAATGTGCCAGTCCCAGTATTGACCCCTGAGGAATGCCACTTGTCACTGATCTCCATGTGTTCATAGAGCTGTTGACTGGTCATCTCTTTAAGTGCAACCTGCCAGACAATTCCTTATCCACTGGGTGGTTCATCCATGAAATCCATGTCTCTCCAGTTCAGACATAAAGATGTCATGTAAGACAGTATCAAATGCTTTGGAGAAGTCCAGGTAGATGACATTACTCACTCTTCCCTTATCCATCAAAACTATCACTCAGTCACAGAAGGCCACCAAATTGGTCTGGCACAATTTCCCCTTGAAGCCATAAAGTCATGTTGGCTGTCACCAATGACCTCCTTATTTCCCCAATATTGCCCCAGCACAGTTTCCAGGACATTCAATCAATGATCTTGATGAGCACAAAGGTGAGACTGACTAGCCTGTAGTTCTCCTGATATTTTCTTCTTCCTTTTTTAAAAGTGGGGGTTATGTTTCCCCTTTTCAGTCACTGGAAACTTCACTGGACTGTCATGGTTTCAAAAATATGATGAATAGTGGCTTAGCCATTTTCTCCACCAGTTCCCTCAGGACAGCTGGATACATCTCAGCAGGTCCCATGGACTCATACATCTTCAGGTTCCTTAAATGGTCTCAAACCTGATCTTCTCCTACAGCCAGTGATTCTACATTCTATAGTGATAGCATTGATATTTACAGCCAGTGATATACTGCCTTCTGCAATTCAGGCAGTGTGGCTGAAGGACTTGCCAGTGAAGACTGAGAAAAAAAGTAATTGAGTACTTTGGCCTCCTCCATGTCCCAGGTAACCAAGTCTCCTCCTGCCTTTTGGGGAGGACCCACATTTTCCCTAGTTTTTCTTTTATCATTGACATACTGAGGGAAGTTTCCCTTGTTAGCACTCAGCAAGTTTAATTCTATCAGAGCTTTAGCTTTCCTAATTTGATCCCTGCCTGCTCACACAATCTCTCTGAAATGCCTCCCAGGCTACTTTTCCCTGCTTCCACCCTTTGCAGCCTTACATTTTTGTATCTGAATTTGTCCAGAAACTTCTTGTTCATCTTTGAAGGCCTCCTGGCACTCTTGCCTGACTTCTTTGTTAGGATGCATTGCTTCTGACCTAGAGGAGATGACCCTTGAATATTAACCAGATTTCTTGGGTCCCTCTTCCCTGTGCAAGTCTTTATCCCACAGTACTCTACCACTGTGCTGTCCCTTCAACAGCTCTCTGAGTGGCTGAAGTCTCCATGGGGACTAGTGCTTGGGAACATAAGGCTGCTCCTGTCTATAGAGGACCTCACCCACTTGGTCTTCCTGTTCAGACCCCCACTATAATGTCACCTGCCCTCCCTTTAATCCTAATCTGTAAAATCATAGTTGGCTCTCCATCAATCATCAGGTGGAGCTCCATGCACTCAAACTGGTCACTGACATAGAAGGCAACACCCTCTGCTTGTCTCCTCTGTCCATCTTTTTTAAGCAGCCTCTATCATTCTGTTCCAACACCCAGTCATAGGAGTCATCCCAGAACATCTCTGCGACAGTGGAAAAACCACAGCCCTGCAGGCCTGCACAGGGTTCCGTTTTGCTTATTCTTTGTGCTACATGCATTAGCACAGAGGTACTTAAAATGGGTCCTTGATGAAGGATGAAGCCAACTTACTGGCTTGAGCAGCCAGAATTCCTCTGTGCTGCTCTTCACGTGTTCTCCTGCTGACCTGCTGGTCTCTCTGCAAGATCTGGGCATCTCTTGCTGGCCCTGGGATCAAACCAGTAGGAGTGGAATGACTCCTCCAGCAACTTTTGCCTAAAGCCCTCTTCACCAGCTTGGCAAGCCTATGACTGAAGACGCTCTTCTCCCTCTCTGACAGATGGACCTCATCAGCCCACAGGAGACCAGGTGTCATGGACTGCTTCAATACAGATTTGAAATACTATATATAGTGCATATTAATAATTTAAATTAGGAGTATCTAGAATTTGGCGTAAGTGCATGTTTGGATGTTTAATGAATGACTAGTGATTTAAGAGTGACATTTGATTATCCAGTATTACAAGAGATTTTTTCTTTTATTCTTTATTTATTAACAGTGTTAATAAATTGTTATTGCTGGCCTGTATTAGATTGATAAGAAGATATACCGTTAGGAAAGGCCAAATCAGAAGTTCAAAGTTTTACAAGTCTAGATAGAAATAAGTAAGAATTAAAGCATAAAAAACCCCAGAAATTGTTGCAACTGCGGAGTATATTTCCACTTGGAATACTACCACTGCTACAATTTCACTTGCTGATAATAGGTCAATGCAGCAGCAAAAAAAGTGAACAGAAAAAAATAATGGTAGGAGGAAGTGGAATATAGTGTACGAAAGAGTAAATCTACACAAGACTTGCTAGTCAATTAATGTGTTTACAATTGCACATTTAATTCTTTACAGCTTGCCAGACACTGCTCTTTCAGAGGCTGTGACAAAATAAATGGCTTGACCAGAATTTCAGTTAGTTCTCAGTGTTATCTCCTTCTTCACATTCCAGCAACCATATTTTCCTGAATTAACTTTATATAACAAAGACAGTATAACATGTGTCTTACACTTACTTCATACAGTAATGACTGTAAAGCATGTATCTTTAGAAAAGTAGAAATGCCAGTCATGGAAATAACTGGGAATGCATATTCACAAGTCACTGGGAATGCAACATAGGCAGTAATTTAATTCTGAATATGCCATATGTAAACAAACATGGTTTCTTATTTCTCTATCAAATTTCTCATTCATTAAAATATTTGAGCTGAAAACAAAAGAGTTTGATTTTATATGAGTTTAAAGAAACAAAATTATCTCTGGTTTAGCAAATCTGATTTCAAAATCAGTTTCAGTACCAATTAGCCCCGCACATTTGGTTAGTCCAGCATGGCAATTACAAAATATTCAAGTACGGAATATTAACTGCAGATTTTTACTTTACTTCCACCACTCAGGTCTGTCAGAATTTTAATAGCTATTAATGTTACATTTCATCATACATTATGAAAGTGAAACAGAACAGTTACAACTGCAGACATGAAATACAATTTATTTATTTACTTGAGATGATTCTGTAATATCCTCGGCTCCTGCCTATTCACACCTGCTCTTTGAAAAGAACCAGAAAATTTCCAGACGCTTCCCTTGAAGTGTTAACTTCTCGGCTGTAAATTCACTGAGAGCAAGCAAGCAGGGGGAAAAAATCACCAAAAAACCCACTGCAAGTAGTGCTAATCACTTTGGAAAGTACACTTAACTCATTGAATATACTTTAAAATTAGTTAGGAAGTTTATAAAAGCCATTAATTTAATACAGAAATTCGTAACTCTTCAGAGAAAATAACATACCTAGTTTAAAAAAGGTTGAGACACTCACGCACATTACTTCATTATTCCACTGCAAAATTTTTCAGAAAGTTTTAAGCAGCATGGAACAGACAGTGCTCAGTTTAGGTTTTACTTCACTATTTGTGTAATTAAAATTTAATAGGCATAAGCTCAAATAGAAATCTTATCCAGATCCTACTAAAATAATGGGCATGCTGCAACTGACCTCAAAGCATAAAGAATCATGCCCTTCATTAGAAAGACTGGAGTAAATTATCAGAAACTAGAGAATAGTGAATACTAAAATTAAACAGATATGATGTTGCCACTAAAAGAATGAATTTACAACCAGTGTCTTAATTAAAAACACATTTTTAATGTACTCTTATACATAACCAATCTAATAAAAGGTAGCTGTAAAGTTGAGCTAAATAGTCCAGACTCACGTTTAAAATGTGAAGAAAACATGAAATTGTAGTACGTATATATTCATGTGCGGCAAGAGACAGAATTTATGCAACAGATCACAAACAAAATCTGAAACTGGTGAAAATCCAGGGAATAAACTGGCCTAATATGTTTTTCTGGATTGTTAAGAATGAGAAAAAAAATACTCACTGGCAAATGTATTATTTTGACAGTCATTGCAGGTTATGAAAATAATAACATCCCCAAGAGAAGGGGAAAACATAGAAGAAGGTAAGTATTCTACTTAGACTACTAAGAAAACTTAAAAATGAGAGATTTTTAAACAAGTATATGTACTTTATTTAAAAAAAAAAAAAAAGAAGAAAGCAAAATACAACATTTCAAACTGCTAGACAGCCCTTTGTCAGATATCTGGCCAAGCAGTAACTGAGTGTTCTAGCAGATATCCCAAACTATTACCACCAAACATTTCCTGGAAAAACTATAATTTGAATAGTTTTATGACCCTTTGTGCAACTCAGAAGGTGAATGCCTGGAGAAAAAAAGGGAGGGGGGAAATAGAGCATAATAAGGTTTTTTTGCTGGTTTTTTTCTTTCTCTGGTAAGTCTAGTGTACAAATGGAAAAATGTATTTATAAACTACAGAAGACATTAACATACCATTACTATCAACAACATATCCAGTTGGGCATTTTATAGGTTTATCTTGATATATTTTTAATTCCAAAAGTTTCATTGCCACATTTAGTGGAAGACTAACTGGGGCAGTTATGAGTTGCATTGCTCATCCTGTGTGCTGGTAGATATTCTCAAATTTTCCAATTCAGAAAATCACCAGGTGTGTAACCAGCTCCCCTCAGTGAGCACATCTTAAGATAAATTTGTGGGATTACACCCAAAATTTCTGTCTCTCCTGTTTCAGTTGAGATAAGAGAACATTATTTTTATTCAGTCTTTTTATTCGGTACCATTTATTTTAATCCATCTAACAACAACAACAACAACAAAATTAAAAATAAAAGAGCTTTCAGACTTCAAGTCAGAGCACGAAAATCTGAGCTTAACTCCATGACATTGGTCACTCTTCTGGATTTAGTATTAAATAAAGCACATTTTGAACACATTTTGTCCATCTGGAATGGATTAGGAAACTCTGATATACCTTATACCTTTTCCATCCTTTCACCCTCACAGACTAAAATTTTATTAACTAAATTAGAATACATATCTTGTAACTAACCAGCTGTACACTAAGAGTCAACTAATGGCATCAGAAATTTAAAACAACAGCCTTTTTATTAATTAGAAAACATTCCACTCACATGTTGTGCTTGTTAATTAGCTGCAAATAACCTGCTGGTTGACATTTGCCATGCAATAAGCAGTTTTTCAGATTCACATTCTAGCTACTTTATTGTTCCACATGAGTTCCCTCAAATCCCACAGAGTCTTTTTGATTCCCTTCAGCTACAAAATCTAGGAATAGAGTTTAAAGACAAAATTCACCCTAATCTACCCCTCAAAAAATCCAAGCAACCAACACAAAAGCACTCACAAAAAATATTCTCAGCCAAGAGTGGACACCTGAACAATATTTCCGACCTTATTCTGCTAACATGAGGTGGGGGAATAAAAAAACCCACCCAACAAGTTTATAACTGTCACAGAAAGGGGAATTACATATTATGTTAAATGATTTTATTAATTTCCAACTACTTCCTATTTTTTCCTATTGGCTGTTTTATCTATTGATTCTATCATGTCACAGCCTACAGACACCTCACAAAAAGACAGAAAATGGGTAACAGAGAATTCTGCACTGAGATCTTTGAATAGGTTTTCTCCCCCAGAGAACGCACAGCGCTTGCAATCTTGGAACATGGCTCTAGACCCAGATTTATCTAATGTGATTAATCCACACACAGATCATGTATTACTGTAATAGCTCCCAGTTGTTATGCTGCATGTCTCAGTCATAACTTCACTTTTATCAATCTTAGGGTCATCATTCCAAAGAATATGCCTTAGCAGAGATAGCAAAGACCCCCAACATGTTTTTGATGCAGAAGTAAGAATATAAAAGCTATGACAGTGGTGCCAGATCTAGCAACATGACCGATTCAAGTGGTCAATAGCAGGTCTTTTAACAAGGAGTGTAAGGAATACATCCTGTATAGAAACCCTGGAATAAATATTTGTATGCGAAGCACTGTACACAACATAAAATGCCTCACTTTCCGCAGTCTACTGAGCAGACCCCTAGCAGACTTCAATTTTGTTTGGGTTTTTTTCCCAAATACATAATTTTGAATATGCAGATACATTTTTCCCTCATAGAACCCTTCAATTCCCTGAAAACAAAGATAAGTGGGAATTTAGTGCTATTATTTGGAAAGCTGGCTCCTTACATTTTATATATCTGCAGAGATAGACAAATAGCAATATGCCTCTCCCTCAATCTTACACATGTGGTCACAAGAAAACTAAGTCAGTGGACACTGTTATTTGATTTTTGCACAAAAATCAAATAAGGAAACACAGTCTTCTGTCAGGGGCTTAAATTAATCTCAAGGAACTCCAGTAGAAAAAGCTAAAAGGCTACACAAAAAACAAGGGTGAAAACTGCTTAATGGGCTTCAGAGTCAAGTAAGTAAGAAACATGACACAGAATTACTGCTTGAAATTGGAGCTCTTCTAACTAACAGGAGCTAGCCACAGGATGAGGATCCGAGACAAGGCTTCATGAGAACAGAAATGCTTTGGATCTACAGATTTATTGACAGAGCCAGGAAATAGTGCTCATGGAGCTGGATAAGAGTGCCTTGGATAAAAGACGAGTCTTGCAACAACTTAAGAAGCCTAGAAGAAAAGTGGAAATGCCTCAGAAAAGAAGCACAACAATCTTGGACCAGGAGGAGTAAAGGAATGTGCAGAGTCCTGGCTGGTTGGCCTCACCTCACTACCAAATGCCTTAACTAGTGCTGAACCTGATGGGGGAATGTTACTTACTATTGCAGAATAAAAATATATTATTAACCTAACTGACATGCAAAAGGGCAAGAATATCCATTAAAGAAATTTCCTTTTAGGACTGCTATCTGGACAATGCAACTACAAAACCATTCCCGGCTGCCTAGAAACTCTTAAAGTTATTAAAAAAATTAAAGGCATGATTTTGGTCAGCTCTACACAGGTATGCAAAAGGAAACAAGAAACCTTTTGTTCCTCTTGAGTACCTACAGCAATGTCAGAAACACTTCCGTTCTTAGCTTATGAACCAAAGAATTAGAGGAGTTTAGAATTGCTGCCATTTAAATATATTTTCTGTGTCCTAAAAAAAACTGACAGCACTGGCCTGTACATTGGATGCATCTCACAGACAAATGAAAGTGCCCCTTACCTATAAGGGCACACAAATAAGGAAACAACCGATTGAAGCATTGTGAAATTAATTTTATGCATATACAATAAACATAAACCAGTTCTGTAAAATTCTCTCCTAGAAAGACTCAAAAAATCCACCACATAACAATGCTAATGCCTCCCATATGGACTTCAATGGTGTTGAGAGAGAAATGCTGCATACTAATATTGGTGTTAATGCTAATAGCAGCCATATAACACTGCTTAGCTATACACCTACTTAATTAGTTACAAGTACAGTGGTACCTGGCAAAAATACAAGTGTCTATTAAGAGAGACTTCATTCACTGTCTCACAATATTAACATATACAAACCCACTTCAGACCCTGACAAATAGAAAAAACATACCATCTGTGGTACTGAGCTTTTTTACTCTCATCAGTACAACCTGTAAATCAAGGTGTATTTGACTTAAAAGTTGATACTATAGCATTTCTATATTATATCATATATAATTATATCAATTATTAGCTTGTATCAAAATAAAAACATCTTACAGCTCTGATTCTTTATTCAATCAAATAAGGATCCTTCCAACACAGTGTATCAGTTCAGTGGGGCTGTGGAATTAATTGTTGCTAAAGCACTAAACCACTCATGAACTTTACTCAAGTGGATTTCAATCCAAGTAAAAGATTTTTGTATTTCAAGGTATTTTAAGTCAAGAATTCCAGAAGGTGTATCTACATAAAACCACACAGGTTTTCAGTCTTAAAATTAATTCTGGTAAGTTTTCTGCAAGGAATGTTCTCATAAAAGCACCCTAGCTGCAAAGAGACTTTAATGCTTTTGTCAAGCATAGTGAATGAGCTCCTTCTAAAACATGAAACAAACTCATGGTATGTGAACTACCAACAATAGATGACATTTCATTCAACAATTTTTGAGACGTACTGTCTCCTTAAGTGAGTGAAGTTTCAAATGTTTCTCTGTTTAAAACAATTGCATCTCACAGACTAGATTCTGTCCCTTTAGAGATACACACCTCAACTTCTCCCTGAAACCTTCCTTTCTATGGCCTCTCCGGTACACCTTTTTACTTCATCTACTAACACACCATGAGGCAAAGCAATCTTCCATCTCAGCAGCAAAACACTCTATTGCTGCAATGTTTAGAGAGTCAGCCACACATTGTTAGGAAAAACAACTATTCAATACCTGGACAAATCAAACTAGCCCTCTTGAGCTATAGAGAAATACTGCACTAGAGAACACTTCCAGTGCAAAGGAAAACAAAAGGCATTTAAAAAAAACTTTCACCTGCTCAATCCTGATAGAAAGTGTAACCTAGAATCCAGCCTTCTGGCCCTCACTATTCTGTGCAGGTACACAGGAAAAGGAATGGTTCTGTTCATAATGTATAGTTAATGAAGGTGTTACTAAGGAATAACACAATTCCTACTTCAAGATCTTTAAGATCAAGAGAAGGAAGCAACTGATTGAAATGGAATGAGAGCTTGGTTCAAAGATATAAGTAAAAATAAAATGATAGCTATACACTATAGCTCTTAAGTTTTGTGGGTTTGTAATCTATGGAGACCCTATTTCTTACAGAGTTTCTGAAGAAACAAAAAGAGGAAGCAGCCTACCAATGAAGGCTAAAATAACCAAATCACCAAATAAGAACTAACTTCAAAAAGGCAAATTGATATCTCTACACTGGGGTGGGATGCACAAGCCTCAAAATTAAACTGGCTTTTAAAAATAATTATTTGACAATCTGACATTGCACTAAAAAGCAAGATTATCACATAATGATGCAAGAATACAGGAACCAAATGCAAAAGCTCTTTCTTTTTCAAAGGATTTAAGATTAGACATCCATACAAGTTTTTCTCCTCTTTTTATTATTTTGTAGTACAAAATAATTTTAAGGATTCACTAGTTTTATCTAAAATCCTCACCAAAAAAAAAGGCAACATTGTCTTAACAGCATTACACCAACAATGAACCTCATAGTTCAAGTCCATCTGCTTAGTATTTTACTTCCACCTGCTTCCATGAACCCAACTTGGATAATTTCAGGATAAAACATTGAAGTCTGAGACCTAAATATATTCCCTTACGGGAAAAAGTGTAGGTGATACACAATATAATTACTTGGACCAGTCTGGGCCTGTGTATTTTTAATTAGCAAACAACAAGTTTTCTGCAATTCACTACCCTCTTAGCAGACTGCGGGGTGGCTGCAGGACCATGACCAGATAGGCCCATACACCCAGCACACCAAACACAGGCTCCTGTCCAGAGACTGGTGGCTTTGTAGGCATGGCAACGCCTCTGTGGGACTTCAGAGATCAGTTTGACATCTCCACTCTAGTGAGGCTACCTGGTATTAGCATACAGCTTATTTAGGATACAAAAGTCTGTCTGTGTTGGTCAAGCAGACACTCCTAGAGAATGTGCAGCCTTAATACTGTTTTTCCCAGATCAGACCATGCCATCTTTGAAAGCAACATGAAGGAATAGCAAAGAAAAGCTGAAGTGCTGTCTTCGTTTACATGGTTGAAGATAATGACTCATTTTCTTAAAACCTTTGCCCCACATTTCAGATAAGGACTGTTGTAGCTGCAAACTTAAATACTTAGCTAGGACTCAGTAATATTTTCAAATACATCAAATTACTTACTAAAAAAATCTGGTTTTAATCAACACAAAACTATTCATAATGTTGAACTGAAACTTTCCTACTTTCCATAAAATAGAAGTACACACAATGAGCAAAAATTGATTCCTGTGTCAAAGTTAATAAAAATGTAATTACTCCGTACAAAGCAGAGCAGCATCAGTGGGACAGATTCAGGAAACTGCATTCAAAATACTATTGGAGTGGCTAAAAAGTATCCTAATGTTTGGTAGTATAGGCTCAAATTCCTTTGGATAGATACATTATTAAAGTCCTTTCCAATACATTATGAGTTTAAAGAACCATATCTGTATCCCTCTCTTTCACATATAATGCCTTAAATCTGGTTCATCAAATGAAAGATAGACAAGAGAATGAAAACAAGTATATCACCATTTTAGTAATTAATTTAGAATTATTAAAGTTAGTGGATTTACATGTTTATATGAAGATAAATTTGTCCTTACTCATTCCAACCCCAAAAAGAACTATCGATTCTTCACATAAGCTAATTCATTTTATTAGTGACAGCCAGGATAGCTAGCAGTTTCAGTAAAAGCTTGATTTATCCACTCAAATTGATTAGTGCAGTCCTTGGGATTATTTTATGGAATTACAATTATTATATAAATAAATAGAAGGATTTTGTTGCGAAAGCATTTATAACTGAACTTTATAAAGGTAGGTATTACTAGCCTGCAGACACAACACTGAGGCACTTTGTTGACTTAAAATACAGGTATATTCTTAGAGGTGTAAACTTCTTAGAAGAAAACTAGGAAGTTATAAAATTCTTACATCTCTTTTAAAAGACAGCATATACATGCTACATACTTAGATAATTATAGCCCCCATAATGAAGAATTAAAAAAAAAAAAAAAGTCCTCAGTATTTATTGGTTTTTGATGAAAAAATGTAATTTTGAATAGCTATTACTCATGTTCTCTCAAAACTTGCTCCTTTTACAGTTAGAGGCCTGCAAGTTAACACTGGCTTAAAGCTTTTGTCTGGAAACACAGAACTATTCGGAACTACACTGGGAACATCCCACTGGAACATCCTACCCCATCAGGGAAGCCAGTACAGAATATACAGTAATAAAACACATTAAAGCACAGCTGTGAAAGAAAACAACTGTGATTTGTAGTGCCAAAATAACACCAACAAAGTGTCAGGTTAGTCAGCCATAGCAGTAAAAATATAGAGTTGCCAATACAACTTACACATATGTATATTGAGGGGCTTCAACTGACACAACCATACCACCCATGGATTACACTTTTTCACTTGTCTAAATTACACCAGTCAAAGTTTCATGTGTAGCAAAGCTGTGAACACATATTCCACTTCAAAAGTCCTAGTGAAGGAATTACTTACGTGCACAAAACTGACCATAAACAAAAGAATTTGTGAAAAATTAAGACCTTAGAAATCAACTATTTTATTTTTCATTGCATTCAATTTATTTGTATTAGAGTTTAATCTTTTTTTTACACTTTTTGAAATCTAAAAGCTTTCTGAGTCACTCTAGCATTTTATCACTCTGATTTTTACTATGTACTATTTAAGATCATACATAACAGTTATAGCTGAAATATGAATACAAAATACAGGCAAGTGATTCACTAGCTTCAATTTCCTATCAAAAATAAAAAGGTTTGTTCATTATGCAAAAAAGAAAAAACACCACCTTCCTCAGGAAAAAAAATAAACTTCCACAATTTTTATGTAAAATTATACAAATGATGCATTATTTTAATCACTATTTCCATTTTTATGCAGTGAATGCAATGATTCCAAAATAGGTTACATACAAAGCAGTACAGAATTTGTCCTGGAAAGCAGAAATCATAATAAAAAAATCCTAATCCAAAGTAGAGCTGCTGCACCTGCTGCTACTTAAGCAAACCAAAAAAGAATAAATAATATCCTTAAATAACAGTGAGACTTATCTTCTATTAAAGTACATTTGCCTACCCCAAACTGCAGAGGGACACACACAAACGCCTTTATCAGGACCACAAGATGACAGTGCAGGTTATGTTGAATTTATCACAGTAACAGTGAAATAGAAGCAAACAAATGGGCACATATGCAGGCTTTGAAACTACTTATTAAAATTGTCAGTTGTCATCTTAATTAAGCATAATAAATCAAACCAGCTACAAAGCAGAGTCTCATATTGCTGGAATCTGCAAGAACCTGTTTTCAGAGAAATACTATTACACTAGTTGAAGTTCTGGCTTTAAATTCTTACAAAAACACTTTACATGGTTAACAAAACATTTTTCATTCTGTTTCATTCTCTGTGATCTTATGAATTCTTTTCAGTTATTAAAGTATAAAATGTTCAATAGGATCCACCTTTTCTACTGTAATACTTTGTATTGGCAATTATGAAGTGAAAATAACAGCAGAAGCAAGTGATTTGCAGATCTGACTTTTCCAAATTCTTAATCTAGACTTTAATAATCTGATATATTTAAGACAAGCCATCTATTAATTTTCCTACTTTTAAGCTTACCTACCAAATATATTATTTTGCAACTAGCCTCTAGACATATATATGCTAAGAACAAGAAAGCTACAAGAAATAAAATAAACACAATACTTATAATGACCATACCTAGTAATAAGAACCGCATTATCATGGTGGGCAATCCCATTTTCTGGAATGGTGTTTCCATCACTTTGGTGGGAGAGAATGGATTTCTGCCACTTACAGAAGCTATCGAGGGACTTGTCTGCATGGTGGTTTATCTCCAAGTTTGGCTGCAATACAACATGCATACCAGAAATGTTCCAAACAAATTACTAAGGTCAGTTGTTAAGCTGTTTAGTTTTTGAAAACTAAAATGGGACTATAATTAGAAGCAGTGGTTTCTAGGAATAAAATCTTCTTGCCAAATTTTATTTCTGTAAAATCTGACCCCAAGTTCAGCTGTGTATTACTGAACCATCATTCTTTTTGCTCCAACTTTAATAATCATTTTGTCAAGACAGAAAAAAAATCAAAATACAGATCTAAAAATAAAACTGACATCCCCGAAGGTGTAATAATAGTCACCTGAAGTAAGAATACGTATCTTTGAGATGATACACGAGGAATATTCCTTTGAACTGCTTCATCTTGATTAAAGTAGTGAAAAATTACATGATAGGTTTTGTATTCAGAGGCAGCCACTTCAAGCTATAATTAAATAACTCTACATTATACAGTAATATAATTTGTATTCCACAGGTATAAAGCTTAGCACAACAGCTCTTACCTGATCTTCAGTGAGGACAATCAAACGTGTCACTATAATATTCACAACGTTTCCTAGACTGGAATCACGATAAAGTTTGGCAACCTGACCTCCAGAAAATAAGAAAAGGCACAAAGTCAGACAAGAAACACTACTTGCTTCCTAAATGGTTAAAAATTAACCCAATTTCCTCATGTAGTTCCATAATGTAAATATCATTTTCACCTAAATACAAGTTATTTTTTGACCAAAAAATGACCATTCAGTAAAAAAAAAAACCTTTTTGAGTCACACTTTTCAATTGAAACTGTTTATACCTTGTTTCAGAATTCATCCAGTATAATGAGCATTTAGAGTGTCGATGTAAGCGGAATAGAACTGTATAATCTGAATGTGATTATTTGAATTCAAAATTAAAGAAAACAATTTAAAAAGTGATCACAACATACTTCTTGACATTTTCGCAAAATGCTAAGATTTTCAGTAGTTAAACTATTCATTTCTTCAACCTAGTACATACATTAAGGCATTATTCATGGCAATAAATAAACACCTGACAGGTCCATTATCATTTCAGTACATAGGTATTGGTAGTAACACAGAGAAGGATGAAACTTACAATATTCATTACACTCAAAATGTAGTGTTCAATGTCTTTGCGACCATGGTATCCCACCATCATTTTGTCTGCTACTACCAGCGTTTCCACAAACCGTTCAAGGCTCACAGATCTCTTCTGTCGACTATGACTGCTCGGTGTGTCATTGACTGGAGGTGAAGCTGGAAAAGCAGATGCATCATTCATCCACCAAGGTTTGCCACTTCTTGTGAGGTCTTCTAGGAACCAAAACAATTAAACACTTGAGAGGGAGTCACTAGTAAAACTCATTCAAATGCAGCTGGTTCATGTTGAGATTGCCATCTCCAAGGTTCTAACAAAGAAGTCCTACTTGAGGCAAAGAAAAATTAAATTTATTTATTTTCTAAATTATTTTAAAACAACTTATATAATGGAAAGCCAACTTTGAACTCCAACAATCCTCTCTTAATAAATCTGATTTTGCACATTTATGTTACTATTAAAGACTAGTTATAATTAACCACAAGAACACCTCAGAATTTTAAGAATAAGAACAAGACAGCTGTAACATCTGGAAAAATACTAGAAACCAAAAATTCAAAATTAATGTAAAAGTCATCAAAATTTTTGAAGGAATTAAACATGCTTATAAAACACTAAAAAGTTTTTCCCCTCCTGCAAAAGTCTAATTTTTAGGCAATTAGGCTTACATGCCTAAAATGAATCAATTTTCTCTTCAGAAAGTTATCAGATTATATTTTATCTACCTTGTGAACTAACTGTAATAGAAAGTTTTAAACGGTCTGACATGGGATAATTGCTGTAGTTATTTCAACAAAATTTCAGTTCAAATATGTTGACTCTTGTTTTTCTTTCAGGTAAACACATAGAAAAATATTTCATGTTTGCAAAAGATAAATTATTAAAAATCCAAGGAGCTGTAATTATCGGCAAGACAAACATTACAAGATGACTTTGAATTCTAATTCCTGTCCTCAGGACAGAATTAAATCCATCCTTCCCTTCAAAGGAAGGGAAGGATGGATCCAATTTTTTGCCTTTTTTTGTCTACATCGTATATCCGTTTTCCACAAGAGCCAACACAGATCTCAAGCCGAAGTTTAGCAAAGTATATTGTTAGTCTGGTTTTATCTAAGTAGGATTTCAAAATACATAAGTAATTCTTGGTATTTATGGATGAGCACAAGAACAGTAATAGATACATTTATAGCTGTCTGAACAGGACTGCTCAAGTGAGCAATTTTCTTCCAACATTCCTTCTGCTAAAACAGGGTCAGCTAAGGATGAGTAGAGATAGAACCAGTACCTCCCATAAAAAACCAATGCTTTATGCTAGTCAGCTAAGCACACTGATTTCAAAGAGAAAAACTACACCACAAGGAGTGTATGCTCAGGTCAAAACCAGGAATACAAACCTTCAGCATTCCCACTGCAGTAGTGTTTCATAATTTTTGAGGCTACAGTATTGGCTCTAAAAGACGCATACTTTAGAAAAGTCAAAAAATTTAAATAAACCTTGTAGTTATAAAAACACCAGTAGCAAAATTGTCCTCATTCTGCAACAGGTATAATCCATTCTAAAAAAACTCTGTACAAATTATTAAAGCCTGGATTGGATTCTACAATGACTATTAAGCTTTCTCCTGTTTTTCACCTCTATTCTAGAAAATTCGAAGTTGCTTGAATTTTGAATTGAAAACCTTGTTCAAAGATTTTCACCTCACTCTAAACAGTGTCTTAAGAATGTCTGAAATTTTCTCTGACAGCTATTGTACTAAATTTTTTAAAAATTCATTCTTTTTCAAATAACTACTGCTGATGGTTTCTGATGCTCATGGAGTGCTAGAAGTATTTTAGAAAGTCAGTACTGCTTCCACATTAATTCAAAATTTTCACTCAAAATGCAAATTATTCTAAACATTCAAAAACTACTGGTTTCAAGCATAAGACTTTCAGAGAAAAAACAATATTATTTTGGTATCATCTTCATACTATCTTTCAAACAAAGGTCTCAGAGGACTCTGTAAGAACAACCATTTCTCATTTTCTTATCAGATGAGAAGCTTAGGCTTCAGCTGACCTCAAAATAATGAGAAAGCTGGAAAAAGTCCTTGCACTCCAGGATGTATCAATTCTTATGCTGCTTTTCTCTTAAAAAACACCAAATAATGGTGACTAAATTATATAAATGCTAAAATATATCAATAAATATATAAAACTTATTCAGTGAAAATAGTTATGTGGCAATTTATATCATTCCTTCACCATATTTGTAAGTTAAAAAAGAAAAAATTAAACTCCATTAACATTGAACATAGTTATAAGGAAGTAAAAAAAGGTAAAAATAAATGGAAAAATACATGAAAAAACCCACAGAAAAATGCTATAATGGATCCCAAAATTATTATTGCAGAAGTGTTAAATTAGGTTTTAAACTGCAACTGAAAAGAAATCCAAACCCATGTAGACATGGAGTTCACAACTACTGTACACAAGTTTTCCTAAGTCAGTCATCTAAGATATTGGGTGCTGGTCAAGGTAGAGAGAAAGAAGCACAAATAGAAAAATATCTCAAAATGCAATAGCAAACTTCTTATGTTAGACGCAACTATGACAATATTTCAAAGTGAAACATTATGCTGTTTTTTAAAAAATATTTTAGCACCATTATTTTATGTGTCTAGCAAGCTTTTATTCCATTTTACAATATACCAACTGTAAAGTCTGACATGAGTGAAATCACTACATAAATAAAAAAAATAGTAGAAATATCCAGAAATAATCTGCCACTCTGCCGCTTTCATATGTCAATTTTTGTTGTTTCTCCTATCCAAACACAGCATTTTGCAAGATAATCCAGTGGTCCCAAACCCCATTGAAGCAATTGGAATTTGGCAGTGGAAAACTTCTTACCAAGGCCTTAGTGATTTCAGCTGTATTTAATAACACATGATTAATTGGTGACAATACATACATGAAACACACAAACTCAACATTTTATATTTTGAACATCTTTATGTTTAAATGCTTAAAATCTAATTTAAATTATGCAAATCTATCCTGTGCTCTCATCTGATTCTCCATGCCTCTCCGATTCTTCTCTTGTATTAGCTACCATAATTCTACCATTGATTATGAAGTAGGCCATCACTTACTCATCCCAGTCAATTCCGATGGTGCTTTCACCAAATTCTGTACTCCACTTTCCATTCTATTGTCATTTTTCTCAGAAAAGTCAGAAACTACACTCCCCTTGTCTCTATCAACACTTGAAAATCCTGACTACTTCCCTGATAGAGAAGACGTACAAAATAAACTAGGTGGCACTAGGGGAAACTTACACAAACAATGAATAGTGGCACAGTTACTCAAGCAGATTCCTCCCTGCATAGAATACTAGGAAAACTCTTCTGAAGGTAAAGTTAAAATCAGTCTCCAGACAAAATAAATCATATACTGCCAAAAGGTACATACAGCTTTGTTGCGTTTACATTTAAAAACACAAAATTGGACTGTTAAAAACTTCCAAAACCAGTCAAATTCTCTAAACATCACTGAATACCTGGCTTTAATCCTTGGGTGTGAAAGCTGCAAAACTGAAAATTAATATTTGACTTTATTTTTTAGCTATGATTTTTTAGGTATTTCAGGATTTTTTTTATGCAATCTTCCTTTAAGATAAAGCTGCAACAGTGGTGAGAAAATGAGTTTAAAAGGCTTTGGTACTCATGAGGGTAAAACAGAATGTCATATGGAAAGCAAGACCTTGCAGTCTTGGCAGAGAGTGAATTTTTTTAGACATTTTAATGTAGTGTAAATAGTATGCAGAACAACAGGAAAATGAGAAACTGAGATGAATGAGTATCATAATATTCTCAGGCTTGTAAAAAGCAGTGCTTTAGTACTTCAATAATTAAGGACTTTGGGCTATGAAAGCTCAGGGAATGCACAGGAGCTTCCAAAAACAAAGGTACCATCCATTACACTAAGTAATAAATTTAAATATTATACCATGTTTTACAAAAAATGCATGTAAGATGTATAGCCCTAATCCACCTGTGATCCATGTGACAGATACAACCAGAATAACTGAACGCAACCTGGCAAAAGTAGCTGCCTCTGCTTCGTGGCTTGGAGAAGAATGACTTCTAAGCATTACTCTAGAAGACAAGATCCAACAGAGGCCAATATCCTTTCTTTTTGTAGGGATATAATAATGGTAAAAATTACATGTTCCTACATTTCAAACCTTCCACTTATTTCAAGAGGCTCAAGTGACAGCTCTCCCAGCAAAATGAACATATACTAGTACCCTTATTTTACAATCAGTTAGCAGGCAGTAACATTTAAGAGATTTGTTTTGCAATATTAGAAGCATGGATATTGAATAATGCTCTCAAACTAAAACAGAAGTTAATACATGAAGTCTGACATTCCATAAACACAACTGAAACACTTAAGAAAAAGCTATCTTCCAAGAATGGGATCTTGCAGACAATCTGTATTTTAAGCTTAGACAGTTGGTGCCATTAAACATTATAAACTCCAAAAGAAGCTAAAATAAATTACATCAATGATGTAATTTATTGTGATATTATTTTATTTTAAGATTAGTTATTGCCAGTCTGCCCCATGCACTGAATCTCATTGAATACATTGAATGCCTAGGACTGAACTTTTAAGAATAAGCTATTACTGAAATATAAGCAATTGACAAGGTTAGAACATTTTTCTAGCAGGTTAAAAAATTACTTTTGTGCTCTAAAAGAGCTTGCCAGAGTTACTCCATGCTGTCTTCAATAAGTTTTTTTTAGTTTAATCAAGGGTTATGTCAGAGTACTTGAAGCGTACATCTGTAGAAGTTAAAACTATTTTACAAAGAAAATATCTCTCCATCAGAACTACATAATCCTGCCCATAAGGCACAGGCAAATCATATACTTGACTATAATGGAGTAATGTCAAACAACTGGACCAAAAAACAGTACCAAAACACTATAAACCTCCGTAAACAAGCAAGATGTGGACTCAGATCCAAATGCATTGATAATCATAATGCTGACATATTTATTGCATATCAAGTTTCTTCAAATGAGATTGAACACATACTAAACATTGAGCTGTAATATGTAGTCATTCAAGCATGCTTTTCTGTTGGGGAATGAAGTACATTTATACACATTTTGAGGAAGCCTGTGCTCATTTCTACCACCGTACACAACATAGGCATAAAACAAGACTTACTCCTGCTGTCTTAGTTTTTGAAATACACTATATTCTCAATCTGAAGCTGAAAAAAAAGTAAAATCAAAACTACTTTTCAACAAGACATTACATCACCCAGAAGGAGGATCCTCATAGCTACATTCTCCACTATGTCTTAAATGTGAAACAAGCAAGGTCTTAAAATACATCTCAAGTTATCACTTTTTAAAAGGAATGACACTCATTCTTGTTTACCTGAGACTCCACAGTGACTGTGATCATAGAGGTGTTGCTGGTGCATGGTAGATTTTTTGTATATAACGTGAGGATGACCATTCTCGTAACTATAGTTACTAGAATCTTCTGTTACATTTCTTAAAGGCTCAATAAAATACTCATCATCTTCTGTAGCAATGACTCCATGCTTAAAGAAGCAAATAAGAGAACAAAAGCTTACAATAGACAATATGGAACTACTATCACAAAACTTAACTTAAAAAAACATTCTCTGTGAAGAAATCCACAGCTAGAAGCTAACACATAAAACAGTGTATGAGCCAGCTCTCCTCTGCTGATTCAGTATGACCAGAGTAGGTGCCTCTAAACAATACAGTGAGAAAAAAATAAAACTATCATTGTCATTTGTGGACAACTTTCCCTTTTTTTTTGGTAGATGGAGTTAAAAAAGCAAGAGATATTCTCAGAATATTACAAATAATCTCTTCACAGAGATGTTCTGAATCTACATTATTTATATCCATTAAAAATTACACCAAGCCAAAATGGCCTTGCTCTAATGGCAAGTCCAATATCTCTCTGTGATGCCACACTGCTAGATGCTTAAAGCCAAATACTACACCAAAGACAAACACCATGAAGGATTAATTTTAGAACACATATTAAAAAAAAAAAAATTTATTTTACGTCCAGACACAATCCCAAAACTGAGCTAGTTAATAGAAATCAAATTATTTATATTAACTTAAGTTACGCTATCTACAAAGCATTTATTCCATAAAAATTCTTGCCACAAATCTAGCAAATAAGAGTTATTGCAGACTGTACACTAGACCTCATTCTCCATAACAAATGAATATTTTTTTTCCTCATACTGCAGTGCAGAATAGTAGATATTCTATTCTCATAACTTTCACATTTGTGAACTCAGCTTCTTCCAAACAGGAAGTGGTTTATGGAAGAAAGGGTAGATTTCAGGCCAACTATGCAATTTCCTGAACCTTCAGCAATTAAAACTGAACTTCAGCAGAAAATCTAGGTTTTGGATCTGTTCAGATATAGAAATATTGGGGAATAAGCCCTGCCAGACTTCTACACCAATGTTTGCTAAATAAAAAATTCTAATACCCATACGTAGAAAATTCTGAAAGTGTACAAACTTTTTACACGGGGAAGAGCTATTCATCAGACAGAAGCCTGGAAGCAGGAACTTCTACATTCATATCCTGACTTGATGAATCACAAATTTCTACCATACCTTTTATCTGTATAACAAGTACTACACATGAATTTTTTTAAGACCTCTATGATCAGTCATAAGACCACTTGCTCTGTATCTGCTTTAAAAATCATAAAGCTGTTTTCAAAGATCAGAGCTTGTGTTTGTACTCTTGGTCTAAGCTCTCGTCCTGCTACTGTTTTGTACATAAAATGCCTACTATTCTTCACTTCTGAAAAAACAATGTAAAACTAACAAAATAAAAAATCCTATGTAATAAGTCAGAAACAAGGGTTTTCCAAATAGAACTCTATTATAAATTGTGAAAATATACATATGAACAGACTGCAGCTTTCAATTACTCCTTCCTTACATTGTGAATGCAAAAATAAGTCGTCCTCTTCGGTGGTATTTTTTGTTACTAACTTAATTAGTAACTCAGAAGGTAACATCATGGTCTAAATTCACCGGGAAGATGCCAGTATCAAATTCCTCTTACAATGCCTTCTTGTTACTTGAAGTCTAAGATTTTACTAGAAAATAAATCATTTACTGGTATACTGCTGCTTAAATAGTATTGAAAATATAAACCAAATTGTAACTGGGCTTGCCAGATGTGCAGAAACAACCTTGACAGTTTGGACTGCGTCCAGTCTGCATGTCAAACATCTGGGTTCAAGCGAATCCTGAGCCATTGTAAGCTCCGGTATTATGTTCCCACAGGAAGAGAGTCCTGCAGAGTGGTTCTGGCCAACACCATCAGGCTGTCTTGCCTCATGCCAAGCCTGAGAAGTCAGAGGTACCATCCAATCTGCGGCACTGTCTCTGAGACAGAGTGGGTCCTAACTTAAATTCCTCCAGAGCATATATCCTTCCTGTCTGTACTCAAGTCCAGCCATGTTTGCAAGTCCAAGCATGAATCAGATAATTATATCAGATACTGAAACTGATAATTATAAGTGGCAAGATTACCTCAGCAGAACTAAGTCAATTCAGATAGCACAAACACTTAATTGCAGCACTAATCTTCTATACAAATTGTGTATTTGCTCTTGCAAATAACTAAAGAATATCTGCAAACAATGGTTGCAGTTCCTTCAGGTACCAGCAGTGAAAACGGTAAGGACAGCATCACTACTTTTTCCAACTACCAGCTGATATCTGATCTCATTTGCCCAAATGCTACGGTGTTTAAGAAAAGACATTTTAATAATGTTTAGTTAAAGAACTGCAAATAAATTTTAACATAGATCTACAAGCAGGTCATGAAAACATATGTGTGGTCAGTTGCTGCAGTCCGACAAGTAACTCAATAAGCACTAGAAACACAATGACCTTGCATATGCCCTTCCCATAAGCCTGGCATGGTAGACCATTTTAAGCCTAACAGTATTTTTGCTTGCAAACAAAATTGTTCTTCCAGTGCTAAATTGATGCAAGCGATCTTGTTGAATTGCAGTGATTCAACACTGAAATCACTGATTTTTAAGAAGCACTCTAAATTCTGCAACTAAAAAGTACCTTGGTGACGGCCAGCATACATTCTAAGTTTCAAAAATTAATGTGGCTAGAGATACTTGCACTGTTTATGTATTCAGCAATGCCTGATTAATACATAGTGGGAAGTATACTATTATATCCAAACCAACATTCTAAATATCAGCTTTGATTTATAATCTACTATCTGAGGAAAACAAAACTTCAGTCAAAAAAGGAGTTTGAAATAATGCCCATTTAAAGCATTAAAATGAATTAATTTTCATTTTCTTTTTAAGTGTTGCTATGGTATTTTAACAGTTCGTAAATTAAACTTCTGCTCCAAAGCATCAGAAATATCATTAAGACATAAGAATGACCAGAAAAGGTTTTGACATAATACCATGGATATAAGAAACAAGCTGAATGCACCAAGTATGTTACTATAAGGAACATTCCCAAGATTATTATCTAAAACAGATTGTTTGAGGTCCTGTGTTATCCAATCCCACTACAGACTGCCAACTCATGCTAACATATACAAGGTCTGGTTCCAGCAGTTTGACATGCTCAGACAAATCTGTGAATCCACATGGAGTTCCCCTGAATTTGTGAAAAAGAATCTTTTTCTGTCAGGCTGTCCAGCCAGGGCCTTAACCTCCTTCAGATGGGGGACATCCATCAGCTGAAAATGCAAACTGAATTATGGGGGACAAGTAAGCACATGCCTTTTCCACACAGCACTATAGTTTCACAATTTTTCTACTCCTTGAATCTTTTTAGGCTTTATGCTTTATCCATTTTTAATATAAAGTACTAGTAATGGAAACTTCCGAAAACGAGTCAGTGTTGCTCAGTATGTCAATAGCTGGCTATACACCATGATTTTATGACTGAGGAAAAAGATTGCATTAACTTACTGCACTCTCTTACTTAACTTACTGATGAAAAAAATAGTGATCTGAGGCAGCACATCATGGAATCTAACAAAAACTTAAAACCTTAAAACTAGGATAGGGACAGCTTGTACATAATTTTCTGAATACTAATGTTATACTGCAAAAACGTATGAGTATCAAAGATAGCCCCCAAGACACTGATTAGAATTATTTCACATACAGTCAAAATACTCGAGTATATGTAAATTATGATTTGTAAAAGTAGATGTATTCTTTAGAGTAAAACTGGCTTTCAAATGAGCTAACTCTTAAGAAAAATATTATTAATTTATAAATATATGTATTTAGGAATACATGAAGCAAACATTAAGTCTTCCAGCAAAATAATTCCCCACTGAAAAAGTAAGCTCATGCTCTTAAGCCACAGCCACCTACCTGTGCCTCCTTTATCATTTCTGTTTGGATGGAGATAACTGTGCTGTCCAACACAAACATTACGCAACCCATGAACTTCACATATATGGAAATACTGCACATTTTACATTAGCCATTTACTTGAGACCACAGTAGCCTCAAAATAGTTCCTACTACTGACCTTTTCAGCCCAAAATTACAACATTTTCTACTATGCAAAACTTATTTGAGCATTCAAGAGCTTTGACACCTGGCAGAGGACAAAGGTGAGAATGCAAAAAGTTTGGGTTTTGCTTGATTCCATTATTGAAGGCTCCAGAACTTCTCTGAGATTTGCTCCTCTCAGAGTCAGTCAAACTCCATTCCCCTGAGGTGAAGTTCTCTCTTCAGCTAGTCTACCACTATTTCTTTTCTTCTTTCCTTCAGTAATGCCTCAGTCTGGTTGCCTTGTACCCAGCATCCAAATGCTGCTCATTGTAGGCTCTTTCATGACACAGCCAAACCTGCAATCCACCCACAAGTGTAGCATCCACTACAGTAAACACAAGTTTGGAAGCCAGCAAGCCTGCAGACAAGACCTTCAATTTCCTCACATGAATACTCACTGGATTATAGAGCTTTACTCACAACTTCAGACAATTTATAGCATAATCAGGGCCCAGCAGATGGAAGCTGCTGGACTGAAACTTCAGTAAGTAGCAGTCTGTAATTCTAGGGCACTTGGTAATGAGAAATATAGAGGGAGAGGCTGAAACAATAAACAGTGATCAGAAAATCAACTGACTGCTTGTCACTGTTATCATAATGAAACTGAAAGCCCTCCTTACATTTATATATTATACATCTCAAATATAAGTTAACTTAGAAGTCATACAACGTATGTTATTTAAATCATGTTCTCACATAACCACTCTGAATAACTAATAATTCAAGACATTCAATAAGGGGAAGAAATTTGAAGTATTTGTCAACAGTGAAACCTAACAGGACAACTGGAGTAAATATATTGTATACATTTTGTTTGTGAGCAACATTCACGATTTAATATTACTTACTACCTGCTTCAGAGTTAAACTTACAATGACTAGCTTTAATACAGATATTAATCAAGGACCATTAGACTATGATTGGCAGTCACTTACAGACCAGCAATCAGACTGGAAAAATACAACAAATGCCTTAAATACAATGCATTCTGAGCTACTGCTAACTCTAAAACAAGTAATATTGTCTTCAATATTCACTGCCAATTGCTTTATTAAACTTGTTCTAACCAGCAGCTGTATAACAAAACATTCATTAGTAGGAATCATCATTTAAAAATAACTTTGTGATGCATTTATCTGTAAGGTAACTCCCATAAACTCTGCTCTGGAAGGCACTGCCAACACTGAAAAGTTTCTGTACAGTAGAGGATGGTACCAAGTCAAGACTACTGCTGCACCCTCTGCAGGATTCATGCCTCTGAGACAGAGCCATGTGTCACCCTGCTGATGTTTCTGGAGCAACACAGGCGCCTCAAATGCTTGTGACCAAATCTTCCTAAGAGATGCAGTGGACGCCTGATATGTGAAGTCCCGAGTAAAGAGGCATGACCATGAAGAACCTGTGTGCCCAAAGACTAGATTAAGGCTGCCTTAATACCTGAAAGACACACATACGAACTAACAACAACCATAGCCACTGACGATGACGATTTAACCCTACACGGAAGTTAACTTACAAACATACATAGTTAACATACTGACACCTAGAACCACAGGCAGCCTCAATCCAGCAAAATGGACAGCCTGAGGGCAAAGGGAAAACACGCTAAATGTCACCTCAGGGTGCTGGGCACAGAAGAAAAAAAAATATTCTGCTTCCTCATGACATCTTTCACGCTTTTTAGAAGGAAAAAAAGTGCCATAAGGAGCAAGAGATGGGCAAAGATGATAGGAAAATACAGGCTTTTTTGTGCTTCATCCCACCTTTATTTTCCTAACATGAAATGAAAACAAGATTCAGCTATGGCAAGGAGTTCTTGGCTCACTCCCTTAGCCAAGGTCAAAGAGGAACTGAAATGGGATCATCATGGCACTTACTGCAGTCTCCAAGGGGACCAGCTAGTCTGTGCATCAATTAGCATGAAGAGTCATACAGCCTCTTTTAAAGAAACAAGTCCTGAAAGAAGGGACTTTGTCTCCATCATATTTTTAGCTGAAAAGAACTCAAGCAAAGATGGAGTGTACTAGCTTTGAAGTCTGAATAACTATGATCAGAAAAAAAAAAAAGCTATTACATGGAAGCTGCAATCAAAGTGGAAAGTATACTAAATTCAGCCCTATCTATATAAACCTATCTATAAATCTACATGAACCAAACTGTAATACCACACTCAATGGAACATCATTTTAACTCCATTTCTTTGAAAGTATTCACTTAGCGCTGGAAATCCTCATTAAATATTTTTCTCCAGGAACACTCTGAAATGTTAAACTAGACTGTATCAGGCATATCACAAGTAGTTGGATGCAGTGCAACCTATGTAGGTCAGAAACAGCTGGCTTTTTTTTTAAAGTAACATCCCAAGAGGCATTATTCAATAGCGCTTCCAAGGACAAATGGGAATTAATTTACCAAGTCTGTGTAATCTTTTTTTTTTTTTTTTAACTTAGCAATTAGTTAGATCTGCCTATTCCTAACAAGAAGATCAACCAGCATTCTACCATAATAAAAACCAGAATGAGAAACCATAATATATATGTATATTTTTACTAGAGAAAACACTGGCTCTTGATTTAATGTTTCATAGTCATGCCTTTCTATTTTAGTATTTTGTTACTCAATAGTCTGCTTTTTTACTTCTTTTGCGTTCATTTTCTAATTTCTTTTTCCATGCATGTACTACTGTCATGTGATCAAAAGATCACCAGTAAGAGAAGAGATGAGAATAAATTAGGTAAGAACTTCTAATTCTACTTCTAAATGCAAAAGTTTACAATTTGTAAACAAAACCTTTCTGGTAAAAAAGTTATATAATTAGTTTCTGATGCTATTACTTGCTAAAGATTTTTCATGTTTTGAATTCACAGCAATGATGATGTCTACACCAATTCCTCTCCTTTTATTTACTTAGTTTTTAAACCCAAATACTCAAAGACAGTGGGTGTTTGGTCCAATCAGCATCTCTCTGTTGAGATTCAGTATCCTGGAGGATCCACTGTTTCCTCCTCCCTGCCCCTTGACCTTGGAAGGCTGTTATAACTGTAAAGATCTCAGCACAGACGTAATCCTGCAACCCTAGCATAGACACTATAAACACTAAAGAGGTTGCCTGCTAGAAGACTACAGAATTGAGTCTCAGTACTTATATTAAGCTTGAGAAACTGACACTTACTTTTCCCCAGGGCCTAGATCAAGTTTTAGGGGTTTTCTGCACCTTCCTGTCTACTTGCTTCCCACAGGGATGCAAAAAACTGAAAGATATGCCAATTTAATTCTTCTTCTGTAATTTAAAGGGGACAAGCACACTATTATACTATAACATGTAATATGGACTTACCAAACCATTGCAGTTGCTTAAGGCCACTTTAGTTGTATTGTGTTGGTCTTGCAAATATCCTGTGTAATGACAGTGGTCTAAGAAATCATGCTTCCATTGCGGTCCATCTTTCCCCCAGTACTCTACTGTAAAATGTCTGGACACCAAATCTGTGTTGAGAGTCAGGTTTAAATGAAAGTGCTTGCCATAGGCAGAAAGTTTAAAAAATAATTTAGGTGCTGCCAGTTCTTGGTCATAAGGGTCTGTGCTCCTCCTCCTTCTTGAGGGTTTAGGATTTTTCACAGTAAAGCTGAGGAAGGCTCCATTTTGATCAACCCTTATTGGGATTGTTAGTTGGTAGTGTTCAAGGTAAGACAGGAATTCCTCTTTGTAATCAATCACAAGGTAAGACAGTCCAGGGAGTGGGCATAGAAGAGAAGAAAATATAACAGGAAACAACAAGTAGTAGCATAAACATAGACCATTTTTGGGTAAATTTCATCACTCTCATGAGTAAAAGTCACTCTCAGGTAAATGTATGCTGCAGCATTTTACAAAATAAAATAAAACATACGTTTCTTTCTTTGTGTTTGGTTTCCTATTAATTTGCTTATCACTGGAAATAGGAATGTTTTTTAATACCTATCTTTTTCTATTTACCAAAAATATGCAAATAATTGGGGCTAACTTAAGAAGGGCATATTTTTCCCAGTGGTACCATTCAAAAACAAAAGCTAAAAAATCCACTTGCAAGAATACAAACAGTAGTAATGAAAAGGATTATATTGTAAAAACACAATTAGATTCTTACTTCCTAGTCTAAAAGCATGTTAATTTTATCATGGCAAGCCTCTCAAATATTATCAAGTACGTTTTATGAGACTTAATTTGCAAGGCTTTCCTACAGTTAAAAGTAGACAGAGAGAAATTAGAACAAGGAAATTTTATCTGTATGACAATTAATCATGATAAAACTAAGAGCAGAGCCCAGATGAGCTCATTAATTACATAAACATGGTTTAGAAAATATTACACAGATACAATGCAAAAATACATGCTCCTTGCCAGCTACAGAGATCAGACTCCTACCTTGAGAACTGTATGAAAGCCTGTTGTTACTGAGAAATTCCGATGAAACCATGACTAGGCTCAAAATCCATGTCCACGTCTTCCAAAAAATTTCCATAATTTAGAAAAACCAGAAAGTTCTTTCTTTCTTTCTCCTTGGAGAGCTATCTGTGTGCTATAGAGTTAACTTCACTCCAGAATCGCACCATAACAGGTACATTTATTTTATACTACTTTCAAATTAACTATAGGATGTTCCACTTTCTGGACAGGTACTTTCTTCTATAGCTGCAGTCATTTTCTCAACTCAAAGCAAGTATTTGTAAGATTCCTCAAGATATGAGACAGATGTTAGATTCGATAGTTACTGAAATTGCTCCATTTCTTTTCCTGAAAAACAGAATAGTATGAGTCAAGGCAAATTCTTTCTACTAAAACAGATCTATGCTGCAAAATATTAAGCCATGATAGTGAACTACACAGGGCAATATTTTGAAATAATATTCACTATCAATTTCATGGTCAGAGTCTTAGGAAAAGAAAAAAAAAAACAGAAAGAGAGTTACCATTAACCTTGAAAAGCAGATCCACACAGCTTATGATGCACTTATCAGCTTCATGTTATTTTTGTGAATTCTTACACCTATTAGTGTTTCTTGTAGCTCAAATATTGTGTTCAGACTTGTTCCATCTATAATCAATGCTATGCACTCATTGATTTCAACTGTTAATAATACATCCCAATATACTGGTAGATAAAGGATGAACCTGGGAAGGAATCCAGAGTACAGTTATCTGGTTTTTCTGAAGCATGTATTTTGTTATTATTCACGCCAGGGTTCTGCTTATGCAGGCAGAATTCCCATTCACTTAAATAGGAATGCTTCATGTTAGAATACTAAAGAACAAATTTCAGTATCTAAAGCTATTCATCATACACATTCTAATATTTCATATATTTGTTGTCAATTTTTTTTCATTTGCAACACTATTGCAACAATAGTAAAAAGCAGTTCTAGGTGCAGCCAGGGATTAAATGGAAGATCCATGCAGTCAACTAACAATCCCGTATCATGGGATACCAAACTATGTGTTGTGTCAGCTGGTACTCATCAGTCCACTTAAACACTCTCAGCACACCTGTGCACAAACACTGCTGAAGCAGACAATGGAAAAAGAGAACACCTAAGAAGGGGAGCTTGTTTAAAAACCAATTTCCACAAGCATACAGAGTCACTTACACATGCACCAGATAAATCTGCCTTTCTAAAATTCTGGGAATGATTTACAACATTCATTCAGACAGGTAATACAGCTGCAGCTAATAGATTATTTATGAAGGTTTTATAAAATCCTGTAACATAAAATCTTAAGAAAAAAATAATCACCCAAATCCTATTTACCAACACTACAATGAATATTTAGGTAACATCTTAGCCAATTTGAAACCCATCTAATTACTAATGTGCAAATGACATTAATTGACCTTTTAAAAATCTTTCAAGACAGCACCCAGGACTTAATCAGGTTTGTAAAGAGACTAAAAGATACTTTGCAAACATACTTTGCGCTCAGTAGTATTTTTTTCCTAGAGAAGCATAAAGACTTTGTAGTGCCATTCACATGTGGCAAGGCCTTGAAGCACATTAATAAAAAAAGCTCTCTGTTTGCATTGCTATGTAGAACCTTTATTTCCCAGCTAATATTTAGTTACAGTTCTTAGAATTTTGAAGATACATAATTAACCCCATACTCTTTCAGCTACATTAATACAATAAGTAATGTGCCTTATTTCTAATCTGAGAATGTATAGTTTCAGATTCTTGTCACTGAATCTTGCTTTATCCCCTTTGCTAATGAGCTGGTTTCTTGTGTGCATAGTTATAATCTGATACAAGCACCTCAACCTATTTGGTTTATCTCATTCTGTATAATCCAGTTTCCAGATGACTGAATACTTCTGCAGTTTTTCTCTAAATTGTTTCAAATTTACCAGCATCCTTTTTATCTGCAGACACCAGAACTGGGAACTGTACTCCAACGATGGCTCGTTACCACCATATATAGCGGTAATACTTCCTTACAGCTTCTACTTAGCCAAAATATCCTAACAGGGAGCTCATGTTCAGCATGTTAGGCTGATAATAAGTTATCCTAAAATTAGGATCTCTTGAAAGTGCAGTACCTAAGGAGCTAGATAGCTCAGAATACTGGACATAAATTAACAATACCCACTATTTAGTACCATTATTTATTATTTACCCACCAATGGCCCACATGATGGACCATAACCATATGTTAGTCAACAGTGTCAAACAGTCATTCACATCTAGTGTTCTTGCAGAGGTCTCTGAAGTGGTCTCCCTCATTTCAAGCTTCACACAAGAACAATCTACTTCATATCAAGCTTTCTGAAAGTTTCAGCAGAATTTACCTCTTCTTCATAAATATTTACTGCCAGCTTGACCATGGATACAAGCTGAGCATATGAAGCTATGTTCATGTTTCTAATTAAAGAGTGGTAATGGATGTGAATGATTAAGTGCTCAGGTACCTTCAAGATAAAATACTCTAAGTATGACATTTGGTAGGAACATCAAAGCCTGGACTCTATACCCTTTTTGTTTTATTTGCACCTTCTTTGGCAGCCTTATTCACTGTAGATTGTTATTAAGATGTAGAATTTGGTCAACACTAAGCTTATAATAAGAAACTTCTAGCGTGTAATGTGGTCAACTACTCATTCACCCACTGGTTAACATAGGTGTGGCTCTGTGTCTGCAACCACCACCTAAAACCACATATCCCATCTAACTATAAGAGCTCTGCCGAACAGGAAAGGGCTAGTACAAGATGTTTTCTGATGCCAGTGGCAAAACAGCTGCATAGCACTGGCATTTCTATGAAGGAATTAATGATAACTGTGGCAATCCTGTCAGTGGCGTAATGAGGTTCCTACCCAGTGACACTCAGCGAGGAGAAAAAAGGCCAGAGTTATTGGAGCATAAGTCTTACGCGAGACGGCTGAGAGCGCTGGGGCTATTTAGGCTGGAGAAAATATGGCTCTGGGATGACCTTATTGCTCTCTGTAACCGCCTGAAAGGGTAGCCAGGTAGGGGTCGGTCTCTTCTCCCAGGCAACAAGGGACAGGAGAGGACATAGCCTCAAGCTGCAGCAGTTTAGGTTGGACACGAGGAAGAATTTCTTCACAGAAAGGGTGAATAGACATTGGAACAGCGTGGTGTTCCACCAAGTTAATTTCAGAAAGGTGGTGGTCACGGTCCCTGGAGGTGTTTTAAGGAAAGCCTGGATGTGGCACTTGGTGCCATGGTCTAGTTGACAGGGTAGTGTTCGTACACGTAGGTTGGACTCAATGACCTTAGAAGTCCTCTTCAACCTATATGGTTCCGTGATAAAGTGGACTACGAGGAGGTGACTAGCCAAACTGCTCAGAGGAGTCACCATGGGAGCCTCCATTTAAACAAAGGTGCCTCCGGCAACTAAAGCATCACTTAACCTGAATGTAGCTCAAGTTTTAGGATAGGGCAACATCTGAGACCGATGTCCCAAGACAATCGCCACACCAGGAGCGTGCACCGCAGAACCGATGGGTTCCGGCGCCCTCGGCGGCGGCAGTGCTGAGGTCTCCCGTCAGCGGCCGAGGTGCCAGAAAACACACGGCACCGCACCGCCGGATCACAGCGCCCAGACCGCTGCTACGCCTCGGGGCGGGGTCGAGGAGAGCGACGACCGGGAAA